>CM073761.1:15036033-15538204 GCA_037127475.1 Arma custos
CATCTATTTGAGACTCGCCAATTTGCTGTGTAGAAGATTGCCATGTCTTCTTTTTTTGTAAATTTTCTTAGAGTGTTGAAGTAATTCCTATTCTGTGTATCATCTATATTGTATTATAGAAAGACAACACTGTAGTGACAGTTGAGATCATGTTGGATGTGCATTATGGGATCTTTGTAACAACAGCCATTGTGTTGAGTCTCTCAGTTAGCGTCGGTTTGTAGTGAGGACTGCATCTGCCATTTTGTGCGAAGTGTCTTCTCTGTCTATATATGTATGTATGTATATATATATATATATATATATATATATATATATATATATATATATATATATATATAGCGTTTATATCATAATAAATTCTGTGCTCGTATCGTAATAACTTGTACTGTTGTTTCCCCTGCACTTTATCACCTTTTTACTCTCTATTTTAATAGGTTATGGCCCCAGTGTAGGTTTGTACTAGTTATTTTTTGTTAACGGTAGAGCCGGATTTTTGGATTGGATATAACTTTTTGGGACAGACAATGGTGGTTAGTTATTTGTTTGGAAATAACTTTTGACACACGTTTTTCGTCAGTCAGTTTTGTGAAACAATAGTTATTTGTTTGTTGATTTGAGATTCAGTGTTACGCAATTTTGTTTACGTTTGACGCTTACGGTCAGTGTTACAATGGCTAGTTCAAGTGTTTCGAATGTTTCGGTTAAAAAATTTGAAGGATACAACTTTAGTATATGGGTACTCCAGAATTAAATTATTGTTGGGCGCTTGTGACTTACCCGGAGTTTTAAATGAAGATACCCTTACGACGGAATCGGAACATATTATTGCTTGTAGCTTTGCGGACAATATTTTTGCACTGCTAAAGAGAAGGAGACGGCAAAGGCATTAATGGAAGCCCTATTAGAAACCTATGAGAAACGAGGTATGAAATATCTTGTCATGGTGCAAAGAACTTGGAGAAACATGGTATACAACAATGACCAGCCTCTACTAGAGTTTTTCAGAAGTTTGAATCCATGGCGTCTGAAGTAAGAGTGACTGGTGGAAAATAGGAACAGAATGGAAATGAGTGATGGGAAAGGGATTTATGGACTATGACAGCAGTACCATCGTGAGCTTTTAACCGTGATGGTCGGTCTGGTAGGTTTGGCACAGTGTTATGTTGAGCTTCCGTTTACTGGTCAGTCGAGTTTCTGCAATTAAGGCTACATTAATTTTTTACTATACAGTAAAGATGTTAGTTCGTCAGTGTGGTTTCGAATACCATTCGCATTCCAAAGGAGAATGGATAAGCTAGATGTTGTTTAAGGATTTGGTTGGACAGGAAATTGATGGGAAACAAGATTTGTAAGGAGAGATATTAGTGGTGTGACAATGGATTTGAACTCGGAGAGGAATGATGTGAGTAGTAGCATTTGAAGGAGGGGGGACATGAGGAATTTGATGCGGGATATTTGGATTTTGATTCATTGAATATATTGGTTGTTGGGGCTGGTTTTGTGGTTGTGAAGGATTGATTTGTGGTTTAGAGAGGTGTTTTGGGGGTTCGGGTTGTAGCGTGGCCTCGAGATTATTGGTTTGTTGACCACCTAACATTTCGGTGTAGGAGACAGCTCCATCTACAATTTTAGAAGGCTGTCTTCTTGAGGTCCTCACTTCTTCGCTGGGCCGACGTGCTGCCAGAACATGAGATTTTATATTTTTGTAGGTTTGGTAACCTTTATAATTGGCTGGATGGCTTTGAAGACATAGTGCGCAGACAGATGGTATTTCTCTCGGTTTGACACATTCTTCAGTTTTATGCGGTTCTCCACATTTGACGCATCTTGGAGTATGATGGCAGTAGTGCCTAGTGTGCCCGTATGCTTGGCAGTTGTGCACAATGTCTTTCTTGGGTGTGGTTTTTCGATTTGAACCTGGGTACAGTAAAATCTACTAACATCATAGATTTTTTCTACTCCGGGTGCTGGTTCTAAATCTATGAAGAAGGGAGGTAAAGGAGTTTTTTTTTCCGTCCCGGGGTGTACAGTATTCTTCTTGTACAGTATTCCATGGCGGTGAGTTCTTCTTCTATGACGTTAGCAGGGGCGATTGGGTGTAATTTACTGACTACTACTCTGATGGATCTCTCCTCCTTTAATTGATACTTATGGTAATCAGTCTTGGTCTCCGTTAGGTTCTTGACTATTCGTCGGTATGTCTCGGGCGTGTCTGACTGGATATTTGTATCGTTGGTCCTACTAGTGCAATAGTATTTTCCGGTGCCTAGTGCCTTATTAAATTGTGTGCAAAGAGTACAAAAATTGGTGGTGGCCTGTGCACTTTAGGGGCCGATGTGGACTCCATTGCTTCACTAGGTAGATTTGTCAGGGGCTGAAATCTGTTGGATGTATGGGAGAAGAAGGGAGAATCTTCAGTGAACTCAGTAGATGACCCTGGTTGGGTATTTTCATTCGACGGTCCTGCCTTGGGTTCCTTACTATCATTTGGAGTAGTAGGAGGTGTGTCGACTTTACGCCTTATATTAGGTTTAGGTTTACTTGGGCTATTTCTTGTAGTTGATTCTAGGGATCGACTTCTCTTAGCATCTGATGTTTATCACTCCAGCACGCGCTGTGAACTGAAATATATTATTAGTCTTAAATGTATGATAGTTAAATCTGAAATTAAAATATCATCCTATAATGATTAAAAATGAAGGTACTTGTATGTTATGGTATCACCACTTTAGAATTTAATATAATTGATTTAATTTGAAATAAATAATAAACACATGTTTTTATTAAAATAACTTTAATTGTTTACATCAATCCAAAAATCTAATAAAATTTGGACAAATGGGTCTTTACCCTTGACTTGTGTGCACCATATCAACTCAGCAAGATAGGAAGTCAAAAATGTGCGGTTTGTTTGTTCCTAGCCTTCATTTGTTACCCTACTTGGTTTTGTGGTTCACAGTTTTATCACCATATCCAACTTGTATAGAGTCATGTATCCATGATTATACTAGCTGAATTTTGGAATCACCAAACCTGTTGTTTTTTCTTACGCCCACACTTTTCTTGCAGCTTCGTTTGGGGCACCTCCAATATATTTTTGTACCATTATCATCAAGCATATCATGACCGACGAATGTATAAAAACTTTAAAAACCTCTCGAGAAAGTTTTGAATTGAATGACAGGTTTTCGAGAATGGTCACGCGACAATGGAGAATGGTAAGAAGTTTGCCTTACTAAAGCTGAAGGTACACAGTAGTCAGTCAATGTTGGTCGAGATGCCTGACATATCGGCTGTCTCATGTTGGTGACATAATTTTGTTCCAGCAATAGTGCGCGATTAGGCGTCGAGATTGGCGTAGAACACCTCTACGGCGAATATACACAAAAGACAACCCGCGACCAACATCATGATATAGCCCGTTTTGTCAGGCAACTAGTAAGTGACCATCAGTTACAGAAAGAAAAAGTGAAAAGAATATTTTTGAGCAATTTGGTTGTCGGTAGAACTATCACCAAATATATGAGGAAAAATGATTCTTGGAAATAAACAGTTAATTAATTAGGCCCATGACCTAAGAAATTATGTACGTATTATATGTTTGAAACATAAGAAGTTACGGGCATTGCTTCCTTATAGTCATTGTAAAAATTTCCACCGGACACCGAGAACATCTAAATTCACTCTCTGGTATACGTATCTTCTTTCACGTTAATTCCCAATCCTTTCGTACTAATTTTCACGAATTTCTTCGATATTTTTTCTACAACTTATAGAATCCTGCTGCAATTTCCTATATATGGCTAAAACCTTGTATATCTACCTTCTTTGTTTCCTCACCTGATTATTCCTTTATCCGCGTGACCGGATTGGTGGAGACGTTGGTTGTTTGGATATATTATTAAATAACAGTTAGTAATATTACACACTTTATTACACATATGCCCATAAACACAATAGTATAACTGTTACTGTACAGGAGGTAACCCACAGGTTATATTGTTGGTTACCAACCTAACATCCCTCTCCTTAAGTTTTAAATACAAAACAAAATACATTTACACTTAAGTTTTAAATACAAAACAAAATACATTTACAATTTTTTTTTCCACTAGTAACTTATGATCTAATTTGTAACAATACCTATTTGTAAATAAAGTTTGGTGAAAGAAAAAATATGGAGCAGGAACTTACAAAAACAAACAAAATATGAAAACCAAAACAAAATACAGAGCAAGAATTTAAAAATACAAAATCTTGCACATCCAATCTTTCTGGTTGTTTAATTACTCTACCTGACCTAGTTGTAATAAAGTCAGGTAGGTCCAATGGCAAGGAACAACCTGAGTTATTTAAACCCTCAGCAGCTCTGTCTATGACTTCATAATTTGAGTCATCAGCAGTTTCATCAAAATCAAGATTGTTATGTTTGTAATAGTGTGATTCAGCATCCTCTGATGCTGATGGAGGAGGATTGTATTTCTTAATAAAAACTGCATTGCGCCTATACATTTTGCCATTTATTTTTACTAAATATGACCTAAATTTAAGCTTTTTAACTATAAGTGCCCTTTCCCAAAATTTAGTAAACTTGTCTTGTACTAAAACATTATCACCCTCGTTAAATTCTACTGGTTTTCTGCAGTGCTGATTATAATAGGTCTTTTGAGAAGTTTTATTACAAACTTGTGGATCGTCAATAACATGAGGTACCAGACAGTTATCTCTAATAGGAAGTTTTGATCTAAGATTCCTACTTTGAAGGAGCTGGGAAGGTGAATATTTTAGCCCTGCGACTGGAGAATTTCTATAGTTGAGTAAATATAAATCCAAGTCAGAATTTTCATAATGACATTTTTTCAACATAGATTTTACTAACCCTACTGCTTTTTCTGCAAGACCATTACTTTTAGGGTAATGAGGACTTGAGGTCGTTATAACGAAATTCCATTGGTCTGAAAAATTTTTAAATTCAAAAGAGCTAAATGGATTGTTGTCGGCGACTATGATTTTGGGGATTCCATAAGAGGCAAAAATTGGCTTTAGACATTCTATTAGTGATGATGAAGTTTTGTCTTTGAGTTTCTTTTTCAATTTGTGCGTATTCTTGTTCACAAGGGGTTAGAACTCTGCTTGTATCAACGAGCAACCAACAGCATAATTACTAGAATCAGCTTATATCTCAACGGTCTTAAAAGGGTCAAAAGAAGCAAGTAATGTTATATTTGAGATAGCAGTTTTTAATTGATCAAAATTTTCATCATGAGATTTTGTCCAAAGCCAAACGGAATCCTTCTTAAGCAAAGATGTGAATGGGGCTACTAAATCAGATAGATTAGGTATGAAATTTCTTAAAAAATTAACCATACCCAAAATTTTTTGAAGGTCTTAAACATTTTTTGGTGGCTCCAAGTTTATTATAATTCTTTGTGGGTCAGGTTTATGACCAAGCTTATTAAATAAAAATCCCAGATATTTAACCTCGTTAACAAAATATTGGATTTTCTCAGAGATGAATTTAATGTTGTACTTTCTAGCAACAGAAACAACTTCTCCAACTGTTTTCTTAAGTTCCTCCTCAGAGTTATCACAACACAAAATGTCATCAAAATAAACTATGACATTCTTTATATGATCAAAATACTTATAAGTTAATTTTTTAAAGAATTCTGGCAAAACTGACAAACCTAAAGGGGCTCTTAGATATTTAAAAACACCAAATGGTGTACTAAAACAACATAGTTTACTTGATTTCTCATAAGTTTAATTTGATGAAATCCATTTTTTAAATCGAAAAGACAGAAGTGACTTTTGTTGGAAAGTTTTAAACTTATTTCTTCTAAGGTAGGAATTTCATAGTAGTCTCTAACCAAACACTTATTTAAGTGTTGAGGGTCAATGCACAATCTTAGTGAAGAGTCAGGTTTTTCAACAATTACAAGATTATTTATCCACTCACAAGGCTCGTCCATTCGCTCTATTATGTTTGCATGCAATAAATCATAAAAGCAAGTTTTTAATTTATTCTTTATTTTAAAAGGAATTCTACGAGCAGGATTTGCCTTGGGAGTAGCATCACTACTGAGTTTTAGCTTACATATGTCTGGGAAACATCCTAGTCCACTGAAGACATCCTGATTCTGTTTGATAAAATCATCAACTGGGAGAGTAACCTGATCTATCCGACGAAGAAGTCCAAGTTCAACACAGGAACGTAGTCCTAGAAGTGGTGTTCTGTCATCATCTACGACCATGAATGCAGAGTTTATTTTCACACTGCCTTTTTGAAGTTCGAGATTAACACAGCCGATGGGTCAAACAACAAATCCACCAAAGGATTCAAGAAGTACATCAGTTTCTCTTATATTTAAATCAGCACTAAGTTTCTGTAGAGCAGTAGTAGTTATAACATTCACTTGGGATCCAGTATCGAGTTTAAATTCAATAGTTTGATTATTGATTATAAGCAAAGCCAGCCATTCATCTTTTCCATGTGTTATAGCATCACAGGCACACAGGTTTAAAGAATCTAACTTAAAAACATCATTACTCAACTCTACCAGTTCATCAACTTGTTGAATCCGATTATTACGCTTATTTTCAGTGCATTTCTTTGCAAAATGATTGTACTTTTTACAGGAGGAACACTGTTTACCAAATGCTGGGCATCACCCTTTAGCATGCTTGAACCCACAGCGATCACAAGCATATAAACTATCCTGAGGGTCCTGGTGCTCTGGTGGTCTTTTCATTTGTGGCTTCCGATTTACTTCAAGGATCTCTGTTGGATTATCAATCGTTGCTTTCACTGAGTGTGCTTTTAAAACTTTCATATTTAACTCTGCCATCTCGACTGTTTTGCAAAAACTAACTGTTTTTTCCAATGAAGGGTCCTCTCTTAAAAGTCTTTCTTGAGTACTTTTGTCATAAAGTCCTAGAATTATTTGGGATTTTAACAATTTATCTTCCTGTTCACCGAATTCACAAGGTGCTACTAGTGATTTTAGATTCGTAAAATACCGTTCAAATGGCTCGTTTGCTGCCTGGTTCCTACTAAAAAACTTGTAAATCACCATTGTCTCATTTTTTCGTGGGGTACAATGCTTTTCTAAAACGTCTAAAACAGAATTCACTGTTTCTACAGCTGGTTTTAGCGTCGTGATTGTGGAGTACAGTTTTAATCCTTCCGATCCCAATAAGTTCTTTAATCTTGCTACTTGGACTTCTCGCGATTTCTTCCCTGTCTCTGTGGCTACAAAATAAACTTCTACTTCAGTCCGGAATCTTTTAAAGCTCTCGGAGAGGTTATCGACAGTCACGTCGAATTCTGAAGGTTTGTTGAATTCCATGGTAATCACGTTCTAAATCACGTTTTAAAGTTCAAACTAAAACGGTCTCGACTGCGCCATGTTTGGATATATTATTAAATAACAGTTAATAATATTACACACTTTATTACACATATGTCCATAAACACAAAAACTGTAACTGTACAGGAGGTAACCCAGAGGTTATATTGTTGGTTACCAACCTAACATTGGTCATTATCCATCCAATTCACGTCATATTAAGTTCTTTTTGATGAAAATTAATTGCAATGCACTTCCTCTTCCGAATGCCTTGGTATATCACCGACCTTTGGTCTCTTTAGATTCATCCTTTTAATCTATCCTCTATAATTATGTTCCTTCCCTGCAACCATATTCTAACTTTTGGTGATTTCAACACCAATCCTCTATCAGAATTTAAAGACAGGTAATACCTGAGAAGTCTCTTATTCTCTCTTCATCCCTGCAGTGTTCCATTTCATCCCATGGTTAGACTTGTACATCTTTGGTTCATTACTAAATCTTCTTTCCAGTTCCCAACTGCCTGTTCCGTTTTGACTTCTGATGACTTGAACCAAACACATAACAATACCCCACCTCCAGAGCTCTACTCCTCAAAATCTTCCGGAACCTTAAATTAATCACCCGTGAAAGCTTCGGACCTTCTATGGTGGGATTTATTTTCTTTCATAACTTTTTTAGTTTTACATAAAATTTGCACATATGTAACTATTAATTGCTTTCTTTCATTATATTTTTTTTAATCTGTTTTTAAAAAAATAATTGTTATTGGAGCTATCTCATAATTTATTTTCATTTATATTTTTTAAATATCCTGTAACTGTATTCTACTATCTGTTATAGTTTATAATGATGGATAGAATTGGTGAGGGGGTGCAGTCAAAAATATTGGATTAAATGTATTGTTATATACTATTTTTTTCATTCCTATTCCCAAGGGACTTGCTCCAGAATTACTAAAATTTTAATATTATTATCATAAAAACAATTAATTTGTATGCAAGATAAGAGTAGAAAAGAAAGGTAATTAATAAAAAGAAATAAAGGTGCTTAGTGAGCTACAACTAATGGTAGCGATAGGCAAGATAACAGTGAACCTTTTTCTACTTTCCTTCTGTTTCCTTTCCCTCAGTATATATTTTAAATATGTATATATATATTTTTCCTTTCACATCTCTCTATTCTGCTTTCAAGGGTGCCGGTGAGAGCCCACGTCTCACAGCCGTATATCAGAATCGGCTTTATTACAGCATTATACACCCTTAATTTTAAGGTTTTGGAGATGCTTCGGGATTTCAATACTCTTGAAAGAGCGAAGAATGCTCTGTTTGTATTTGTTATACGCTGGTCTATTTCAGTTAATTGGTCATTCGTTGAGGTTATTGTGAAGCCATTATTATGTATTTAGAGATGTAAAATTTCTATAATATGTAATTAATGTAATATGTGATGTAACTTCTATACTATTGAAAGTATTATACAACAAGAAAATTGAATATATATATATATATATATATATATATATATATATACATATATATATATATATATATATATATATATATATACATATATATATATATATATAGTTCCAGGAATAAAATATGTAAAAACAGGAAAATAAGGATGAAACAACTCGCACGAGAACTGGTTTAATACTGACTTTATTGCCATCTTGAACCTCTATTTATGGATTTTAACAGCTGTTTATAACGCCAGCTTGATATTATATATATATATATATATATATATATATATATATATATTTATATATTAGCTATATACACCTTAAAAATGTCCGTTTAGCAGACTAGTAATCATAAATCGCTCTTTGGTTATTTTCTACATAAATAGGTTATGACATTAACATAACATTTGCAAATCAATTCTCACTTTTTCCTGATAATGTTTTTCCAATTCAATGGTAATCGTTTCCTCTTCAAATGTACATTTTTCCATTCTATTGGCAACCTTTCAATTCCATCGGCAACACTGCCTGTGATAGAATGAATTAAATGATTTAAATTTTACCCATTTCGTTTCCAACAAGTACTCAATTCAAGGCTTAAAGAGAATTTCAGAGCGTTTCCTTTAATGTATTGACTTGTAGTTGTGACTTTAACTTTTTGTGGGATTGGTCATGATTTCATGATTATGCATATTCTTTGAGGTTAATATTATGCTGTGTGAACATTATAAAAAAGTTAATATTATATTTAATTAAAACTCCAAAAGAAATATCACTATAAACGGGGCAGGATAGATGGGAAGTATAGTTCATCAATTAAAGAAGGTAAAAGGTCGTTACAATTGAGATTTAATAATACTATATCGTTAATGGTTAAAAAAACCTATCTTGGGGTTTTTGTTCTAAAACCAAAATACAATTGCACCTGGGCAGCCCTGGTCGTTTGATAGTATACTACTAATAATATAGGATGCCACCCGTAGATCGTTACAACTGAGGTACAGAAATACTATATCATTAATGACTAAAAATCCTATCCTTCTCTTTTTTTCATAGGTTGATGTGATTGACTGACTGGGAGTTGTATAGTAAATAAAGATCCTTTTTTTTATCTCATTGAATAACTTAACATTTATCATGTGATGATTATGGTCACAAAGTTATAAATCTATTTTAAAAAAGGGCTTTTTCGTTAAATGTGATTGCTTACTTCTCGACAATTGCTTAATAAGGTTCTCTGCATTTTGACTTGCCCCCGTCTTGCCAAGAACTTTCCCATCTCCGCTACAGTTCCTAGGGGAACTTACGCTACCTGCTCAATGGCCGTTAACCGATTTATTTACATATTCCAAGCATTCTAAGCAGTGCCAATATAAAACTTGTAAGTACTAAATGTTATTGTTAACTGAGGGTAAGTTTCTAAATTCAGCGATGTCATTGTATATCCATTAGATCGTCTCTAAACTCATCTAAGAAGCAATCTGGTCAACTCATTATTCACCTGAAGTTACATTTGACATATCGATTCCCTTTACTGTTTGGCAAGATGGACATATGGAGATAACCTCATTGCATGCTATATGTTATTTTTAACGTTTTAAAAAACAATAGCTACAAGATAACTAAACTCTTTGTACACTTGCCTTTAAACTGTGATAAGAAAAAGTTGGCCGTTGTGATTAAATTTTTAATATTTGTTGCCTCTCGAGAAGTATAACATACAATTTCACTTAAAAATATATTGTATTTTTTGTATTATATTGAATAAAATATATTCTCTCTAATCTCTAGGCACATCATTGTCCATCAGAATATTAATTCAATAAATCGTTGAATTACAATGTAATTAGTGTTGAATTTAAAAACTTACCCAGTAACCACCATTTCTGGACAATCGGTCATAAAATTCCCGTTTTATTTTTCAAATTTTACCCATTTATCCCACTCTACCCTAGATTTATTTGTTTACTAATTATAGATAATTACAGATATACAGTCAACATACCCCAAAATGATTTAACGGCAGCCATTTCGATGCTATGCCATTGGCTCTGCTATGCAAACAGCGCTGTGAATCCACTTATCTACAACTTCATGTCAGGTATATTAATCAACTTCACCGCAAATCTGTTACTATAAGGAACATCATGCTTTTGAATAGAATTTTATGTTTTTATTGTAATAAAATAAAGTTATTGGTTTAATTTATCAAACCACTTATATATATATATATTATATATATATAATATATTATATATATATTATATATATATACATATATATATATATATATATATATATATAATATATATATATATATTATATATATATACATATATATATATATATATATATATATATATATATACATATATATATATATATATATATATATATATATATATATATATATATATATATATATATATATATAGTCCATAGACAGGCTATCCCTTTTCGAAATCCTGGAAGACCATGGATTGGACTCGAAAACACTAGGACTCATTAAGGAAACACTAAGAAATACAACATCCAAAGTGAAGTTCCGGACCATTTCTAATAAAAACAGATGTCAGATAGGGAGATGGACTGTCCCCGCTACTCTTCAATGTTGCTCTAGACAAAGTGATGAAAGAATCGGAAAAAGAGCTTAAGAGTCAAAAATATTGGAGACCCACACAATTAGGAAGTACCAAAGATAAAGTGGAAATCTCAGGTCTAGCTTTTGCAGAAGATATTGCAATACTCACGGACAATGAAGCAACAGAAATCGAAGTACACAAAGAATGCGCAGAAAAAGTTGGACAACAAATCTCCTTCGCAAATACAGAATTCATTTGCACAAAAATCAACACACAAAATTTAATACGAAGTATGGGGAAATCAAAAGGGTATCCCATTTCAAATAACTTGTAGACATTTTAGAACCTCACTGGAGGAGAAAATATAGCACAAAAAACGAGACAACAAAAAATGATGAGGGCTTTCTTCAAAACACGAGACATCTACAACAAAAAATGCTTGTTGCACACAAACGTTAGGCACGACAACACTGTAGTGAAGCAATACATGCGAGTAAGACGCTTACACTCCACACAAAAAGAGATTTCAAATATCTATTAAAAGAAGGACGGAAAATCATGAGAAAAATTTTAGGCCCAAAACAAACATAAGAATGATACAAACTACCCTCCAGGAAAACAACAGAAACAATATCCAACCTTGCTGCAGACATCAGGAAAAGGAGACTCAAATTTTATGGACACGTCCACAAAATACCCGAAACCAGGATCGCCAAGCGAGTCCTCACATACATGCAGGGAGTCAAGACGACAACTCCATGGATAGTCCAAGAAAGAAAAGATCTGGAAGAAGCACAGATAAACATAAAATAGAGAGAGATATGGACAGAGGGTTAACAAATGGGAAATAATGTCACACAGCCCAAGAAGAACGGGATAAAATGAACGGAAGAAAGGAGGAGGATCCACGGAGAAAAAATGAGGAAAGCAAGGGAAGATAGAAGAAACATCATAAAATAAAGTCAAGTTTGCTTTGCGTGATCCCATAAGGTCCAAACGCTAATAATGATAATCATATACATATATTATTTATTCACTTATATGTGAATGCAACCCCTGGTACGATGAAGAATGCTAAGATGCCTATGCAGCCAATAACAAGGCCTATAAAGAAGATATGAAGATAAACAATGGAAGAATTCCCTTCAAATTAAACTAGACTAAATGCATGTAGAACAGTTGATGAGTCCTTATTGAATGAGGAAAGTAGAATCCTGAGTAGATAGCACCAATACTTCCAGGATCTCCTTAGCGAAGACAATCACCCACAACAACAGCCAACAACCTTGGAGATTCTTTTCCGTGTCTTGCACCAATCGAAGTATCAGGCTATGACGGTCTTGCGCCTGAACTCTTCATGCACGAAGGAATGGAACTGATAAAAACAATGTCAGACCTCCTAACTTCTATTTGGACGAAGGAAGTAAATTATTGTTGGTGTAAAACGATAATATGCCCTGTTCACAAGAAGAGTGACCAACTCGAGTGTAGAAACTACCGTGAGGTACTGTTGCTGCCAGTGGAATATAAGGTTCTCTCTCTTAACCACTGTGATCGTCTGCTCCCATTGGCTTAGGGAATCGTGGGACCTTATCAGTGTGTTTTCCGTAGAGACAAATCAACTGTGGACCCGGTTTTCACACTACGACAGGTGCTAGTGAAGAGTAGGGAGTTCAATTGATTGATTTTAAAAGAGCCTATGACAGTATTGATCTAAATGAACTCTACATTTATCTAGAAAACTGAGGGTACCCAAAAAGTTTACGAGAATGTGCCAGGTTACTATGGAGGGCGTAGAGTGCCATGTTATGGCCAATCCGGAATAACTGAACCATTTTTCTCAGAAAGTCGTAAGAAGCTGAAATATTCAAGTTGGCGGTACAGTCTTTAACCTAACTGTACAACTGCTCTGATACACTGATTGTTCAAAGTAAGGTATTCCCTATATATGGGGATATTACCATTAATTTTGATTGCTGGTTATTTATTCAAGAGATGTTTAATGGACTGTATGAAAATGAAACATAATATTTTATTGAGGTAATTCACACAATTCATGAGAAATAAAATGTTATTTACACATATTAAGGTGGATCTGCATTGTTCATAGTTGCTTTCTTTAACCGTCCTTCTTCTCCTGCTCCCCATTCTTCAGTCTGGGTAGCCTTGGGCTTACTCACAATACATCATTTAGAGAGGGCAGGCCATTTACTATGATAACGTGTGACGAACAACTCTGAACTCTTTGTGGGGTTGCCAGTCTCTCGACCCGATATTTCCTGTCCTCAGCCTTCTAGATATATTTCACTATTATTGATCACTTATTGATCACTCAGAGATATATATGTCACTAGATATATTTATTTTTTATGTCCATATACTATATATATGTCATATATAATATATGTGATTTACTTGTATTCAGTACTTCAATGCATAATGCAATTTAGTACTTTCAAAAAATAGTGTTCTTAATACTTTTTTTCTTTAAATTTTAATCAATTTGCTGTCTGGTTCGAATGTTTTTTTAACTGTTCGGATTGTAAGTTTTCAACTATTTTGAAGCAGTAATTTGACATTAATGCATTGATAATATATTTATGATAAATAAAAGTAGTCGCACATTGTGAACATGTTCCAGGTAAGTTCCGGAAAGAGTTTCGGAGAAGCTTCGGCCCTTGCTTCCGATCGAGGAGTCCAGGACGTTCCTTCAGACTTAGCGTCATCGTTCCCAAAACAGAGACAGTCCCCCTCAGTTCAACTATCTTCAAGGTTGACTAAGCCTATTTTAAATCTTATCCACGTCCTCAATTTATATTATATCATGAACATGTAAATAACATAAAAAACAAACATAACATATAACATCAAATATATATCCGATTCTAGAGCAAATAGGTAATGCATGATTTTGTTCTGAATTCATTTTTCGGCATGATACTACTCTAGAATGCTGGTGTGTTGTCATTTCACAGCTGCGGAAAAGTGCTTTCTAGTGCTTCGCGGTAACTAACTACTTTAACGGTAACTAACTACATCGGTTCAAAAGATGATAATATCCAAAGAAGCACTGTAAGCCTTACTTATAAAAATCCTCTCATGGAGACAGCTGAAGCGGTATGATGTCACTATTGCTGAGTGCCGTGCTCAGAGGTATAGAAAGGTATCACCTTTTTCTGCTACATTTCGTGTTGCATCTTACAAACACACAGATATACCCATGTACGCGCGCGCGCGTCACACACACACACACACTATATATATATATAAATATATATGCCGCATGAAGACGGAACATTGTATGCATACAATTTAATAATATTAGTACAGATTTATACAACTAAATAACAGATTACGAATTTAGTTACATGTCTACAAATATAACAGAGGAAAGAAATAAATACTGTTATTTATTATTTTCTGGCGCTACGATTCTTTTCAGAGCTTAATTCTCCTTTAAACACATTTGCCTGTCTTCCCTCATCCATTCCCTTTTGCCTGTCAGCATCTTTAAAAATGTCTCACATGGTACTCGAGCATAATCTGCTACACCTTTCAGCCTGCGCAGTTTCACCCTTCCTACTCTCCTACTCCGGTAAAGCCTTTCTTCCCCTAATTTCTTTGGTGTGTCACTCACATCTATTCTGGCTATGTGATTTTTCCTGCGTAATATCCTAATCTTAATCACCTTAGCTAAATTGAGCTCCCAACACTGGCTCGATATCCTGATTGCGCCTGGTCCAGCCTGAGGAATCCTTCACAGCTCCATAAATCCTTCTGAGGGTCTTACGCTAAAATGCGCACAGCATCTTGACCTTAAAAATTGACCTTAAAAAGGGTCTTTGTTTCTGAGCCCGTTACTTTATCAAGGTTTTGTAGAAAATCGCCGTGGAGAGCGAAGAGAGACTACGCGGCTATTCAGGTATCGGTTAAGTACATATCATTGTATAATCTATAACTCTCATATCATTGTAGGATGTAACATGTGGTAGTACGTGAACGATTGTACTTTTTTAAAGGTATCCTATCTGAAACTCTATCCCTGGAGTGTTAGCCCTCTCCGTATGCATTTATTTTTTGTTCGTTCAACCCTGGCCCAAGATTAAAAGAAGGCAAGGTAGGGCATCTCATTGCCGTAGGCAGTTCTAGCTTTTAAATCCACTAGAAAAGTTTCCCTGTGCACTCTCACCATACTAAAAAACCTAAGTAAATAAAAATAATTTAATAAAAAAATAAATAATAATAAAGTAAATACATTAGTAAAATATAAATGAAATGTGATAAAAAATGAATATGTAAAAAGTAAAATAACAAAAATTGTTAATAATCACAGAATCATCTTTGGTTTCTTCAATAAGTCAGGTGACATAGGTGGCTCGATCCTGTGCAGCCACTCGCCAGTTACGGGCGTTCAGTAGGTGACGGGCATTCTTGGCAACAGTGTTCCCCATCTCAGCCGAGCTCTTAATCTTTCCCATGTTTAGTATTGCCTTCCATCCAGCAGCTTCTTGGGTATTTCCTCCTCCGGCATGTGTGAAACATGGTCAACCCAGCGCAGTATTTCCAGCATTATATATCTCACCGCATCAGGATCATCATAAAGTTAGTAAATTTCCCTATTTTTACTCCGCCTCCAGTTTTCTTCCACCCTAACCGGCCCAAATACTCGTTGATGGATCTTCCTTTCAAATATGATAGGAGGCTATGCGGGACCCGTTAGGATTGATGAAACGCTGACTAGTTTCTACGGCGATCCTTTTTCCAAAGCTCACTAATCCCCCCATCTACAAAAATCGGTTGACATTCTGGAAATTTAATGGGCCCATCACCACGGGTTATCTGCCTGCTGTCTTTCCTTTGGGCACGGCACTCATATATCTGATCTACTGGTTTATGCACATTTCCATCTCCACCGCAACTTCCACCAACCTGATTGAACTTGTTTTTCACGGACTCAAAGGACCTTGCGACAATATCCAGGTCATCAGCAAACCCGAGGATTAGGACCAAGCGTTTGTAGATAGTGTCAGAGGTCTGTAAACACGATTCACGTACGACCTTTTACAAAGCTAGGTTGACCCACAATCGGGCGACCGCATCTTCCACAGCATCATATTTAGGAGGATCAGGATGTTCAGTATGATTCTTTGTTCTCCTACTGCTCAAAGTCTCCCACTTTGCCATTGAAAAGGGTGTCAAAGTGATGGGATCATTGACTTCATCCATTCTATAGTCTTCGATCCATTCTCCCATCAACAGGCTATGACACGTGGTTTGAAGCCGGTCCTACCATGATCAATCTTCTGATAGGAAAGGATACATTTGTATTCCTAAATTCCTCCATTTCTTCGAACTGCTTCCGCCCCCATTCTCTTTTCTTCTCCAAAGAAATATCTTCTCCTCTCTTCTGCGTCTCGAATACTCTTCAGATGCTCTTCTCGTGTGTCGCTTTTAGACCATATTTTGATAACCCTCAAACCATTGATATCGCACTGTTCGTTCTTCGTTCCCTAGGGTTCTTTTTTGTTGTTGTACAAGTAGAGTTTATAATGAGTACGTGTGTTTGTGTTTTCAGTCACTCGGAATTACACAGTGTTTTATTAGCGGAATCTCTTCAGTTAATAGTTAGTCGGGCCGTGTTCTGTAAGGAACAGGTTCAGTTAATGATTACTGCTTTTGGGTATATTGTAGTTGTGTAGGGTAATATTTTGGATGTATTCGTGTAATAGGCGTCCTTTATTCTTGCCATTGCCTACCCCATTCTTTTATTTATTCTGCTATTATGCTTTCAGGAAAGCCGGCACTAACTTCAATAGTATTAAAGTCAGAGTCACTACGTTGAAATAGTAAGGTTGGATCAGTATGTTTATTGTTGCAATTTATTTTGTGTTCTATCTTTATACTTGCAGAACTTATTGCACCGACGAACCCTCTGCGGGGTTCTGCACAGTGTTTCTCAGTGGTTCATGGAGGAATAGAGGAAAGGCGTACAAAATGGCATAGACGGGTAAAATGGCACACCTGATTTTCTCCGAAACCACAGACATACTAGTTCTCATAATGGTCTATAAAGAACCGCATTGTAATAGGTCGCAACCGATTGCGGAGCCAGTCGGGTCCGGTGGATCGTGTGGTGCGGACATGAGCTTGTTTGATTTTTGCTAACACGAGCTTTACTCAGATTAAATTTGTTTCTCGTAAAAGTAATTATTTTTGTATGATCATTCGTTTGTATTCAGTGTTAATTTATTGTAATTTTACTAATAACTTCGAAAATGTTTTGAAATCTCAAAATTGTTGTTACATTTTTATTTATTGTTTTCTAATCCTGGAGGTTATGAAGTGGACAAAATGACATACACCTTGTTCGGGTAAAATAGCATACTATGTCATTTTACCCACCTTTTTCTTTTTCCAGATAATCGAACATTTATCAATGCCTTGCAAGTATTCTAGGAAAACAGATCGGAAGGATTCCAACACATTTTTAAACAGGTGCAATACTCTACAAATCTTATGTAAAAGCAGCAACGGTCCAAACTTCATTCAATGGGCTTCAAAAAACAGGTCCCTGGCCTGTTGACCCAAACATATTTTCAGATTATTTATTTGATCCTGCTGAGACGACAAACATTCCCATGCAACTGTGCATGTAATCGACTGATTTTCGTTACAATGCACGTGTCCTTTTGTTCATTAGAAGGAGGTTGAAAGCAGTTTTTCCAGGAGACAAACATACATTCATACATTTTTTTTTTTGGAAAAAAGGCCTTTTTATTTTGTACCTTTACTGATAAAATCTAGAAAAATATTCGTTTAGTAAGCTATTTTGGGCTGAGATTACATCTAGCTAGTAGGGTAATAACAAGAAAAACCAAAATCATCCTATATAAGACCCTGATTCACCCAATGCTTACATACCGAGCGGAAACATGGACAATGACGAAGGATGCATACCAAAAATTTCTTCTATTCGAACGCAGGATCCTCCGAAAAATATTTGGCCGGTCACTGTTGATGAAAGGTGGAGACAAAGAAAAAAATGAAGAAATATATGATCTCTTTAGTGAGCCTAAATTGGTAAATGGCATTAAACGATCCGACGATGAACTGGATATGTGGCCAGGATGGGGTCGGAGGAGAGTCAGCCGATCGCGACTGCGTGGCTGAAGACGGAGAGTCCGCAACTGGATGGGAGCAGCACTCAAGAGGGATTACTGGCGGAAGCTGATTGAGGAGGCCTCGGCGCGTCCACGCGTTATTGCGCCGAATAGTAATAAATAAGTGTACAACTATTTTATTTATTAAAAGCTTAAATAATATCACCATCACCACATCGAAACAAATAGGAAAGGCAATTTCAAAATCAAAACCTTTATCTGTACAGAAGTATCTCCAAAAAACTCACTTTAGGTTGTTCGTACATTTAGCACAGCGAGTTTATTTCTTGTTTTTTTTTTCAATTATTCAATCGATATTAAAAAAATATTTTAAGCTGTACACCAATATAATCTTTAAAATCGGTAGAATAATTAAAATAAATATTACATAAAATAAATAAATAATAAATAAATCGTTTTGGGATTAAGTTTGGTAATGTTTAGTATTAAAACGAATTCTATCGTTCAAAATTTGTTTTAGCAAAATCTAATATCTATGTATATACCTCATTGTTGGTCATAACTAAAGGCCGGATTTCATGCAATAAAAATTAATCAAACGTGCAATAAAAATAAAATACACTGACAAACGTACAATTCAACCTTCTACTGTGTGAAGAGATGATTTGTAATTTAAAAAATCAAATATTAAGTCAAAATATTTATATAATTATTATAATATACATATGTGCTTACAAAAACTACAAAAAATTTGTTTGCTAGGTATGATAATTAAACAAAATATATAAATATATATATATATATATATATATATATTTATAGTAAACAATACATTTTCGTAATATTATACCAACTATATTAATTTATCAAATAGAAAGTTCTAAAATTTTATTAAAATTTACAATTCCACATTATGTATATTTCCAGATTACGTTCCGTAAAGTTATATCGTCGGCCATCTAATATGTTTCAACTGTGAAAACATGCGCTCCACATTAACACTTGTGATGGGACATCTTTTGTAGTTACTCAATATTACTGGATCCAGCTCCACACCTGTGTCTTTCCCGTTCAGAGCTTTGTTGTAAATTTGTAAAAAAATTTAACCCTTTTTTTTCTATAACTAATTTAAATTTATCAAAAATTGTTTTTCCCTTTTCTTTTTAGATTTTTTCCTAATACATCTCCAACTTTCTCTGTAATATTAATCTGTGATGTCGGTGTTAAGTTATGCTCTTCAAGCTTTTCTATTTGTGAAGGTAGAACCGATAAATGAGATTTTATAAATGGTAGATCTGATGCAACAGATGTTAAATTTAAAACAGTTTTTAATTTTTTTACAGCTACTGCGTCATCTTCAAGAGTAGAAACAAACTCTTTAAAATTATTAAAATGATCTGAATAAAATAGGGTTGCTTCAATCCACATTCCCTATTTAGTTATCACAGGTTCTGGGGGCAGGGGGTAGTTAGTATTTGAGTCAAATCAAATTAGAACTTTTAAGAAAGTTAATAAAAAGGAAACGTTGTTCGACATTATACAATTACCTTAACGAGTTGGAAGAAATATTTGGAAATCATGAGTCATTTTTTTCATTCTTGGAAAATTAAGTAGGTAAATATTATTGTTGATGATTCCAAAATAAATCACAGCTATTCTCTATAATATTTTTTTTTTAAACTCAACATTTTAATGAAATATCAAAAAGTGCGCTTTCGTGCACTGAAAACCTAAAATTAGTAAATTTGTGCAGTAACTCCCAAAATGTGCAATTTCATGCAATATAAAATTTATGTTATTTTAATCTTCTTTCCTTGATTCGGATAAGAATCGAATTTTCATTCAATTCTGAGAAAGCAATAAAAAGTTGCAATTGCACGGGAATCTGGTCTTTAGCCATAACCATTGACATAGTGTTTGACAAGGGAAGGCAATACTTAGCATTCACAAGCTCACAACAATCATTTACAATACTTCAACTCTTGTGCCTAGTTTGTAGGTTTCTGCTCATTATTTTTTGCTCTAAAGCAATTGTAACAGTACCCAAGCCTTTTCATTGATATATTATTTCTACAACTGTAAAACAGTTGACATCTCTTATGGCAACGTTGGCGTTAGGTAAATCAAATTTCTTTATTTGCAATTTAAAGGGTGGCATGAAAATACAAATATTGAACAGGGATAATATAAGAAGAAGAAATTCAGAAGTGATTTACAAATCAAGAAAGCAATATCATGGAGGAGGAAATGTAATTGCTTTTACTTCAAAAGTGGGTGGATTTACATTACAATGGGGGTAGTATTTATTTATTATTAATAAGTATTTTATTTATGCAGCTGATATGTGAATATTTTTTTCCCCTAAGAATTAGATATTAGGAATCCATGAGTTGAAAGTGGAAACGAAGGTAAGATATTGAAAATAGAACATTTTTCAATATTTCTGAAATTACTGCTTTGATTGATAGCAGCAGTTTCAGAAAATTTGGAATGAAGTAAATTTGGACGCTAGTCCGAAAGCTATGTTCTATCAAGCTATAATTTGACTGAGTTGTATTGTGAATTTGTTGTTATTAACGTGATTTTGCCTCAAAACTGATTTTTTGAACAACGGACTTATCTAATATATATATATATACACATACACACTCTAGTAGTTTTAACATGAGCATTCAAATATAAATATGTGATATATGCATTTATTATGATTATTTTTAAAATAATCGCCTTTATTAATTTAATGTTACGATATAAAACATTAAGCATATATGTGTCTAGTAATTAAGCATATTTTTGTCAATCTATAAAGAAAATAATTAAGAACATTGTGAACATTTAGATTATTACCATATCATGTATGCATTTCCACAGTTCATCTAGAAATCCTTTTAAATGTCATATTCCCATCCTTCCAAAACAGGATGATAATTATCAATGTTTGTAATGTACTGATCAAATAAAATATAGCCAAACAATTTATCTTAATTTGAAAAAAGCCTGCCTGAAGATATCACCTTTATCCAACCCTGTTTAATAAAGGATATTAAGAAACATGTTAGATATCTCATAAAAATATAAAACAAAACTTGTGCCACTATGATTATTCAGCTGTTGCTACTATTTAATAAAGTGATTAAGTAGTAAGTAGGGTGAGCACTGGTGTGAGTGTATATAATAATAATAACAACCAGTCAACCTTTCACCCATTGAGGCATAGGCGGATCCAGAGGGGAGGGGGCGCCCCCTTGCCCCCCAGACGGTTTTTTATGTACTGTGGAGAATCCATTACAGTACATACTTACAGGCAAATCATGTGATCATAGTTGTAAAAATATAAAGAAAATAATTAAGAACATTGTGAACATTTAGATTATTACCATATCATGTATGCATTTCCACAGTTCATCTAGAAATCCTTTTAAATGTCATATTCCCATCCTTCCAAAACAGGATGATAATTATCAATGTTTGTAATGTACTGATCAAATAAAATATAGCCAAACAATTTATCTTAATTTGAAAAAAGCCTGCCTGAAGATATCACCTTTATCCAACCCTGTTTAATAAAGGATATTAAGAAACATGTTAGATATCTCATAAAAATATAAAACAAAACTTGTGCCACTATGATTATTCAGCTGTTGCTACTATTTAATAAAGTGATTAAGTAGTAAGTAGGGTGAGCACTGGTGTGAGTGTATATAATAATAATAACAACCAGTCAACCTTTCACCCATTGAGGCATAGGCGGATCCAGAGGGGAGGGGGCGCCCCCTTGCCCCCCAGACGGTTTTTTATGTACTGTGGAGAATCCATTACAGTACATACTTACAGGCAAATCATGTGATCATAGTTGTAAAAATATAAAGAAAATAATTAAGAACATTGTGAACATTTAGATTATTACCATATCATGTATGCATTTCCACAGTTCATCTAGAAATCCTTTTAAATGTCATATTCCCATCCTTCCAAAACAGGATGATAATTATCAATGTTTGTAATGTACTGATCAAATAAAATATAGCCAAACAATTTATCTTAATTTGAAAAAAGCCTGCCTGAAGATATCAAGGATGACCCGAACCAGGACTCCCAGGAGCAGGAGATAATCCGACGGACCACGGAATACCCGCCTGGTACTGAAATGTGCCCACCATGGGACATCTGGGACATCCGTACAGCCGTGGGCAAGCAGCACACGGGACGCGCTCCAGGACTGGACAAGGTGGACGCCTCCATGCTGAAGGAAGCTATCCCTTACATCGAGGAACGGATGTTGAAATTATATAACGCCTGCTTGGACAGGGGATATTTCCCGAGGCAATGGAGGATCGCAGATTTGAGATTGCTCTACAAGGGAGGGGGCAAAGATAAGGAGCTACCTAGCTCCTACAGGCCTATCTGTCTTCTCCCTGTGATGAGCAAAGTCCTGGAGGGCCTCATGGTGACCAGCCTGCGACCCACACTCAGCCGGGCCAGTCACCCACGGCAGTACGGATCGACAAAAGGCCGGGGAACCGCAGATGCACTGCTGCAAGTACGCAATGACGCAGAGGCGAGGGCGGAGAAGTATGTCATGCTAGTCCTATTTGACATATCATCCGCCTTCGACAGTGTGTGGTGGCCGAGCATCCTTCAGCAGCTCCAGAGATATGAAGCACCGAGCAATATTTACGCCCTGGTAAAGAGCTACCTCGAGGACAGACGAGTCACGGTCCGGGGTAGCTACCACAAGCACGTGGACAGGGTGGAACGTGGATGCCCACAGGGCTCGGTCTTGGGACCGGCCCTGTGGAAGTTGGTATTCGACGAATTGCTCGGTGTATTGGAGGAAGAGCGGTTCCCTGCCACGGCATATGTGGACGACCTCGCGGCAATAGTGTACTCGAATAGCAGGGCCGGGATCTCGGCAGAGGCAGAGAGATGTGCCAACTTGGTAGGAGCTTGGTGCGAGAGGAAGATGATGAGGATGGCCGCCGCTAAGACACAGGCCGTTCTTTTGAAAGGAAGAACAGATAGGGCTCACCCTATCAACATCAGCGTGCAAGGCAGCAGGATAAGGGCAAGTGAGGAGGTCACTTACCTAGGAATAAGAATTGGAAAACATTTGGATGTGACACCTCACTTGAACCACCTAGCAACGAGGGTGAGCCAAACACTGAACGGTCTCAGTCGAATTGGCGGTGCTTTCTGGGGCCTCAGATACCCAGTGAGTATGATAATATACAAGGGAGTCGTACTGGGTATCATGAGGTACGCATCCCCCTTTTGGAGCAGGAATCTCTCGCAGAGACAGAAGAACAAGTTGGCAACGGCTCAGAGAACGGCTCTGCTAAGAGTGACCAGGGCGTATCGGACGACATCACACGAGGCGGTGCAGATCCTAGCGGGAGGTATACCCCTTGACCTCCTGCTGAGAGAAGATGCTATCAAGTTTGAAGTCAAGAGAAGAGGCTTGGCAGCTCTCCCGGAGACACTACAAGTGAGGATCCAGGCGAACCCCAACAAATGGAAAGATGAGGTAAGGAAGGACTCACTGACGGCATGGAATGGACGGTGGGTGATATCCGAAAAAGGAAGCACCCTTAGGAAATACTTCCCCACCGTTGAATCAAGATTAAAGGCCAAGTGGGTCCTTCCCGATTATTGGATGTCACAGATCCTCACGGGGCATGGGGGTTTCAGATGGAAACTAGCACAACATGGATATGACCTGGACCCCCATTGCCCCAGCTGCGGAGTCCCGGAGACTGCCGAGCACGTGGTAGCATCCTGCATCGCATACGACGCCCTGAGGACGAGGTTGTCCACAAAGACCGGTATATATGCGATAACCGAAGACGTGTTCCCCGAGCTAGTGGAGGAGGAGAACTACACCAGCTTTAGGGAGTTCGTATACGGATGGAAAGAGGCCGTAGGATCGGCCCACTTCATGATTACGAGAAGAGGAAGGCCACCGGGAAGACCGCCGGACCAACCTATGGAGGACTCCGAGGACGAGGGTTAAAAGAGAGGAAGAAGACGAGGAAAGGATAAGGTGTAGCCCTAAGGTGTACAACCGTGCACCGGGCTACACCATAGTTCCATACACCATGAGTGGTGAACCCCCATTCATGGCAAAAAACCTGTATGCCGTTGGCAGGAAAGGTGGTAAAAAAAATAAAAAAAAAAAAATAAAATAAATAAGTTGTAAAAATATATAAATAAAATAACAGAAATAACATGAGTGAAACTATTGTTTACATATTTTAATAAACCTTTGAAACCTTTCTATAAATACTACAAGTTTATTTCCAAGTTATTGTTGATTTTTTTGCCCGCCTGCCCGTTGTGCCCCCCAGAAAAAAATCCTGGATCCGCCATTGGCACTAACAGAACATCCATAAAAAAAATTCATATCAATGAACTACAAATATCCTCAAGATAGCAACCTCACAAGACATCCAATAAAATCCTAAAAACCAATTAATTTCCATAAGAAAAAAGTTAGAGAGCCGTTTCTGCTTCATGGTTCTGTTTTGACCTTTCATCCGCTGGTGACCCATTTGATAATTTTTAGTTACCCACATTCATTAAGATAATAACGTTTATGAATACAATGCATTCAAATATGTTTTAATATTAATTTCCGTATGACTGTTTTAATATAAAACGGTCTCCTGCCCGAACTCCTCTATAATGTCCACATTTCGGATGATTTTGAGTTGCGGGCAAAGAAGATTGCCGCGCTCACCCAGTTTATCTGAGACCTGATGCATTTCAATTTTTTTATTAGCGTATGACCTCAAACTTGACGAAACGTTGACTAGTTAGTTATTTTTTAATTCATTATTTACAAGTTTTTGGTTTATGGTATTGTTTTATGGAGTTTACATTTCCATTATTTTAATATATTTATGTCTGTTTTTGATTTTTGGCTCGTTTTAACAATATGTATATATATATATATATATATATATATATATATATATATATATATATATATATATATATATATCTACAGTAGCGGACCACACGTGTTGCTGCGGCTGTTGTAATAGTTTTAAAAATATATTTCGTTCATTCTTATAATTTTTTTCCCCTTTTTTTAAACTGGATTTAATCCTTCATTTCTTTATATTTCTTCATATTAATGTAATTATTAAAGTTAAAAGATGCAGGAGAAGAAAAGATTGAGAATGACACCATAGTGTCGAAACGTCTCTAATAGAGTGAAAATTAAGAATAAACAACAACTGGAAAACGGTTTTATTTCTCTTACCCTAAATAAATATATTACGTTAAATTTTGAATTTTAAAGAAACAATGAATGAACGTGAACGGAAAAAATGAATTAAATAGATTTTTGATTTTACATTTTATTCATCGTATATCTAAGTACAGTATAGAATAATAATAATAATAAATAAATAATATACAAAATTACTAACTGATAAAATACAAACATTAGATTAATGAATGAGGTATATCATAGTTGATTTTTTAATTATGGCTAATAATATTTTTTTTTAATTATAACTATTTATTTCAATTTAATTGAGCGCTAATCGATGCACAATATTTTTTTTTAATCTGCCCTTTGCTAATACAAATAGATTAGATGGTTTACTAACACGTGAGAATGCAACATATAATTGTCCATGGGAGAAAAATGGATGTTGTAGGTCCAAACCGCAAATTGACATTGTCTGGCCTTGAGGCTTGATGGTCATAGCAAAAGCCAGGCTTATATCAAATTGAAGTCTTTTGAGCGGTATTATGGGTTCTGATGGTATCATTGGAATACGTGGCTACAGGACGACTTCTCCTTTAAAGATTCCAATCAACATTGGCTACTTCAATAACATTTCCGGTGATATTTTTGATGACCAAACGTGTAAGATTCCATAATTGGTGGATTCAAATTCACATAATCAATATCACTTAGGGGTATGAAAAATAGTTTACATCCTATTCTCAGACCTACTGAATATAGACACAAAATTTCATAAGAATCGGTCGTCTTTTCGGAGGAGTTTTGTTACAAACACTGTGACACGACAATTTTATATATTAAATATTTTTCCATTATATATATATATATAATAATTTAGAAATGCGTCCAACAATTATTCCATATAGGAATTTCGGTAACCAGGGTTCATTTTCAGTCATCTCTGGTCAAGCATTATCATGTTAAACATTTAAAAAAAAACTAAAAGATTAAACAGATTGCTACTAAATGGCAACATACTTGGAGTACCATTCATCAACAATTTCTTTATATTTACTTTAAAATCATGTAGTGGTGGTGACAATTTCTAGGCAAAGCTCAGAGTTGAATTATCTTTTGTCTCTTATGTCTATATCTACTATCAACTATATCGTCATTTTCATTAATGACGCTCGGAGGTATATTCAATGGGCTTTTATCAATCCAGGTCCATTAATTTTAAATTCAAAATTTCTTTATAGGAAAAAAGCAAGACTTTGGAATAAAAAACTGTGCGTGAAATTCTGATAATTGACAGTTATAATAATGCAACTGAAAGTTGCGAAGAAATGTGAGCTAGGTCATCATAACGACAACCTGATGCTCAAGATAAAGCTATTAGGCGATAGTTAAAAATAGTGCCATAAAAACACATAGTTTATAAATTAAATTATATATAAAATCGTATTTATGTATACACGCATAAGTAAAATTTCCTTTTTGTTGTTATAATTTATATTTGTCCTAACTAAAAAAGTTGAACACTTCTACCAATATTCTTTGGCACTATAGCCCGCCAGAACCTATTGCTGTCGCATCCTTGTTGACACCTCATCCCTCCATCTAGTTTTTGCTTTCCAATTTTGCGTAACCAAGGTACTGAATGAGTCTTCGTGGCAACTCAATTTTATGCATCCTCGCTGTATGTCCAGCCCATCGTAATCGATTTATTTTTCTAAATTTAACGATAGGAATTTCAATATATAGAGACTATTGGCATCTCCATCTCTTCCACGAATTAGGATTATAGGCCTTTACTGTCACATTTTAGTAAATTTGACAATGCCAAATTTGTCCGAATTGCAAAATTACTCCAACAAGATAGCATCTCCTCCTTTGGACATTTTAATGACAGATATATATTTTCCCCTTCGTCTTACAGGTTTTTCTTGAATATGAAGTTTGCTTTTTACAGTGATAAAAAATGTGTAATCTATTCTTTCTTCTGTCACCAGAAGCAGTCTGTGTATCCCGGCTAATAAAGTTCCAGTTATTGTTAAAAAAAGTTATTGTTAAAACATAAATAGATTAAAGGTAAGGAAGTAAATGAATTAAGTTCTCGTTTCGTCTAGAAAAAAGTTTCCAGAGTTTAAGGTTTATTTATTTATTCGATATTATGCCACTACCAAGAGCAGGTAAGTCAATCGATTATGTTTTACATGCAATAACAGATTATTTTTATTTCTATTATTCCCATTTAATGGATTATTGAATATTATTAAATTCATAGAAACTAATCCAAGTGATCGCAATATTTTCAATTCGTAATTTTTACTTCTAACGCAATTCGCTGTAAACAAAGAAACGAAAAATAAAATAAAACTTCAAGACGTTTTTATTAAACCTATTTTTTTCTTTTACCATGTGGTGAAGTCAAGTTTTTTTGATGCACAAACGAACATACTTTCCATCAAAACAGACTATTTCCATAAGGGCTAAAATTAAAACTCAAAAAACACAATGAACTATATTTCCGGTTCTCTCAAATAACGGTTTTCAACGACAACGAATGAGGAAGAAATGCTGAGTAGCTTAAGCAATTAAATTTCAATTATATAAATGAAAGTTGGGCAAAAATGTCTATTATATAATAACGCTTGAGTGGAAAATAGTTGCCTGGATAATTCTAATGTTGAATTGAATTGTCAAAGATGAACCAAAATAAGTGAAACTTACTACTAAATTTAAAAAATCAGTTTCACCTATTCTGTGTTATATTTGACTGCACTCCCTGACCAATTCAATCCGTCCATATATAATTACATTTTTCAATTGAAAGTGAGTACTATCGGTTTAGAAAGGTATTACGCAAAGCAACCGACAGGATATTGTGAGAATTGCTACAGATTTTTTCCAAGAATTATACGATTGCCCAAATGATTACTCCCTCAAAAACTTAGAAACTTATGACGAGACAAATCATATAGCACCTCTCATCTTGAAATCTGAAGTGGAAGCAGCGATTAAGAATCTAAAAAATAATAAATGCACCGGAGAAGATGGAATAACAAATGAAATTTTAAAATCTGGAGGAGACGGATTACATACAATACTATGCTTCATCTTTAACAAAATTTTAAAGAACAAATAAATACCTAACGAATGGAAAACTTCAAAAATAATCCTCATCCACAAGAACGGTGACAGACAAAATATTAACAACTACCGTCCCATTTCAATCGGGTCCACCTTATGTAAGCTATTTTCCAAAATAATAAACGCAAGAATAACAAGAACAATTGACGAAAGCCTACCTAAAGATCAAGCAAGATTTAGAAAAAATAAATCGGTGATTGACCATCTGTTCACTCTTAATCAACTAATAGAGAAATTACAAGAATACAACTTCAAACTCTACCTGGGATTCATCGATTTTAAGAAAGCGTTCGACAGCATATACCACGTCAATATACGACCGACATTAGAGCAGCTAGGAGTGGACAAGGCATACGTGCAAATAATAGAAAATATGTACATCGAAAACAAGGGATATGTAGAAACAGAAAGAAGAGGAAAAATATTTCCGATCAGGAAAGGAGTCAGGCAAGGCGATTCCCTATCACCAACCTATTTCATCGCAGAGTTAGAAAGAATTTTCCAAGCTCTAGACTGGCGTGACAAAGGGATTTCTCTCGACGGAATAAAAATTAACCAACTGAAATTTGCGGATGACGTAGTTTTGATTGCAAGCTCTGAGGATGAACTCATTACAATGATCAACCAGCTGAAAGAGAAGAGTTCGAACCACGGGCTGATATTGAACCCACAAAAAACAGCAATCATGACCAACGGACCCTCCAATAATATCAGCCACAGACTCCCAGAAATGAAGATCGCTAAAGAAGTTAGATACCTGGGAAAAATCATCTCATTTGAAAAGAGGAGTCAAAGAGAAATCGAATCAAGAATCGGCAAAGAAGAGATTTTGGAGCCTTAGAAGTTTATTCAAAAGCCACCTAGAAATAATACATAAAACGACCGTATTCAACAGCTGCATAATCCCTGTCCTGAGCTATGGATGTCAGACATGGTCACTCACTAAAGCCTTAGAGTGGAAGATAACCACATGTCAACGAAAAATGGAAAGAATAATGCTGGGAATTGCACTGAGGGAAAAAATAAATTCATGCCGTATAAGAAAACACACAATGGTTACCGATGCAGTCACCTACGCCAGAAGAATGAAATGGAACTGGGCAGGCCATGTGATGACACAAGGTGAAGACAGCTGGGCTAGGCGAGCCGCTGAGTGGATCCCGCGCGATAGGAAAAGGTGCAGAGGCCGGCAACGTTAGCGTTGGGCCGATGAATTCAAGCAGATGTGCGGAAGCTCTCTCTGGATGCGATCAACGCGAGACAGGGACCTATGGAGGAATATATGCCAGCAATTTCACCAGTAAAGTTCGGCTAGTCTCCGTCAAAAGACTCTAATCTCCCTAAAGGGAAGGTCTATATGTAAATACAAAATGTAGCATTAAAAAGTGTAAATATTGAAGAAGCTAATTCCGTATATATACATATAAATAAAGACTATTATTATTATTATTATTATTACTATCGGTTTGATAAAATCAGCTTATATTTGGTTAAGGTAACAACAAGCAGATTTTTACATTAATTGTTTAGTTATTAGCTGTTTGAAGCGTAAATACTTTTAACATCAATCGTTTTGATTACATTTATTTTTATCCTTTTCCCTTCTATAACTTTTTACAAGCTTGGACAGAAACAATTAAGAATTAAGATTAAAATATATTAAAACAAGAAGCTGTACCACAAAAACCCATAAAGGGTCTTGGGTTCAGTACGTGGTGGAGACTGTACTGTAAGTTCAATGCTGGTTTGGTTCTCCTTGTGATGGCTGCATCATCTGCGTATGCCATGTGTTTTGTGAGCTTTTTGTATCAGGTCAGTCCAAAAGTGCGTGGGCATTAGTAGCATATATGGGATTAGCAATGACTCATTACCAGATCGATAAGATTCCGAACCTGTTTCAAAACCAGAATCTTTTTACACCAATGGAATAAAAAAGCTACCAGAAAGATGACGAGATATTGTAGATAGCGGGGGAAAATATATCATGGATTAAAATGTTAAATTGTGCCAATTAAATTTCTTAAGATAGCTATTTTTGAATATTGGAATGAAAGCCGTTCTAAAAATGACAATGCTTCTCAGAACGAGCTGTGCTCAGGCTAAACGGTTCATTTTTAACGAATTGACTTCGATATGTAGAGGTTTTCCTACAAAAACTTCGTTTTGTAGAGATGCGGTGTAAGCTAAGGAATCTTGGGAAATTCGATATATCAAGGTCTTCTAAACCAATCCTTCGATATGTAGAAGTAAAAATAACGTAGGAAAGATAGGCAGATTCAAGGGGAATAGAAAAACTTGGATTTATTAAGGAATTCGCTACATCGAGGTCCGACTGTAATAACAACCATCCAATACAATTTTTAAATTTTGGTTGGAGAAAAAGTAATTTCTGTTTTTCTCAAAAGATGGCTTTTAAGTCGCATATTCAATAAAGCTATACTATAACGCAATTGAACGGTAACAGTACATGGAACATTATAGATGTAAAGATAGCGTCATAAGTTATCTCAGTCAAATCTTGTTGAAGATGTGAATTGCAGGTCATATTTCACTTTTTTTACTTCCGAAAAGGGAAAAATGCAACTCAGGCACATTGAAAATTTTGTAGTACTTAGGTGATTAGTGCTTCAGTGAACGACAAGATTAAAATTCGAAATCGCCCACGTATCCTTCGTTGTGCTCCCTAACCAATAGAACTAGCCTGGTAGTTCTCCTTAAACGGCCAGGCAAATCCATTCGCTTCTCCGATCCCACATCCCCGGGCTCTCGCAATTTTGCGATGTATACAGTGGGAAGAATACTCATTGAACATTACTTTTATTAGGATCTTGTTGACTTACGTCATTAGATTATTTATAATTTATTTTATTTGATTTTTATATATTATAATTTTTAAATCTTTTCTCTTCATAATAAAATATTTTAAAATTATAACAATTAATAAAATATAAAATAAAATTAATTTTAAACTTTCTTTATTCGTTTTCGTTCCAGAAATTTCGATGTTAAAGATAAAAATGGCTCTGGCCAAATGCCATGCCGCCCAATCGTTGAACAAATCGATGAAACTTTGAAAAAAATCTTGTAGACGTAGTAGACATATTTGAGATAAAATATGTGTCATTTCAATATCTGGCGTCGAGAATGAACGTTTTTCAGTAAAAAGATTGTAATATTTACTTTCCTTCTTTAAAAAAAAAACTTTTCTTTTCTTCTAAGAAATTTGAAACTTGGTGAAAAAGCAATTAGCTCTCTCAAGTCTATATGAATTCGTTGCCTAACCAAACACCTAAACAATTGACTCTATCCCTTGAGGAATATCAGAATCGCAGGAGGAATATTGCAAAGTTGCGAAGTTGGCAACAATATAAGACTCACTTAATAATTATTTTAATCCACTACAATGTTTACTTCAATATTTTTATTTTATAAATATTTTCCTACCTGAAAACTAGGAACTCTGTATAAATATTGTATCCTGTGATACTAAAACTAAGTATTTGTAATTGTATTTTTTTTTTTTTACAAATTCCCCTTCAAATTTTGTGCAAGGTTGGGAACGTGGAAATCTTTTATTTAAACAGGGGATGCGTGGTAGAAAAAAGGTTGGGAGCCTCGCTGTTCTAAGCCATCTATAATCTGTATATCAGCCATGAGGTTTGCCCGACCATGAAATAGGGTCTCATTCCATCCCTCATTTCCATCCAAAAAGCTAATGTCGGCTCACAAATTGACATGAAATACAAGAAATTTACATATATTTGTAGACATCACTAAGAAATTATTAAAATGAGAATTAATTTGTATATGATTTCGACTTATCTCTTAAAGAAACTTCTATGATGGTTTTGTAAACAACCTTTTCTACTTAACATCGTTTAGTAGATAAATTATATTAAAATCTCTATTTTCCTATATAATTTTTTTTCCAAGCCCCTTGGATTTATTTGGGTCTGAAACAAAATCGAAGTTATTATTTACAATGTGCTAAATAAGATCGGTTGTTGTTGTTTTATTTTAAGGGCAAACAACTAGAAATAGTTATTATTGCCCTCACCATTAGAAAATATACATATTTACATTACCTACATAATTACAAATATACGTTCTTGTTACATTAGTACCTAGTAAACATATTGTTACATATTAGAATTACTCACAATATACAACGGATATTCAGGATGCTTTTGTCGATAAGGAACATTCAGTGGGTATATTCTTTACTTACCTCAGCAGACACCACTAACTTCAGAGCAAATAGAGTCTCTTTGTACCCAATTACCAAGGCAACTTCTTCTAGTGGGTGATCTTAACGCTCATAATTACACCTGGGGAACGGAAAGAAAAGATCGAAGAGGACGGTTAATAGAAAACATTCTCGACAATAACAATCTGCATGTTTTAAATAACGGTGAACCTAATTACTTAAGCTCATCTTATGGCACCTTCTCTTCTATTGATGTCGCTTTTTGTTCTAGTAGTCAACTTCTAGATGTACACTGGAATGTTGTAGCTGATCAATATTCCAGTGATCACTTTCCAGTAATTATTAATATAAACAAACGATTATCACACACTAGCAAAAAATCAACCTTGATTCACGAAAAAGCAAACTTTACGACTAGTGTGAATTTCCCTTCAGACCTCCCGGACGATGTAGAAGAAAGTTGTTCACAAATCACCTCGAGGATAGGCCATGCAGCTGAACGCTACATCCCCAAAACTTCATCGATACCTAAACGCCAGCCAGTCCCTTGGTTCAACACCGATTGCAGAGAAGCTGGCAAAAAGAAGAGAAAAGCATACAGAGTTTTCAAAAGAAATATGACCCTCCTGAACCTGATTGAATGCAAAAAAGCAAAAACTGCATGTAAGTTAATGTAATATATAATAACATCGGTTATTAGATAAATTATATTGAAATCTCTCTTTTCGTAAATAAAAAGGATGTTTTTAATTTCGTGTTGGTTATGTTCGCATTTTTATGCCACCTTTTAAAAACAGAGTTTAGCTTGAAACTAAACAACCATTAAGGTTTTACTATAGAAATTTTTACCAGAAATACAAAGTTCAAATGCTGGAAATTAATATTTTTGTTTATTGTAGACAGTTTCATAACAATTTAATTTTGTTTGAAAGATTATTTTTACTAGATATGATGACAAGATTTTGTAAAATGATTAAATACTAAGTAGATTATTTTTCTGCTATACATCCCTTCATAATCATCAGTGAATACTTGGTTCAAGTATTAATAGGATTAATATTCGGTTGTCAACGTGTAAGACTCATAAGAATGATTTTTAAAAATCATAAAATTTGTAAACTTTATGAACATCTTCATCATATAGGAGCCTATATATAACAATGTAGAGCTTTAAGACCATCTTCAAAACAGATAATAACAAAACTAGCTATGAATTAATAGCTTGGAAAAAGTTGCAAAAGTTGATCTGATAAATTATTACGAAACGAAATTGTTTCGTTATGAATTATCAAGATATAAGATAATGTACCATAAGATAATTTGGAAGCATAAAGAGCTAATTTTAAACATAAACTCAACCATTAAAGTATTACTAGGCGGGGAAATATCAGTAGGGATGGTCCTTTCATGATCTCTAAGCTCTCTAGCGGCCGCTTCTGGAAACTTTCGTTGCCATCATTTTCCGCTTGAGATCTCTGCTTGTTCCAATTCCTCTCATAGATAGAAAACAATCTTATCACTGGTTGCCAAAGAAACGAAAAAACAACAATGGTAAGGACAAAAGTAATTGGATATATTTACATATTTTGTATATTTGAGGTAGATAAAAATAACTAAATTTTTAATTTTTTCTAATTTAAAAAAAACAACACAAGTAAAACAAACTAATTATAACAAACAAATTTAGCGCTAAAATAGCATAGTAACGGCCTAAATAATAATGATTAACTGCATGACGAGCGCCTTCTCTTTGCTTGACCATCCATGTTCCAACTAATTATATCCCCTAAACCATTTATTAAGCCTCTTTTATGGTAGTTATTAATATATTTATATTTAACTAATTGTAATTGTTCTGTTGCGCCAGTTTTTAGTTCATTTAGCAACTGACTCATTTTATCGGATTTAAATTATTAACTAATTTTTATTGGAAATTCCTAGAGTGTTGTAAAATGGTCGGGGGGCGCAGTCAGTGATTACACAAAATAAGAATGGCCAATTTTACTGATAGTTTCGAGCTGTTCGTCTAAGTTTTCAATTAATTTTCTCAAAGTGGAATGGAGATCCTTTGAATTAGCCTCCGAAGAAACCCATCATATCAACAAAGAAATTGCCCTAATTATCCATAGGCAAAGACCATCAAACAAGGGATCGCAAACCTCGTTACTTGCCGACAAACATAAAAAATAATAATGACCTAAAAAGAGAAATCGAAAAAGAGTTGAATATAATCAATATAAAATAGTCTATAAGCATTTCACATTTTGATAAGGGAGAACGGAATTCTATTATTAATTTGTCAAATAAATATATGCGAATTATTAAATCAAATAAAACTAATCTGTTAAAAAATCAAATAACATTAAAAACCCCCCACCCTCCAACAATTTAAAGATGAAGTAGACCGTGAAACAAAAAAAAAATATTTATTACTGGAATTATTAATATTAATATAGTATAGTAATAATTATTATTATTACTGGAGAAAGAAATTCAATACTATAATAGCCCTATAAGGAGGGGGGGGGGGTTGTACTACGAGTTCCTTAGAAAACATAGGCGACCTGTAAAGGTAGAATTAGGATTGTTATTGATTATAGAACATCAAATGATGAAACATGATTCCGGACAGATTTCCCTTTCCAAATTCAAACCAGTTAAATGTATCAAAATATTTTACCACTATCGATCTGGCTTGGGCATTTTATCAGATAGAGATGGATGAATGGATGAAGGCCCCACCCCCAAAACGGCATTTTCTACGGATCCTGCACATTATGACTTTACTCTTATGGCCTTTGAACATGAGTAACGCTTATCAATTCCACTTTCTAATGCCTAATGAATTCTTTATTAGCTAACATGTCAAATGTACTAGTGTATACTTATGATATTATTATTTTTTTTAAAACAAAAGAGCGACATTGTAAACATTTAGACAATGTACTTTCAAAATTAAACCAGCACGACTTGCTTATCCTGGTTTCTCAAAACCTATGATGTTGAATAGCGACGCATCGCGGTTTGCACTGAACTTTCACAGATTTACAACAACAATGACAAGATCTCTTATCAATTTATATTAAATTTAAATATCGCATTTAGAACTTTCATGCCTCGGTTAAGGTCCTTGAAGAGGCCCAAGTCCAGGACAGAAGTTAGAACTTTTAACAAAACGTTAAATAAAAATTTGAAACTTAGACTTGACGAAATTACATTCGGAAAAATTGTTAATCCCCATCGAAACGAATAAATAATTAAAGAGAACCCCGTGCAAAAGTATCATCGTAAATAATATGTAATTTATAAATTGGTTATTACTAAAAATTGGCGAATTGTACAAATGTTCTCTTAAACACTATTCTTTGTAATTAATGCTTGTTAGAATTCTTTTTTTGAGAAAATTCTTAATGAAATTGATCTTATTTCCCTTGACACCGTTTTGTAAGAGAATTTTGATAATTCGTGGTTGGTAGACTACGTTGCAAGCCTTTTTTACATCAAGGCTGACAGCAATTAAACTCATTTTATGTGAGAATGTTGAAAGTATGTCGCTTATTATTACTCTTATCAGGTTAAGGCCAAGTGATGTTGTAACCGTATAACATTATTTATTTTAATCATAAAGAATTAAATAAATATTTTGTAAAAGGAAAACAATTTTCCTTTAATTTATATTGTATTCAAAGATTCATTTCAACCACACAAAATTAAAGTGTTACTAATTTTATATGAACCAATCGTTGAATATGAATATTAATAGTACTGGTAAGTGTTATTTTAAAAAAATAAAAAATCTTCTGATAATCAAACTATATTAATTTTCTTTTTAAATGACCGAAGAATTTTTCCTTATTTTGAAACTTTGAAGTGATGAAAATGCCTTTTATCCATTTGTATGCGATCTAATTTTTCTCATACATATCTATATAATTGAGCTCATACATATCCCTTATTCATTAATGATATATAATTACGTTACATTAAGTATAACGATCTCAGCGTGGCATCCCACTTTATTATTATTTTATAAATAGAATTCAGATCAAAGGATCTGACTTTTCCTTGAGATCAGTGATTGGGAAGTGAAACCACTATATAATTTTGGCATCCCTTGTGGGGATTTTGAACAGATTGACAGGAGTTTGTTTATTTATTTGTTGTTTACTTATTAATCATGTATATGAAGTTTTTGAATTGGTTTGAATATTTATCGTGATTATTTGTTTTAAAGTCTCTATTTGAAAAGTGTGATCTCTATAAAGATAATGTCAGTGCAGTATTAATTGATCAAATTATTATTCTGAGAAACCGTTTGGCTGTAATCGTTTTCATTTAATCAAAATGATACAAGGACCGAAACTTTGCGTTTTTGCAGGACCGAAACGCAAAGACGATCAGAACATTACAGGTCTCTAAGAGGTGGTAAAGACCACGAGATTGAATAAAGAGGGTGAAGGTTGAAGAGAATGTGTGAAATGTTTGGAAAATACTGCATTGAAATAATAGTCAACATAAATTAATAGAATCATCTGAAAAGTTAAATCTCAAATTGAGGCCCGATGGTGCTCCTGAAACGAGTGAACAAATACTTAAATTTTTGTTCTTTGTTGATTTTGGTGGAGAGAACCGAGGAGCTACGGGGCTGCTCGAATTTTTCGCATCACGGCATCAACAGTTGCTCTCACTCACATGAAGAGTTGCTCTCACTCACATCAACAGCTGCTCCCACTCACATCTAGAGTTGCTCCCACTCACATCAAGAGTTGCTCTCACTCACATCAAGAGTTGCTCTCACTCACATCAAGAGTTGCTCTCACTCACATCAAGAGTTGCTCCCACTCACATCAAGAGTTGCTCTCACTCACATCAAGAGTTGCTCTCACTCACATCAAGAGTTGCTCCCACTCACATCAACAGTTGCTCTCACTCACATCAAGAGTTGCTCTCACTCACATCAAGAGTTTGCTCTCACTCACATCAAGAGTTGCTCCCACTCACATCAAGAGTTGCTCCCACTCACATCAACAGTTGCTCCCCCTCACATCAACAGTTGCTCTCGCTCACATCAAGAGTTGCTCTCACTCACATCAACAGTTGCTCCCACTCACATCAACAGTTGCTCCCACTCACATCAAGAGTTGCTCTCACTCACATCAAGAGTTGCTCCCACTCACATCAACAGTTGCTCTCACTCACATCAAGAGTTGCTCCCACTCACATCAAGAGTTGCCCCCCCTCACATCAACAGTTGCTCTCGCTCACATCAACAGTTGCTCTCGCTCACATCAACAGTTGCTCTCACTCACATCAACAGCTGCTCTCGCTCACATCAAGAGTTGCTCTCGCTCACATCAACAGTTGCTCTCGCTCACATCAACAGTTGCTCTCGAAGAAAAGGAAAGACGATTAACTTGGAACCCTCATACAAGACTGAAACGACAAGAAACAACTCGCCGTTTCAGGCTACTTCAACGTTTACTAGACAAACGCTCTGAACTCCCAATTAATTGGAAAGTACTCATATATTAGACAATCATACGACCTATTTGGACTTACAGAGTTGAGCTTTGGGGCTCCACTAAGCCATCGAATTCCTCTCTTATTGAATCCTTACAATCCAAAATCCATCGTCAGATCCTCAATGTGGTTTGTTACGAACGACCTAAATGTGTCCCTTTTGCTGCTGGTTTGGCCCGAAGCCGATATCAATCCATTCATGACAAACTTTATTCCCACTCAAACCAAGCTAGTTCTTCAATCCCCGATAATCCTCCGAAGAGTCTAAATAAAAGATGTCCTCGTAAGGAGTATGATGAATGATGATGATGATGATCAAAGATGTCCTTCTTAGTCGAATTTCTTATTCGAGTACTACCACTGGGTAGTTTCTCAACTCAAATTTATCTCGGGAGATTATTTAACTTAAATTTTATTTACATGATGTATTCGATTATACAGTTGTAAATTTAAGTAAATTGGTAAATAACACATTGATTAGGATTCTTCTTTTTTATTATTACTGCAATTTAATGAATAAAGCATTCAAGTAACTAACAGTTTTCAAGATATTCCAATTCCGAAATTCCAACAAATAATAATAAGTCTCTTACGAAAAAAAACAAAAAAGAATCAAAAATACCTCTTGATATTTCGTCAATTTATTCATCTTGTAATCTCGTAGTGTTAAAATGAATGATACATATACAAACAACAACTTTAAATCATTTAATTAAATTTTTGTTCTTTGTTGATTCTGGTGGAGAGAACCGAGGAGCTACGGGGCTGCTCGAATTTTTCGCATCACGGCATCAACAGTTGCTCTCACTCACATCAAGAGTTGCTCTCACTCACATCAACAGCTGCTCCCACTCACATCAAGAGTTGCTCCCACTCACATCAAGAGTTGCTCTCACTCACATCAAGAGTTGCTCCCACTCACATCAAGAGTTGCTCCCACTCACATCAACAGTTGCTCTCACTCACATCAAGAGTTGCTCCCACTCACATCAAGAGTTGCTCTCACTCACATCAAGAGTTGCTCCCACTCACATCAAGAGTTGCTCCCACTCACATCAACAGTTGCTCTCACTCACATCAAGAGTTGCTCCCACTCACATCAAGAGTTGCTCCCCCTCACATCAACAGTTGCTCTCACTCACATTAAGAGTTGCTCTCACTTACATCAAGAGTTGCTCCCCCTCACATCAAGAGTTGCTCCCACTCACATCAAGAGTTGCTCCCAATCACATCAACAGTTGCTCCCACTCACATCAAGAGTTGCTCCCAATCACATCAACAGTTGCTCTCACTCACATCAAGAGTTGCTCTCACTCACATCAAGAGTTGCTCTCGCTCACATCAACAGTTGCTCTCACTCACATTAAGAGTTGCTCTCACTCACATCAAGAGTTGCTCCCCCTCACATCAACAGTTGCTCTCGCTCACATCAACAGTTGCTCTCACTCACATCAACAGCTGCTCTCGCTCACATCAAGAGTTGCTCCCACTCACATCAACAGTTGCTCTCACTCACATCAACAGTTTCTCTCACTCACATCAAGAGTTGCTTCCCCTCACATCAACAGTTGCTCTCACTCACATTAAGAGTTGCTCTCGAAGAAAATGAAAGACGATTAACTCGGAACTCTCATACAAGACTGAAACGACAAGAAACAACTCGCCGTTTCAGGCTACTTCAACGTTTACTAGACAAACGCTCTGAATTCCCAATTAATTAGAAAGTACTCATATACATGACAATCATACGACCTATTTGGACTTACACAGTTGAGCTTTGGGGCTCCACTAAGCCATCGAATTCCTTTCTTATTAAATCCTTACAATCAAAAATCCATCGTCAAATCCTCAATGTGGTTGGTTACGAACGACCTAAATGTGTCCCTTTTGCTGCTGGTTTGGCCCGAAGCCGATATCAATCCATTCATGACAAACTTTATTCCCACTCAAACCAAGCTAGTTCTTCAATCCCCGATAATCCTCCGAAGAGTCTGAATAAAAGATGTCCTCGTAAGGAGTATGATGAATGATGATGATGATGATGAAAGATGTCCTTCTTAGTCTAATTTCTTATTCGAGTACTACCACTGGGTAGTTTCTCAACTCAAATTTATCTCGGGAGATTATTTAACTTAAATTTTATTTACATGATGTATTCGATTATACAGTTGTAAATTTAAGTAAAATGGTAAATAACACATTGATTAGGATTCTTTTTTTTATTATTACAGCAATTTAATGAATAAAGCATTCAAGTAACTAACAGTTTTCAAGATCTTCCAATTCCGAAATTCCAAACAAAAAATAATAAGTCTCTTACGAAAAAAAACAAAAAAGAATCAAAAATACCTCTCGATATTTCGTCAATTTATTCATCTTGTAATCTCGTGGTGTTAAAATGAATGATACATATACAAACAACAACTTTAAATCATTTAATTAAATTTTTGTTCTTTGTTGATTTTGGTGGAGAGAACCGAGGAGCAACGGGGCTGCTCGTATTTTTCGCATCACGGCAACAACAGTTGCTCTCACTCACATCAACAGTTGCTCTCACTCACATCAACAATTGCTCCCACTTACATCAAGAGTTGCTCTCACTCACATCAAAAGTTGCTCTCACTCACATCAAGAGTTGCTCTCGCTCACAACAGTTGCTCTCGCTCACATCAAAAGTTGCTCTCCCTCACATTAAGAGTTGCTCCCAGTCACATTAACAGTTGCTCTTACTCACATCAAGAGTTGCTCTCGCTCACAACAGTTGCTCTCGCTCACATCAAAAGTTGCTCCCACTCACATCAAGAGTTGCTCCCACTCACATCAAAAGTTGCTCTCACTCACATTAAGAGTTGCTCCCACTCACATCAAGAGTTGCTCTCACTCACATCAAAAGTTGCTCTCACTCACATCAAGAGTTGCTCTCGCTCACAACAGTTGCTCTCGCTCACATCAAAAGTTGCTCTCCCTCACATCAAGAGTTGCTCCCACTCACATTAAGAGTTGCTCCCACTCACATCAAGAGTTGCTCCCACTCACATCAAGAGTTGCTCTCACTCACATCAAAAGTTGCTCTCCCTCACATCAAGAGTTGCTCCCACTCACATCAACAGTTGCTCTTACTTACATCAACAGTTGCTCTCGCTCACAACAGTTGCTCTCGCTCACATTAAGAGTTGCTCCCAATCACATCAAGAGTTGCTCCCACTCACATCAAGAGTTGCTCCCACTCACATCAAAAGTTGCTCTCCCTCACATCAACAGTTGCTCTCGCTCACATCAAGAGTTGCTCTCACTCACATCAAAAGTTGCTCTCCCTCACATCAAGAGTTGCTCCCACTCACATCAACAGTTGCTCTTACTTACATCAACAGTTGCTCTCGCTCACAACAGTTGCTCTCGCTCACATTAAGAGTTGCTCCCAATCACATCAAGAGTTGCTCCCACTCACATCAAGAGTTGCTCCCACTCACATCAAAAGTTGCTCTCCCTCACATCAACAGTTGCTCTCGCTCACATCAAGAGTTGTTCTCACTCACATCAACAGTTGCTCTCGCTCACAACAGTTGCTCCCACTCACATCAAAAGTTGCTCTCACTCACATTAAGAGTTGCTCCCACTCACATCAAGAGTTGCTCCCACTCACATCAAGAGTTGCTCTCACTCACATCAAAAGTTGCTCTCACTCACATCAAGAGTTGCTCTCGCTCACAACAGTTGCTCTCGCTCACATCAAAAGTTGCTCTCCCTCACATCAAGAGTTGCTCCCACTTACATCAAGAGTTGCTCTCACTCACATCAAGAGTTGCTCTCACTCACATCAAGAGTTGCTCTCGCTCACAACAGTTGCTCTCGCTTACATTAAGAGTTGCTCCCACTCACATCAAGAGTTGCTCCCACTCACATCGAAAGTTGCTCTCACTCACATCAAAAGTTGCTCTCCCTCACATCAAGAGTTGCTCCCACTCACATCAAGAGTTGCTCCCACTCACATCAAGAGTTGCTGTCACTCACATTAAGAGTTGCTCCCAGTCACATCATATACAAACAACAACATTAAATCATTTAATTAAATTTTTGTTCTTGTTGATTTTGGTGGAGAGAACCGAGGAGCTACGGGGCTGCTCGAATTATTCGCATCACGGCATCAACAGTTGCTCTCACTCACATCAACAGTTGCTCTCACACACATCAACAATTGCTCCCACTTACATCAAGAGTTGCTCTCACTCACATCAAAAGTTGCTCTCACTCACATCAACAGTTGCTCTCACTCACATTAACAGTTGCTCTCGCTCACATTAAGAGTTGCTCTCGCTCACAACAGTTGCTCTCGCTTACATTAAGAGTTGCTCCCACTCACATCAAGAGTTGCTCCCACTCACATCAAAAGTTGCTCTCACTCACATTAAGAGTTGCTCCCAGTCACATTAACAGTTGCTCTTACTCACATCAAGAGTTGCTCTCGCTCACAACAGTTGCTCTCGCTCACATCAAAAGTTGCTCCCACTCACATTAAGAGTTGCTCCCACTCACATCAAGAGTTGCTCCCACTCACATCAAGAGTTGCTCTCACTCACATCAAAACTTGCTCTTACTCACATCAAGAGTTGCTCTCGCTCACAACAGTTGCTCTCGCTCACATCAAAAGTTGCTCTCCCTCACATCAAGAGTTGCTCCCACTCTCATCAAGAGTTGCTCCCACTCACATCAAGAGTTGCTCCCACTCACATCAAGAGTTGCTCTCACTCACATCAAAAGTTGCTCTCCCTCACATCAAGAGTTGCTATCACTCACATCAAGAGTTGCTCCCACTCACATCAACAGTTGCTCTTACTTACATCAACAGTTGCTCTCGCTCACAACAGTTGCTCTCGCTCACATTAAGAGTTGCTCCCAATCACATCAAGAGTTGCTCCCACTCACATCAAGAGTTGCTCCCACTCACATCAAAAGTTGCTCTCCCTCACATCAACAGTTGCTCTTGCTCACATCAAGAGTTGCTCTCACTCACATCAACAGTTGCTCTCGCTCACAACAGTTGCTCTCGCTCACATCAAGAGTTGCTCCCACTCACATCAACAGTTGCTCTCACTCACATCAAGAGTTGCTCTCACTCACATCAACAGTTGCTCTCTCTCACATCAACAGTTGCTCTCGCTCACAACAGTTGCTCTCACTCACATCAACAGTTGCTCTCACTCACATCAACAGTTTCTCTCACTCACATCAAGAGTTGCTTCCCCTCACATCAACAGTTGCTCTCACTCACATTAAGAGTTGCTCTCGAAGAAAATGAAAGACGATTAACTCGGAACTCTCATACAAGACTGAAACGACAAGAAACAACTCGCCGTTTCAGGCTACTTCAACGTTTACTAGACAAACGCTCTGAATTCCCAATTAATTAGAAAGTACTCATATACATGACAATCATACGACCTATTTGGACTTACACAGTTGAGCTTTGGGGCTCCACTAAGCCATCGAATTCCTTTCTTATTAAATCCTTACAATCAAAAATCCATCGTCAAATCCTCAATGTGGTTGGTTACGAACGACCTAAATGTGTCCCTTTTGCTGCTGGTTTGGCCCGAAGCCGATATCAATCCATTCATGACAAACTTTATTCCCACTCAAACCAAGCTAGTTCTTCAATCCCCGATAATCCTCCGAAGAGTCTGAATAAAAGATGTCCTCGTAAGGAGTATGATGAATGATGATGATGATGATGAAAGATGTCCTTCTTAGTCTAATTTCTTATTCGAGTACTACCACTGGGTAGTTTCTCAACTCAAATTTATCTCGGGAGATTATTTAACTTTAATTTTATTTACATGATGTATTCGATTATACAGTTGTAAATTTAGGTAAATTGGTAAATAACACATTGATTAGGATTCTTTTTTTTATTATTACAGCAATTTAATGAATAATGCATTCAATTAACTAACAGTTTTCAAGATATTCCAATTCCGAATTCCAAACAAAAAATAATAAGTCTCTTACGAAAAAAACAAAAAAGAATCAAAAATACCTATCGATATTTTTTCAATTTATTCATCTTGTAATCTCGTGGTGTTAAAATAAATGATACATATACAAACAACAACTTTAAATCATTTAATTAAATTTTTGTTCTTTGTTGATTTTGGTGGAGAGAACCGAGGAGCTACGGGGCTGCTCGAATTTTTCGCATCACGGCAACAAAAGTTGCTCTCACTCACATCAAGAGTTGCTCTCACTCACATCAAGAGTTGCTCCCACTCAAATCAAGAGTTGCTCTCACTCACATCAAGAGTTGCTCCCACTCACATCAAGAGTTGCTCCCACTCACATAAAGAGTTGCTCTCACTCACATCAAGAGTTGCTCTCACTCACATCAAGAGTTGCTCCCACTCACATCAAGAGTTGCTCTCACTCACATCAAGAGTTGCTCCCACTCACATCAACAGTTGCTCTCACTCACATCAAGAGTTGCTCTCACTCACATCAACAGTTGCTCTCTCTCACATCAAGAGTTGCTCCCACTCACATCAAGAGTTGCTCTCGCTCACAACAGTTGCTCTCGCTTACATTAAGAGTTGCTCCCACTCACATCAAGAGTTGCTCCCACTCACATCAAGAGTTGCTCCCACTCACATCAAAAGTTGCTCTCACTCACATTAAGAGTTGCTCCCAGTCACATTAACAGTTGCTCTTACTCACATCAAGAGTTGCTCTCGCTCACAACAGTTGCTCTCGCTCACATCAAAAGTTGCTCCCACTCACATCAAGAGTTGCTCCCACTCACATCAACAGTTGCTCTCACTCACATCAAGAGTTGCTCTCACTCACATCAACAGTTGCTCTCTCTCACATCAAGAGTTGCTCCCACTCACATCAAGAGTTGCTCTCGCTCACAACAGTTGCTCTCGCTTACATTAAGAGTTGCTCCCACTCACATCAAGAGTTGCTCCCACTCACATCAAGAGTTGCTCCCACTCACATCAAAAGTTGCTCTCACTCACATTAAGAGTTGCTCCCAGTCACATTAACAGTTGCTCTTACTCACATCAAGAGTTGCTCCCACTCACATCAAGAGTTGCTCCCACTCACATCAAGAGTTGCTCCCACTCACATCAACAGTTGCTCCCGCTCACATCAAAAGTTGCTCTCGCTCACATCAAGAGTTGCTCTCACTTACATCAAGAGTTGCTCTCACTCACATCAAAAGTTGCTCTCACTCACATCAAGAGTTGCTCTCGCTCACAACAGTTGCTCTCGCTCACATCAAAAGTTGCTCCCACTCACATCAAGAGTTGCTCCCACTCACATCAAAAGTTGCTCTCACTCACATTAAGAGTTGCTCCCACTCACATCAAGAGTTGCTCCCACTCACATCAAGAGTTGCTCTCGCTCACAACAGTTGCTCTCGCTCACATCAAAAGTTGCTCCAAATCACATCAAGAGTTGCTCCCACTCACATCAAGAGTTGCTCCCACTTACATCAAAAGTTGCTCTCCCTCACATCAACAGTTGCTCTCGCTCACATCAAGAGTTGCTCTCACTCACATCAATAGTTGCTCTCGCTCACAACAGTTGCTCTCGCTCACATCAAGAGTTGCTCCCACTCACATCAACAGTTGCTCTCACTCACATCAAGAGTTGCTCTCACTCACATCAACAGTTGCTCTCTCTCACATCAACAGTTGCTCAAGAAACAACTCGCCGTTTCAGGCTACTTCAACGTTTACTAGACAAACGCTCTGAATTCCCAATTAATTAGAAAGTACTCATATACAAGACAATCATACGACCTATTTGGACTTACAGAGTTAAGCTTTGGGGCTCCACTAAGCCATCGAATTCCTTTCTTATTAAATCCTTACAATCCAAAATCCATCGTCAAATCCTCAATGTGGTTTGTTACGAACGACCTAAATGTGTCCCTTTTGCTGCTGGTTTGGCCCGAAGCCGATATCAATCCATTCATGACAAACTTTATTCCCACTCAAACCAAGCTAGTTCTTCAATCCCCGATAATCCTCCGAAGAGTCTGAATAAAAGATGTCCTCGTAAGGAGTATGATGAATGATGATGATGATGAAAGATGTCCTTCTTAGTCGAATTTCTTATTCGAGTACTACCACTGGGTAGTTTCTCAACTCAAATTTATCTCGGGAGATTATTTAACTTTAATTTTATTTACATGATGTATTCGATTATACAGTTGCAAATTTAAGTAAATTGGTAAATAACACATTGATTAGGATTCTTTTTTTTATTATTACAGCAATTTAATGAATAAAGCATTCAAGTAACTAACAGTTTTCAAGATATTCCAATTCCGAAATTCCAAACAAAAAATAATAAGTCTCATACGAAAAAAAACAAAAAAGAATCAAAAATACCTATAGATATTTCGTCAATTTATTCATCTTGTAATCTCGTGGTGTTAAAATGAATGATACATATACAAACAACAACTTTAAATCATTTAATTAAATTTTTGTTCTTTGTTGATTTTGGTGGAGAGAACCGAGGAGCTACGGGGCTGCTCGAATTTTTCGCATCACGGTATCAACAGTTGCTCTCACTCACATCAAGAGTTGCTCCCACTCACATCAAGAGTTGCTCTCACTCACATCAACCGTTGCTCCCACTCACATCAAGAGTTGCTCCCACTCACATCAAGAGATGCTCCCACTCACATCAACAGTTGCTCCCACTCACATCAAGAGTTGCTCTCACTCACATTAAGAGTTGCTCCCAGTCACATCAACAGTTGCTCTTACTCACATCAACAGTTGCTCTCGCTCACAACAGTTGCTCTCGCTCACATCAAAAGTTGCTCTCCCTCACATCAACAGTTGCTCTCGCTCACATCAAGAGTTGCTCTCACTCACATCAACAGTTGCTCTCGCTCACAACAGTTGCACTCGCTCACATCAAGAGTTGCTCCCACTCACATCAACAGTTGCTCTCACTCACATCAAGAGTTGCTCTCACTCACATCAACAGTTGCTCTCTCTCACATCAACAGTTGCTCTCTCTCACATCAACAGTTGCTCTCGCTCACAACAGTTGCTCTCGCTCACATCAAGAGTTGCTCTCCCTCACATCAACAGTGGCTCTTACTCACATCAACAGTTGCTCCCAGTCACATTAACAGTTGCTCTTACTCACATCAAGAGTTGCTCTCGCTCACAACAGTTGCTCTCGCTCACATCAAAAGTTGCTCCCACTCACATCAAGAGTTGCTCCCACTCACATCAAAAGTTGCTCTCACTCACATTAAGAGTTGCTCCCACTCACATCAAGAGTTGCTCCCACTCACATCAAGAGTTGCTCCCACTCACATCAAGAGTTGCTCTCACTCACATCAAAAGTTGCTCTCACTCACATCAAGAGTTGCTCTCGCTCACAACAGTTGCTCTCGCTCACATCAAAAGTTGCTCTCCCTCACATCAAGAGTTGCTCCCACTCACATCAAGAGTTGCTCCCACTCACATCAAGAGTTGCTCCCACTCACATCAAGAGTTGCTCTCACTCACATCAAAAGTTGCTTTCCCTCACATCAAGAGTTGCTATCACTCACATCAAGAGTTGCTCCCACTCACATCAACAGTTGCTCTTACTCACATCAACAGTTGCTCTCGCTCACAACAGTTGCTCTCACTCATATTAAGAGTTGCTCCCAGTCACATTAACAGTTGCTCTTACTCACATCAAGAGTTGCTCTCGCTCACAACAGTTGCTCTCGCTCACATCAAAAGTTGCTCTCCCTCACATCAACAGTAGCTCTCGCTCACATCAAGAGTTGCTCCCACTTACATCAAGAGTTGCTCTCACTCACATCAACAGTTGCTCTTACTCACATCAACAGTTGCTCTCGCTCACAACAGTTGCTCTTGCTCACATCAAAAGTTGCTCTCCCTCACATCAAGAGTTGCTCTCACTCACATCAAGAGTTGCTCCCACTCACATCAACAGTTGCTCTTACTCACATCAACAGTTGCTCTCGCTCACAACAGTTGCTCTCGCTCACATCAACAGTTGCTCTCCCTCACATCAAGAGTTGCTCTCCCTCACATCAAAAGTTGTTCTTACTCACATCAAGAGTTGCTCTCGCTCACAACAGTTGCTCTCGCTCACATCAAAAGTTGCTCTCCCTCACATCAAGAGTTGCTCCCACTCACATTAAGAGTTGCTCCCACTCACATCAAGAGTTGCTCCCACTCACATCAAGAGTTGCTCTCACTCACATCAAAAGTTGCTCTCCCTCACATCAAGAGTTGCTCCCACTCACATCAACAGTTGCTCTTACTTACATCAACAGTTGCTCTCGCTCACAACAGTTGCTCTCGCTCACATTAAGAGTTGCTCCCAATCACATCAAGAGTTGCTCCCACTCACATCAAGAGTTGCTCCCACTCACATCAAAAGTTGCTCTCCCTCACATCAACAGTTGCTCTCGCTCACATCAAGAGTTGCTCTCACTCACATCAAAAGTTGCTCTCCCTCACATCAAGAGTTGCTCCCACTCACATCAACAGTTGCTCTTACTTACATCAACAGTTGCTCTCGCTCACAACAGTTGCTCTCGCTCACATTAAGAGTTGCTCCCAATCACATCAAGAGTTGCTCCCACTCACATCAAGAGTTGCTCCCACTCACATCAAAAGTTGCTCTCCCTCACATCAACAGTTGCTCTCGCTCACATCAAGAGTTGTTCTCACTCACATCAACAGTTGCTCTCGCTCACAACAGTTGCTCCCACTCACATCAAAAGTTGCTCTCACTCACATTAAGAGTTGCTCCCACTCACATCAAGAGTTGCTCCCACTCACATCAAGAGTTGCTCTCACTCACATCAAAAGTTGCTCTCACTCACATCAAGAGTTGCTCTCGCTCACAACAGTTGCTCTCGCTCACATCAAAAGTTGCTCTCCCTCACATCAAGAGTTGCTCCCACTTACATCAAGAGTTGCTCTCACTCACATCAAGAGTTGCTCTCACTCACATCAAGAGTTGCTCTCGCTCACAACAGTTGCTCTCGCTTACATTAAGAGTTGCTCCCACTCACATCAAGAGTTGCTCCCACTCACATCGAAAGTTGCTCTCACTCACATCAAAAGTTGCTCTCCCTCACATCAAGAGTTGCTCCCACTCACATCAAGAGTTGCTCCCACTCACATCAAGAGTTGCTGTCACTCACATTAAGAGTTGCTCCCAGTCACATCATATACAAACAACAACATTAAATCATTTAATTAAATTTTTGTTCTTGTTGATTTTGGTGGAGAGAACCGAGGAGCTACGGGGCTGCTCGAATTTTTCGCATCACGGCATCAACAGTTGCTCTCACTCACATCAACAGTTGCTCTCACACACATCAACAATTGCTCCCACTTACATCAAGAGTTGCTCTCACTCACATCAAAAGTTGCTCTCACTCACATCAACAGTTGCTCTCACTCACATTAACAGTTGCTCTCGCTCACATTAAGAGTTGCTCTCGCTCACAACAGTTGCTCTCGCTTACATTAAGAGTTGCTCCCACTCACATCAAGAGTTGCTCCCACTCACATCAAAAGTTGCTCTCACTCACATTAAGAGTTGCTCCCAGTCACATTAACAGTTGCTCTTACTCACATCAAGAGTTGCTCTCGCTCACAACAGTTGCTCTCGCTCACATCAAAAGTTGCTCCCACTCACATTAAGAGTTGCTCCCACTCACATCAAGAGTTGCTCCCACTCACATCAAGAGTTGCTCTCACTCACATCAAAACTTGCTCTTACTCACATCAAGAGTTGCTCTCGCTCACAACAGTTGCTCTCGCTCACATCAAAAGTTGCTCTCCCTCACATCAAGAGTTGCTCCCACTCTCATCAAGAGTTGCTCCCACTCACATCAAGAGTTGCTCCCACTCACATCAAGAGTTGCTCTCACTCACATCAAAAGTTGCTCTCCCTCACATCAAGAGTTGCTATCACTCACATCAAGAGTTGCTCCCACTCACATCAACAGTTGCTCTTACTTACATCAACAGTTGCTCTCGCTCACAACAGTTGCTCTCGCTCACATTAAGAGTTGCTCCCAATCACATCAAGAGTTGCTCCCACTCACATCAAGAGTTGCTCCCACTCACATCAAAAGTTGCTCTCCCTCACATCAACAGTTGCTCTTGCTCACATCAAGAGTTGCTCTCACTCACATCAACAGTTGCTCTCGCTCACAACAGTTGCTCTCGCTCACATCAAGAGTTGCTCCCACTCACATCAACAGTTGCTCTCACTCACATCAAGAGTTGCTCTCACTCACATCAACAGTTGCTCTCTCTCACATCAACAGTTGCTCTCGCTCACAACAGTTGCTCTCGCTCACATCAAGAGTTGCTCTCCCTCACATCAACAGTGGCTCTTACTCACATCAACAGTTGCTCTCGCTCACATCAAGAGTTGCTCTCGCTCACATCAACAGTTGCTCTCGAAGAAAAGGAAAGACGATTAACTTGGAACCCTCATACAAGACTGAAACGACAAGAAACAACTCGCCGTTTCAGGCTACTTCAACGTTTACTAGACAAACGCTCTGAATTCCCAATTAATTATAAAGTACTCATTTACATGACAATCATACGACCTATTTGGACTTACAGAGTTGAGCTTTGGGGCTCCACTAAGCCATCAAATTCCTTTCTTATTAAATCCTTACAATCCAAAATCCATCGTCAAATTCTCAATGTGGTTTGTTACGAACGACCTAAATTGTCCCTTTTGCTGCTGGTTTTGCCCGAAGCCGATATCAATCCATTCATGACAAACTTTATTCCCACTCAAACCAAGCTAGTTCTTCAATCCCCGATAATCCTCCGAAGAGTCTGAATAAAAGATGTCCTCGTAAGGAGTATGATGAATGATGATGATGATGAAAGATGTCCTTCTTAGTCGAATTTCTTATTCGAGTACTACCACTGGGTAGTTTCTCAACTCAAATTTATCTCGGGAGATTATTTAACTTTAATTTTATTTACATGATGTATTCGATTATACAGTTGTAAATTTAGGTAAATTGGTAAATAACACATTGATTAGGATTCTTTTTTTTATTATTACAGCAATTTAATGAATAATGCATTCAATTAACTAACAGTTTTCAAGATATTCCAATTCCGAATTCCAAACAAAAAATAATAAGTCTCTTACGAAAAAAACAAAAAAGAATCAAAAATACCTATCGATATTTTTTCAATTTATTCATCTTGTAATCTCGTGGTGTTAAAATAAATGATACATATACAAACAACAACTTTAAATCATTTAATTAAATTTTTGTTCTTTGTTGATTTTGGTGGAGAGAACCGAGGAGCTACGGGGCTGCTCGAATTTTTCGCATCACGGCAACAAAAGTTGCTCTCACTCACATCAAGAGTTGCTCTCACTCACATCAAGAGTTGCTCCCACTCAAATCAAGAGTTGCTCTCACTCACATCAAGAGTTGCTCCCACTCACATCAAGAGTTGCTCCCACTCACATAAAGAGTTGCTCTCACTCACATCAAGAGTTGCTCTCACTCACATCAAGAGTTGCTCCCACTCACATCAAGAGTTGCTCTCACTCACATCAAGAGTTGCTCCCACTCACATCAACAGTTGCTCTCACTCACATCAAGAGTTGCTCTCACTCACATCAACAGTTGCTCTCTCTCACATCAAGAGTTGCTCCCACTCACATCAAGAGTTGCTCTCGCTCACAACAGTTGCTCTCGCTTACATTAAGAGTTGCTCCCACTCACATCAAGAGTTGCTCCCACTCACATCAAGAGTTGCTCCCACTCACATCAAAAGTTGCTCTCACTCACATTAAGAGTTGCTCCCAGTCACATTAACAGTTGCTCTTACTCACATCAAGAGTTGCTCTCGCTCACAACAGTTGCTCTCGCTCACATCAAAAGTTGCTCCCACTCACATCAAGAGTTGCTCCCACTCACATCAACAGTTGCTCTCACTCACATCAAGAGTTGCTCTCACTCACATCAACAGTTGCTCTCTCTCACATCAAGAGTTGCTCCCACTCACATCAAGAGTTGCTCTCGCTCACAACAGTTGCTCTCGCTTACATTAAGAGTTGCTCCCACTCACATCAAGAGTTGCTCCCACTCACATCAAAAGTTGCTCTCACTCACATTAAGAGTTGCTCCCAGTCACATTAACAGTTGCTCTTACTCACATCAAGAGTTGCTCCCACTCACATCAAGAGTTGCTCCCACTCACATCAAGAGTTGCTCCCACTCACATCAACAGTTGCTCCCACTCACATCAAAAGTTGCTCTCGCTCACATCAAGAGTTGCTCTCACTTACATCAAGAGTTGCTCTCACTCACATCAAAAGTTGCTCTCACTCACATCAAGAGTTGCTCTCGCTCACAACAGTTGCTCTCGCTCACATCAAAAGTTGCTCCCACTCACATCAAGAGTTGCTCCCACTCACATCAAAAGTTGCTCTCACTCACATTAAGAGTTGCTCCCACTCACATCAAGAGTTGCTCCCACTCACATCAAGAGTTGCTCTCGCTCACAACAGTTGCTCTCGCTCACATCAAAAGTTGCTCCAAATCACATCAAGAGTTGCTCCCACTCACATCAAGAGTTGCTCCCACTTACATCAAAAGTTGCTCTCCCTCACATCAACAGTTGCTCTCGCTCACATCAAGAGTTGCTCTCACTCACATCAATAGTTGCTCTCGCTCACAACAGTTGCTCTCGCTCACATCAAGAGTTGCTCCCACTCACATCAACAGTTGCTCTCACTCACATCAAGAGTTGCTCTCACTCACATCAACAGTTGCTCTCTCTCACATCAACAGTTGCTCAAGAAACAACTCGCCGTTTCAGGCTACTTCAACGTTTACTAGACAAACGCTCTGAATTCCCAATTAATTAGAAAGTACTCATATACAAGACAATCATACGACCTATTTGGACTTACAGAGTTAAGCTTTGGGGCTCCACTAAGCCATCGAATTCCTTTCTTATTAAATCCTTACAATCCAAAATCCATCGTCAAATCCTCAATGTGGTTTGTTACGAACGACCTAAATGTGTCCCTTTTGCTGCTGGTTTGGCCCGAAGCCGATATCAATCCATTCATGACAAACTTTATTCCCACTCAAACCAAGCTAGTTCTTCAATCCCCGATAATCCTCCGAAGAGTCTGAATAAAAGATGTCCTCGTAAGGAGTATGATGAATGATGATGATGATGAAAGATGTCCTTCTTAGTCGAATTTCTTATTCGAGTACTACCACTGGGTAGTTTCTCAACTCAAATTTATCTCGGGAGATTATTTAACTTTAATTTTATTTACATGATGTATTCGATTATACAGTTGCAAATTTAAGTAAATTGGTAAATAACACATTGATTAGGATTCTTTTTTTTATTATTACAGCAATTTAATGAATAAAGCATTCAAGTAACTAACAGTTTTCAAGATATTCCAATTCCGAAATTCCAAACAAAAAATAATAAGTCTCATACGAAAAAAAACAAAAAAGAATCAAAAATACCTCTCGATATTTCGTCAATTTATTCATCTTGTAATCTCGTGGTGTTAAAATGAATGATACATATACAAACAACAACTTTAAATCATTTAATTAAATTTTTGTTCTTTGTTGATTTTGGTGGAGAGAACCGAGGAGCTACGGGGCTGCTCGAATTTTTCGCATCACGGTATCAACAGTTGCTCTCACTCACATCAAGAGTTGCTCCCACTCACATCAAGAGTTGCTCTCACTCACATCAACCGTTGCTCCCACTCACATCAAGAGTTGCTCCCACTCACATCAAGAGATGCTCCCACTCACATCAACAGTTGCTCCCACTCACATCAAGAGTTGCTCTCACTCACATTAAGAGTTGCTCCCAGTCACATCAACAGTTGCTCTTACTCACATCAACAGTTGCTCTCGCTCACAACAGTTGCTCTCGCTCACATCAAAAGTTGCTCTCCCTCACATCAACAGTTGCTCTCGCTCACATCAAGAGTTGCTCTCACTCACATCAACAGTTGCTCTCGCTCACAACAGTTGCACTCGCTCACATCAAGAGTTGCTCCCACTCACATCAACAGTTGCTCTCACTCACATCAAGAGTTGCTCTCACTCACATCAACAGTTGCTCTCTCTCACATCAACAGTTGCTCTCTCTCACATCAACAGTTGCTCTCGCTCACAACAGTTGCTCTCGCTCACATCAAGAGTTGCTCTCCCTCACATCAACAGTGGCTCTTACTCACATCAACAGTTGCTCCCAGTCACATTAACAGTTGCTCTTACTCACATCAAGAGTTGCTCTCGCTCACAACAGTTGCTCTCGCTCACATCAAAAGTTGCTCCCACTCACATCAAGAGTTGCTCCCACTCACATCAAAAGTTGCTCTCACTCACATTAAGAGTTGCTCCCACTCACATCAAGAGTTGCTCCCACTCACATCAAGAGTTGCTCCCACTCACATCAAGAGTTGCTCTCACTCACATCAAAAGTTGCTCTCACTCACATCAAGAGTTGCTCTCGCTCACAACAGTTGCTCTCGCTCACATCAAAAGTTGCTCTCCCTCACATCAAGAGTTGCTCCCACTCACATCAAGAGTTGCTCCCACTCACATCAAGAGTTGCTCCCACTCACATCAAGAGTTGCTCTCACTCACATCAAAAGTTGCTTTCCCTCACATCAAGAGTTGCTATCACTCACATCAAGAGTTGCTCCCACTCACATCAACAGTTGCTCTTACTCACATCAACAGTTGCTCTCGCTCACAACAGTTGCTCTCACTCATATTAAGAGTTGCTCCCAGTCACATTAACAGTTGCTCTTACTCACATCAAGAGTTGCTCTCGCTCACAACAGTTGCTCTCGCTCACATCAAAAGTTGCTCTCCCTCACATCAACAGTAGCTCTCGCTCACATCAAGAGTTGCTCCCACTTACATCAAGAGTTGCTCTCACTCACATCAACAGTTGCTCTTACTCACATCAACAGTTGCTCTCGCTCACAACAGTTGCTCTTGCTCACATCAAAAGTTGCTCTCCCTCACATCAAGAGTTGCTCTCACTCACATCAAGAGTTGCTCCCACTCACATCAACAGTTGCTCTTACTCACATCAACAGTTGCTCTCGCTCACAACAGTTGCTCTCGCTCACATCAACAGTTGCTCTCCCTCACATCAAGAGTTGCTCTCCCTCACATCAAAAGTTGTTCTTACTCACATCAAAAGTTGCTCTCACTCACATTAAAAGTTGCTCTCCCTCACATCAAGAGTTGCTCCAACTCACATCAAGAGTTGCTCCCACTCACATCAAGAGTTGCTGTCACTCACATTAAGAGTTGCTCCCAGTCACATCATATACAAACAACAACATTAAATCATTTAATTAAATTTTTGTCTTTGTTGATTTTGGTGGAGAGAACCGAGGAGTTACGGGGCTGCTCGAATTTTTCGCATCACGGCATCAACAGTTGCTCTCACTCACATCAACAGTTGCTCTCACTCACATCAACAATTGCTCCCACTTACATCAAGAGTTGCTCTCACTCACATCAAAAGTTGCTCTCACTCACATCAAGAGTTGCCCAAGCTCACAACAGTTGCTCTCGCTCACATCAAAAGTTGCTCTCCCTCACATTAAGAGTTGCTCCCAGTCACATTAACAGTTGCTCTTACTCACATCAAGAGTTGCTCTCGCTCACAACAGTTGAAGCCGATATCAATCCATTCATGACAAACTTTATTCCCACTCAAACCAAGCTAGTTCTTCAATCCCCGATAATCCTCCGAAGAGTCTGAATAAAAGATGTCCTCGTAAGGAGTATGATGAATGATGATGATGATGATGAAAGATGTCCTTCTTAGTCGAATTTCTTATTCGAGTACTACCACTGGGTAGTTTCTCAACTCAAATTTATCTCGGGAGATTATTTAACTTTAATTTTATTTACATGATGTATTCGATTATACAGTTGAAAATTTAAGTAAATTGGTAAAAAACACATTGATTAGGATTCTTTTTTTTATTATTAATGCAATTTAATGAATAAAGCATTCAAGTAACTAACAGTTTTCAAGATATTCCAATTCCGAAATTCCAAACAAAAAATAATAAGTCTCTTACGAAAAAAAACAAAAAAGAATCTAAAATACCTCTCGATATTTCATCAATTTATTCATCTTGTAATCTCGTGGTGTTAAAATGAATGATACATATACAAACAACAACGTTAAATCATTTAATTAAATTTTTGTTCTTTGTTGATTTTGGTGGAGAGAACCGAGGAGCTACGGGGCTGCTCGAATTTTTCGCATCACGACATCAACAGTTGCTCCCACTCACATCAAGAGTTGCTCCCACTCACATCAAGAGTTGCTCCCACTCACATCAAGAGTTGCTCCCACTCACATCAAGAGTTGCTCTCACTCACATCAAGAGTAGCTCTCACTCACATCAAGAGTTGCTCTCACTCACATCAAGAGTTGCTCTCACTCACATTAAGAGTTGCTCCCACTCACATCAACAGTGGCTCTTACTCACATCAACAGTTGCTCTCGCTCACATCAAGAGTTGCTCTCGCTCTCATCAACAGTTGCTCTCGAAGAAAAGGAAAGACGATTAACTTGGAACCCTCATACAAGACTGAAACGACAAGAAACAACTCGCCGTTTCAGGCTACTTCAACGTTTACTTGACAAACGCTCTGAACTCCCAATTAATTAGAAAGTACTCATATATTAGACAATCATACGACCTATTTGGACTTACAGAGTTGAGCTTTGGGGCTCCACTAAGCCATCGAATTCCTCTCTTATTAAATCCTTACAATCCAAAATCCATCGTCAAATCCTCAATGTGGTTTGTTACGAACGACCTAAATGTGTCCCTTTTGCTGCTGGTTTTGCCCGAAGCCGATATCAATCCATTCATAACAAACTTTATTCCCACTCAAACCAAGCTAGTTCTTCAATCTCCGATAATCCTCCGAAGAGTCTGAATAAAAGATGTCCTCGTAAGGAGTATGATGAATGATGATGATGATGAAAGATGTCCTTCTTAGTCGAATTTCTTATTCGAGTACTACCACTGGGTAGTTTCTCAACTCAAATTTATCTCGGGAGATTACTTAACTTTAATTTTATTTACATGATGTATTCGATTAAACAGTTGTAAATTTAAGTAAATTGGTAAATAACACATTGATTAGGATTCTTTTTTTTATTATTACAGCAATTTAATGAATAAAGCATTCAAGTAACTAACAGTTTTCATGATATTCCAATTCCGAAATTCCAAACAAAAAATAATAAGTCTCTTACGAAAAAAAAACAAAAAAGAATCAAAAATACCTCTCGATATTTCGTCAATTTATTCATCTTGTAATCTCGTGGTGTTAAAATGAATGATACATATACAAACAACAACTTTAAATCATTTAATTAAATTTTTGTTCTTTGTTGATTTTGGTGGAGAGAACCGAGGAGCTACGGGGCTGCTCGAATTTTTCGCATCACGGCATCAACAGTTGCTCTCACTCACATCAAGAGTTGCTCTCCCTCACATCAAGAGTTGCTCCCACTCACATCAAGAGTTGCTGCCGCTTACATCAAGAGTTGCTCTCACTCACATCAAGAGTTGCTCTCACTCACATCAAGAGTTGCTTTCACTCACATCAAGAGTTGCTCTCGCTCACATCAAGAGTAGCTCTCACTCACATCAAGAGTTGCTCTCACTCACATCAAGAGTTGCTCCCACTCACATCAACAGTGGCTCTTACTCACATCAACAGTTGCTCTCGCTCACATCAAGAGTTGCTCTCGCTCTCATCAACAGTTGCTCTCGAAGAAAAGGAAAGACGATTAACTTGGAACCCTCATACAAGACTGAAACGACAAGAAACAACTCGCCGTTTCAGGCTACTTCAACGTTTACTTGACAAATGCTCTGAACTCCCAATTAATTAGAAAGTACTCATATATTAGACAATCATACGACCTATTTGGACTTACAGAGTTGAGCTTTGGGGCTCCACTAAGCCATCGAATTCCTCTCTTATTAAATCCTTACAATCCAAAATCCATCGTCAAATCCTCAATGTGGTTTGTTACGAACGACCTAAATGTGTCCCTTTAGCTGCTGGTTTTGCCCGAAGCCGATATCAATCCATTCATGACAAACTTTATTCCCACTCAAACCAAGCTAGTTCTTCAATCCCCGATAATCCTCCGAAGAGTCTGAATAAAAGATGTCCTCGTAAGGAGTATGATGAATGATGATGATGATGATGAAAGATGTCCTTCTTAGTCGAATTTCTTATTCGAGTACTACCACTGGGTAGTTTCTCAACTCAAATTTATCTCGGGAGATTACTTAACTTTAATTTTATTTACATGATGTATTCGATTAAACAGTTGTAAATTTAAGTAAATTGGTAAATAACACATTGATTAGGATTCTTTTTTTTATTATTACAGCAATTTAATGAATAAAGCATTCAAGTAACTAACAGTTTTCATGATATTCCAATTCCGAAATTCCAAACAAAAAATAATAAGTCTCTTACGAAAAAAAAAACAAAAAAGAATCAAAAATACCTCTCGATATTTCGTCAATTTATTCATCTTGTAATCTCGTGGTGTTAAAATGAATGATACATATACAAACAACAACTTTAAATCATTTAATTAAATTTTTGTTCTTTGTTGATTTTGGTGGAGAGAACCGAGGAGCTACGGGGCTGCTCGAATTTTTCGCATCACGGCATCAACAGTTGCTCTCACTCACATCAAGAGTTGCTCTCCCTCACATCAAGAGTTGCTCCCACTCACATCAAGAGTTGCTGCCGCTTACATCAACAGTTGCTCTCACTCACATCAAGAGTTGCTCTCACTCACATCAAGAGTTGCTCTCACTCACATCAAGAGTTGCTCTCGCTCACATCAACAGTTGCTCTCGAAGAAAAGGAAAGACGATTAACTTGGAACCCTCATACAAGACTGAAACGACAAGAAACAACTCGCCGTTTCAGGCTACTTCAACGTTTACTAGACAAACGCTCTGAACTCCCAATTAATTAGAAAGTACTCATATATTAGACAATCATACGACCTATTTGGACTTACAGGGATGAGCTTTGGGGCTCCACTAAGCCATCGAATTCCTCTCTTATTAAATCCTTACAATCCAAAATCCATCGTCAAATCCTCAATGTGGTTTGTTACGAACGACCTAAATGTGTCCCTTTAGCTGCTGGTTTTGCCCGAAGCTGATATCAATCCATTTATGACAAACTTTATTCCCTGTATAGTTGTATGTTGAACGTCTTGGTGGTAGGGTGCTGTCTCATGTTTGGAGCCTGTTTGGGCTGTTGATCGTTGGGATGTATTGCACTTTTTTCTTCGAGATACGATTTACATAACCCCTTTTTGATTTTGGTGTCTTGATAATGCCTGAATAGGTGAAACGTCGACTGGTAAGTAGGTGTATTTTTGAAACATAAGGCTTTGCATTGTGGTTTTTCCCAATTGCATTATAATAAATAATAGTGTTTCTTTTTGAGTTTTTGGCTCTATTTTAGTAATTTAATTTTTATTTCATTTTTTTTAATTTAATTTTTATTTTTATTTAATTTAATTTTTTTTTATTTATTTTTTATTTATTTTTTTTTTAATTTAATTTTTTTTTAATTTATTTTTATTTTTTTTTATTTTAATTTAATTTTTATTTCATTTTTTTTTTATTTAATTTTTATTTTAATTTAATTTAATTTTTTTTTATTTTATTTTTTTATTTTTTTTATTTAATTTTTTTTTTTTAATTTAATTTTTATTTACTTTTTTTTATTTAATTTTTATTTTATTTCATTTTTAAATTTTTTTTTTAATTTAATTTTTTTTTAATTTTTATTTTATTTTTTATTTAATTTTTATTTTATTTCATTTTTTTTATTTTAATTTAATTTTTATTTCATTTTTTTTTATTATTTTTTTATTTTTATTTTATTTTTTATTCAATTTTTATTTTAATTTAATTTAAAATTTTTTTTTATTTAATTTTTATTTTATTTCATTTTTTTTTATTTATTTAATTTTTTTTATTCAATTTTTTTTATTTTATTATTCTTTTTTTTTAATTTTTAATTTTTTTATTAATCAAATTAAAAATTAAATAAAAAAATAAAAAAAAATAAAAATAAAAAAAAATTACATTAAAAAATAAAAAAAATGAAATAAAATAAAATTTAATTTTTTTTTAATTTAATTTTTTTTTTAAATTTTTATTTTATTTGTTTTTAATTTAATTTTTATTTTATTTAATTTTTTTTTTATTTTATTTCATTTTTTTTATTCAAATTTTTTTTTTTTATTATTCTTTTTTTTTTAATTTTTTATTTTTTATCAATTAAATTAAAAATTAAATTAAAAAAATAAAATTAAAATAAAAAAAAAATAAAAAAAATTACATTAAAAAATAAAATAAAATAAAAATTTAAAAAAAAAATGAAATAAATAAAAAAAATGAAATAAAATAAAAATTAAATAAAAAATAAAATTAAAATTAAATTAAAAAAAATTAAAAAAATTAAATAAAATAAAAATTAAATAAAAAAAAAATTAAATAAAAAAAATAAAATAAACAAAAATAAAAATTATTCATTTTTTTTAAATTTAATTTTAATTTTTTTTTTTAATTTAATTTTAATTTTTTTTATTTTAATTTAATTTTTATTTCATTTTTTTTTATTTAATTTTTATTTTAATTTAATTTAATTTTTTTTTATTTATTTTTTTTTTATTTTTTTTTAATTTAATTTTTTTTTAATTTTTTTAATTTTTTTTATTTTAATTTAATTTTTATTTCATTTTTTTTTATTTAATTTTTATTTTAATTTAATTTAATTTTTTTTTATTTTATTTTTTTATTTTTTTTTATTTAATTTTCTTTTTTAATTTAATTTTTATTTTATTTTTATTTAATTTTTTTTATTTAATTTTTATTTTATTTCATTTTTAAAATTTTTTTTTAATTTAATTTTTTTTTAATTTTTATTTTATTTTTTATTTAATTTTTATTTTATTTCATTTTTTTATTTTAATTTAATTTTTATTTCATTTTTTTTTTATTATTTTTTTATTTTTATTTTATTTTTTATTCAATTTTTATTTTAATTTAATTAAAATTTTTTTTTATTTAATTTTTATTTTATTTCATTTTTTTTTATTTATTTAATTTTTTTTATTCAATTTTTTTTATTTTATTATTCTTTTTTTTAATTTTTAATTTTTTATTAATTAAATTAAAAATTAAATAAAAAAATAAAATAAAAATAAAAATAAAAAAAATTACTTTAAAAAATAAAAAAAAAAAAAAAAAAAAAAAAATGAAATAAATATATTAGACAATCATACGACCTATTTGGACTTACAGAGTTGAGCTTTGGGGCTCCACTAAGCCATCGAATTCCTCTCTTATTAAATCCTTACAATCCAAAATCCATCGTCAAATCCTCAATGTGGTTTGTTACGAACGACCTAAATGTGTCCCTTTAGCTGCTGGTTTTGCCCGAAGCTGATATCAATCCATTCATGACAAACTTTATTCCCTGTAAAATAAAAATAAAAAAAAATTACATTAAAAAATAAAAAAAATGAAATAAAATAAAATTTAATTTTTTTTTTAAATTTTTATTTTATTTTTTTTTAATTTAATTTTTATTTTATTTAATTTTTTTTTTATTTTATTTCATTTTTTTTATTCAATTTTTTTTTATTTTATTATTCTTTTTTTTTAATTTTTTATTTTTTATTAATTAAATTAAAAATTAAATTAAAAAAATAAAATTAAAATAAAAAAAATTGAATAAAAAAAATAAAATAAAATAAAAATAAAAAAAAAATGAAATAAATAAAAAAAATGAAATAAAATAAAAATTAAATAAAAAATAAAATAAAAATTAAATTAAAAAAAATTAAAAAAATTAAATAAAATAAAAATTAAATAAAAAAAAATTAAATAAAAAAAATAAAATAAACAAAAATAAAAATTATTCATTTTTTTTAAATTTAATTTTAATTTTTTTTTTAAATTTAATTTTAATTTTTTTTATTTTAATTTAATTTTTATTTCATTTTTTTTTATTTAATTTTTATTTTAATTGTATTTAATTTTTTTTATTTAATTTTTATTTTATTTCATTTTTAAAATTTTTTTTTAATTTAATTTTTTTTTAATTTTTTTTTTATTTTTTATTTAATTTTTATTTTATTTCATTTTTTTATTTTAATTTAATTTTTATTTCATTTTTTTTTATTATTTTTTTATTTTTATTTTATTTTTTATTCAATTTTTATTTTAATTTAATTTAAATTTTTTTTTATTTAATTTTTATTTTATTTCATTTTTTTTATTTATTTAATTTTTTTTATTCAATTTTTTTATTTTATTATTCTTTTTTTTAATTTTTAATTTTTTTATTAATTAAATTAAAATTAAATAAAAAAATAAAATAAAAATAAAAATAAAAATAAATTACATTAAAAAATAAAAAAAATAAAAATTAAAAAAAAAATGAAATAAATAAAAAAAATGAAATAAAATAAAATTTAATTTTTTTTTAATTTAATTTTTTTTTTAAATTTTTATTTTATTTTTTTTAATTTAATTTTTATTTTATTTAATTTTTTTTTTATTTTATTTCATTTTTTTTATTCAATTTTTTTTTATTTTATTATTCTTTTTTTTTAATTTTTTATTTTTTATTAATTAAATTAAAAATTAAATTAAAAAAATAAAATTAAAATAAAAAAAATAAAAAAAATTACATTAAAAAATAAAATAAAATAAAAATTAAAAAAAAAATGAAATAAATAAAAAAAATGAAATAAAATAAAAATTAAATAAAAAATAAAATAAAAATTAAATTAAAAAAAATTAAAAAAATTAAGTAAAATAAAAATTAAATAAAAAAAAAATTAAATAAAAAAAATAAAATAAAAATTATTTTTTTTTTTTAAATTTAATTTTAAATTTTTTTTTTAAATTTAATTTTAATTTTTTTTATTTTAATTTAATTTTTATTTCATTTTTTTTTATTTTAATTTAATTTAATTTTTTTTATTTATTTTTTTTTTTTTTTTTTTTTAATTTAATTTTTTTTTTAATTTTTTTTATTTTTTTTATTTTAATTTAATTTTTATTTCATTTTTTTTTATTTAATTTTTATTTTAATTTAATTTAATTTTTTTTTATTTTATTTTTTTATTTTTTTTTATTTAATTTTCTTTTTTAATTTAATTTTTCTTTAATTTTTATTTAATTTTTTTTATTTAATTTTTATTTTATTTCATTTTTAAAATTTTTTTTTAATTTAATTTTTTTTAATTTTTATTTTATTTTTTATTTAATTTTTATTTTATTTCATTTTTTTTATTTTAATTTAATTTTTATTTCATTTTTTTTTATTATTTTTTTATTTTTATTTTATTTTTTATTCAATTTTTATTTTAATTTAATTTAAATTTTTTTTTATTTAATTTTTATTTCTTTTTTTTTTATTTTATTTTTATTTTAATTTAATTTAATTTTTTTTATTTAATTTTTTTTTATTTTTTTTTTAATTCTAATTTTTTTTTATTTTTTATTTTAATTTAATTTTTTTATTTATTATTTTTTTTTATTTAATTTTTTTTTATTTATTTAATTTTTATTTTATTTCATTTTTTTTTATTTATTTAATTTTTTTTAATTTATTTTTTTTTTTAATTTTTATTTTATTCCATTTTTTTATTTATTTCATTTTTTTTTTAATTTTTATTGTATTTTTTTTTAATGTAATTTTTTTTTTTTTAATGTAATTTTTTTTTATTTTTTTTTATTTTATTTTAATTTAATTTTTATTTTAATTTAATTTTTATTTTTTTTATTTTATTTAATTTTTTTTATTCTATTTTTTTTATTCTATTTTTTTATTTTATTAAATTTTTTTATTTAATTTTTTTTTCATCATTATTTTTTTTTTAATTTTTTTTTTTAATTTTTATTTTATTTCATATATTTTTATTTATTTTTTTTTTATTTTTTTTTAATTATTTTTTTTTTATTATTATTTTTTTTAATTTTTTTTTTAATTTCATTTAATTTTTTTTTTTATTTAATTTTTTATTTAATTACTTGTATTTATTTTTTTTATTATTTTTTGTTTATTTCATTTAATTTTTATTTATTTATTTAATTTTTTTTAATTTAATTTTTTTTTTAATTTTTATTTTATTTTTTTTTGTATTTAATTTTAATTTTAATTTAATTTAAATTTTTTAATTTAATTTTTTTTAATTTTTTTTTATTTATTTTTTTTTAATTTTAATTTTTTTTAATTTAATTTTTTTTTATTAATTTTTTTTTAATTTTGTTTTTTATTTTTTTTTATTTTTAATAAAAAGAAAAAAAAAAGTAATAAATACATAAAAAAATAAGTCTGGACACAGACTCCTCCATGGGCCATGGCCCTGGCGAAAAATATTAAACAACATAGTTTAGCTACAGCTAAACTCGTCGAGATGCTCTCTGGTTTATCACCATGAATAGCAACTTAACGTTATTGGACTTCAACACAGACGGACTTTTGCCGAAGATTACGGAGGTATACGCCTTAATAGCACAGAGCGACCCCACAATAGTTGTACTCACCGACACCAGAGTGAGCGCCAGCGTGTGCGCATACCAGGTTACGATCTGGCGGGAGATCAACATGATGGAGTCCTGATAGCGATTCGCCACGGCATCAAGTGGAGGAAACTTCCCCCACCTGCGGCTATCACGGAACAGAAATTACACACCGTAACGGTCCAAGTTCTTCTGGACAAACCCACCACTATCACAGGCCTATACCGGAGACCTCGCACATCCCCAGAAGAATTTCAGAGATTGCTCAACGAATGCGCCAAGAGGACAAACCATTGGGTAGTGGGTGACCTGAACGCCCGACATTCCCTTTGGAATAACAACTCTTGAAACGCAGCGGGGAAGATAGTGTTAAAATCGCCGTTCAACGTGGTCCATCCTAATACCTATACATTTAGGCATAGGGCAAACCCTTCTTTTAGGTCTACGGTTGATCTCCTACTCACACGGCAGCCGCACCGATTCATCGATTGCGTCACGCTCGATCTAATAACGACGGACCATCTACCCGTGCTTTACCTGCTAGACGGGGAAGCACCGGTGCCACCTCCGCCGAATAGGTACAAGTACCAAGAGGCAGACTGGGAATTTTTTAAATCTCAGATCTACCATAATCTTCCAACGGTACCTACTCTACGTACGACGAGTGAAGTAGACCTCTATATAGAGTACTTCACTGATGTAATCAGAAGCGCCGCTGATGCAGCAATCCCCAAGTTCAGGCCCCTACCACCAGCTCTGCGTCCCCCACCTGATCATATTCTAAAACTTATCGCCCTCCGCAATAAGTGGAAGAACAAGTGGTACAGGACCAGAGACTATGAGGTAAAATCGGTGGTAAATTCACTTACCACTCAGATTCGAAACCTCATGACACAATGGCGGACTGCTCAGTGGCATGAAAAGCTTCGGTCAACATTGTTCCGATGTTCCAATACTTAAAACGTAGAGTGTACCAACACAAATATAGTTGTGATTCAATAATAAAAAACCCCAATAAACCAGATCAAACAGCTCTCACTACACATTTTAGAAATACACAACATACCTTTAAATTTGATAAACCTAAAATAATACACCAAGAGAAAAATAGTTTCAAACGGAATATAAAGGAGATGATAACTATAGAGAAATATAGAAATCGCGCTGTAAACAAAAAATCGGATGTTCAGGGCCTTAGCTCGTGTTATGCAAATTTAATCAATTCATAATATATAAAAATAACAATAATCTAATATGATTCAACAATTAAATAAACTGCTGTTCCTAAAAAAATGGATTACTTGTTCATTGATCACAGCAATTACAATACAAACAATTTATGCTGTTTTAAGAGGCAACAGATTAATGAAAAACTGATTCATTCTTTAGAAATTGTAAGTACACCCTATCTTACACAAGTAATTTTACATCTATTTTAGTGTGCTGTTTGATGTTTTTTACTAAAAAGCTCATTTGTTCACTGTCAGGGCATGAATATGAGACTAACCTAGTCTCGAAACGTCGCCTGAGAAATTAATAAAGAAATAAAAGACTGAAACTCAAGATCTAAATATTATATTATATATATAATATATATATATTTGTATGTGTGTGTGTTTTACGTAGGCAGGTGGAAATCTTCAAAAGACGCGGATAGGCCCGTATCTATACGTGCGTGGGATTTTTACCCACAAAAACCACCTGCCAACACCTGTTTTCCACACTCCACACGGGACCTCCGTTAGGTATAACTTTGTGGAGGGGAATGACTGTGTGCCGCCTTCTGGCCCTCCCAACTTGTAGCTTCTTGATTTCTAGATTCTTCTTCTTACTCATTCTCTCTCCTTGTCTTTTCCTCCTTTCTCAGTCTGGATGGCCACGATTAAGGTGGGCAGATGAGGTCGAGAAGGATGCAGGTAGCATTGTTGGATCCAGAGCTTGGAGGACCTTGGCACAGGACAGAGAAGAGTGGAGTCGACGCCTTGATGCGGCCAAGACCCGTACTGGGTTGTAGAGCCAGTGTTGATAGATCTCTAAAATAGTCGTTGATGACCCTCATAAGTTACGAAGTGACCACCATTGTCCGTAGGGCATCCAATATGCAGGCCCAGTTCGCCGTGTTAAATGAGTATTTAACATCCAAAGTGATGATAGCTGCCTAATTCTTGTGTCTGTGTAAATATATATACATATAGATGTATTAAAATCTAGGCAATGATGAACCGGAATGGCCCATAACCAAGCAACGTTGATTATATATATATATTTGACAATTTTTTATTTTGGTAGGGGACGAAGAACATTGAATATACTTTACCTTAATTCCTTTATCATAATTTTTATTTATCATATAAGTGTCTGGTATAAAATTTGCAAATACTAAGAAAAACGTCTTTTAAACCTGGTGAGACTGTTGATTTGATGGATTGCTTACTTAGGGAGTTGAAACACGGCCAAATCGTAGCTGAGCAAGTCCCTAGCCAGGAGAGGTTGGCAAACTGTTGAATAGTCCCGCTCTGTCCAATAAGTCTACGTTTTAACTTTATTTATTGAGCTATGCTTAGAAGTGCAATTCTGAAATGATGCTGTCAATATAAATGAAAAACAAATTCTAATTTCCCCAGAAACGAATAATTTCGGTAATATGACAATTGAAGTTATATTTCTTTTAAGAATAGAATATTATGCATTGAATGTTTACTGGTTCTAAATAGAGTAAATCTGCACCCAAAAATCTAAATCATGAAGGATGTTGAGTTGAATACTTGCTAGAAACGGTACTCTGTCCGAGATTACTATCAACCGTCAAATTTCCTTCTAATCAAAAGTACTCTCTCTATAGATGCTGTGTATCCTGATATGATGGATGATACTATCCTAGAGCGGATGCTTCAAGACTGGATAACTATTGTTCACCCATAGCCGGTATTTAACCCGGTGTCGATAAGTACACGCTGTAAATAGTATAAAATAACTTGTAAATCTATTGATTCTTAAAAGTGATTTTCAATAATCTAAGAAGTATTAAATATTAAGTAGGTAATGCTATTTTTTATTTAATCAGTTTCTAATATCATAAATTATTGAAAAAGGACCTGGAAAAGTTTACAGTTCCAAAAATCGAGATAATTGTGTGGAGAATTTCCCGACAACCGACTCTTGCCTGGCGGAAGAAAGATGAGCTTGCAGATCCCATTGACTGTTGGCAAGAGCCGATGGGGTGCAAGATGCCCACTTAACTCCAGATGGAGGGAATTGTCGCTGGAGACCAAAGGCGCCAAGACACAATCGATCTGGGAGGTCACCATGGAGACGGAACGGTGGATGCTGAGCCAAACCAGTCCTCCGCTGGAGCCGCTATGCAGACCAACGTCCAGATTCAGAACCCGTCTGCCGCCTACACTAGAGTCAAAGTGAGGCATGAGGTACCTTATTATTTTTATTTGATTCATACGTTTCGATTTAATGATCCCCAAAACGCAACCCTCCCCCCTATGGGTGCACTCGATAACGTATCTCAGCTATTTGAAAAAATCGAAACAAATCTAACAATGAATTGAATCCAAGGTGAAAGGAGATAAACCATCTTGTCATCATAGGAAGGATTTGAGAATGATGAAGGTACTCAGTGAATGTATTGCCCCTCAGCCGCGTTGGATCTCTACGATTGAAGAACCTGAAATAGCAGATGTATTCATACAATATTTAAAATATATACAAATTTATTATGAAAAAGCTTTCCTGTAATGTCACATATGAGATATTGTCACAACCACTATTGTTCCTTTATGTTAATGCTTTTAAAGCTATTTTTCGAAATATTACAATAAATAGTACTTCATAAGCTTACAAGTGCACGATGTGCCAAGTGCCCTAATTAATATTTCACCTTTCACAAAATGAAATCGACACGAAAATGGGATAATATTAAGTGAAAAATATAAACATTGAAGAATAATGGATTTTGGGTCAAATGAATTTAAAAAGTTATTGAATTTACAGGCCAAGAATGTTTTTTCACATCAACAATTATAGATTGATTGTAGATTTTGATTCCCTACACCGAAAAAACTCTGGAAAACTTACTCATTCAGTTTCATGAATATTTAGAAATGAAAAGTGCTGGTAAGAATTGTAATTCCATTGGATCCAAAATCTGGATACATATCTTTTTCAAAGTAATAAACCGAAATCTGACGGGTTTGAATAAAAACTAATTGTTATGATATACTTCAATCCTTTCTTAAATATAATTCAACCATACTTTATTAGGACTTATTATTATTATTTTTTTATTTTTTTTTGCATCACTAAAAATGTTTTAAATAACACTTGACTTATTGAAAATGCGTGTCTTCTTTGAGTAATGAACTCAAAAGGTTAGTCATTTGGAAGTGTGTTTGAGAAATTAGACTTAAAGAATAAAAAAAACAGTTAAATCAAAATGTCGCAATTCAATTAATGCGTTTCGACACAATAAATGTAAGTGGAAGAAGTAATGAACGAGGCTGGATCAAAACACTTTTCCTAGATGATTACGATAGATAAGAGGAAATAATTTCATTTTCAAAGTAACATCCACCCAAATTTTAACAACTCATTTTTAGCTCATCCATTTTAATTATATTCATTCTTGTTATTTTAAGTATTTCAGTAGAATATGCAATTATTTGTTTGCCATAACTTTTTGTTCTACTTGATAATCGAATATCAGGTGAATATATAGTTTTTGCCTCGTGAGGGGACGTTGTGCAACCACATTTTTTGTCAGAATAGATTTATCTAAGAGTTTGCTAACAGTTTATCGGAAATTACTTGAGCTTAGGATTTTTTGGATAGATTAAGTTGTCCTATTTTCATTCATAAGCTTGTTTAAAAAAACTGAACTTTCCGTGGCTGTAGAAATTGCAAATAATCTAAATTCGACTGAATCCGACTTCAGTAACACTGAAGACAATTCCGAATCCATGATTATGTCTTGGAATGAAATATAGAAAAATGTTGGAAGCCCCCTATTAGTCCATTTTGACGAAACGAGTCGGTCCGCACTTACATACCTCCGCTATAACCATTTCCTCAATTAGATCCATATTTTCACCTGACTTCTTAATGTCGTGTTTAGAAAGCTAAAAAATGAGTATGTTTAAAAATTACTAAACTGAGGAAAAAATTGTTTTGTAACTGTTAATTCGATTCCATATCTCACGGCATATTATGCCGTGAACTAGGTCTCAAGTCCTCTGAACAACTCTATAATAACAAAGTGCCATTTTTTAATACTCGTAGTCTAACTGAATGGGAACGTGAAAAATTGTTATAAATCATAGCAAAACCTATCTCACCTCAATAACTACTTAAAATGTAATCCTACTACAATAAAAGGAGACAGCCTAGAAGTAAAAATGCACATTAATGTACAAAGTAGAATGTCAATAGAAGTCATTATAGGGAAAATGAAAAAAAGGGTTTGGAACTAGAATGAAGGCTTATAAACATATAGGCCGGGAAGAAGCTACCCAGACATCTCTTCTCATAGATACTTAATGGAGAAAGCCTGGGATGGCTTTCATGGTGCTCAAACTCTACCGTATAAAGATCACATAGTCCTAGTGGCTGATTCTCAGCAGAAACTGAGAGGTGCTTTGCTTGTATGGGAAAAGGAGTTAAGGAGAAAAGGGCTCTCTATCAATGCCAATAAAAATAATGTACTAAATCTGGGAAGAGGGACCTGAGGCAGTGAATATAATATAATATGTACTCATTAATATTGACTCATGAACAAATTGACGGCTCAAACCCTTATCAATTCCTTCCTGTTAATATTAATATTAATTATAATCAGGTAAACTCACTAAAATATTTTTTGGTTTCTTTTTGAAAAATCTATATAGTTAAATGTTTTAATCAGATCTAACACTTTTAAAAAGCAAAAACTTTATTATGAATGATACAGAAATATAAACTGTACAAGCGACTACGGACAAAAGCTAAGGACCAAAAGAGAGCGAGGAGCATTTCCTCCAGGCTTAAATAAGATTTGATATCCCTGATTCTATTTCCTGGGATTGTTTACTAGTGCACCTTCTGACAACTGCATCTGCAAAACAGTTCTGAGAATTGTTTACCACTGGACACTTGTGTGCCACCTGTAACTATATATTTAGGTCTACAGGACCTGAAGAAAGCGTTGTATCACGTTGTCTCGTTATCTGAACCGAATGTAGGGTACCATATGATTGGGATCCCGATATAATATGTCCATTACACAAGAAAGGCGATCAAATTACAGAGGAATTGTGTTGCTCTCATGTCTATTAAACGAACTGTTTGAGAAACTGGTGGGAAACTAATTTGTCGCAAGAAATTGGTAGGCGGATCGATCTTTCCAACAGGTGCTTCTTTAGCATTACAAAGCACTTTAAAAGCAAATTTGTTTTCTCCAGCTTCAAAATTAACCTCTATCTTATGATGTCCGACGCTCTCTTAGGCTCAGAAACATAGTCAACCACATAGTCCGATGAAATCAGACTCCTAATCTTTGAAAGAACTTTGCTGAACCATTAAACTGGCAGGCGCATGGAGGAGAAGAAAAATCCGGGAATCGTACGGCCTGTATAGTCCGGTTTATCAAGTTGGGAAAACTGCGATGGGATGATCATGTAGCTCGCTCGAGTGAATCTGAGACCCACAAAAAGTAATAACGGAGGAGCTTCGTCGATCTAGGAGAGTGGGGCGGGCCAAAACATGGTGCTATGATGACGTTGTAGCAGATGCTGGCTGGACACCCGAAATAAGGTGGAAACAGCACAAGACCGAGCCGTTTGGCGGAGGCTGCTTGAGAATGCCCAGAACGGTTTGAGTTGGGACTAGGACTTGTCAGAACAACTGTTCAACTTCCTATTGAAGAATAAGAGTTTGCTTGATTGCCATTAAAAAAAAAATAAATGTGAGGGAGTGAAATAAGTAACCAGATACTAGCAATAATTTTAAATAATCGTCAATTCAGGATTTCTTCGACGGACTTTTTTTCCTTTAATACTAAACAAAATACTGAGTTTCTTTCCTCAACTAATTTATGTTGATGAAGGCTTCCGATAATTCAAGTTTAATAAGACATATGAGAATGAAGGAATCTGAATTTTCAAATCATGTTTATATTATCAACAGGTATGCTACTGTCCCTTGAAAAAAAATTCAGGAACAAGTTCGGTCTAATGCATCAAAAATCCCTGTTTCTTCATGGGACTGATTTCCTTTTTTTTTGAAGAATGATTCGATTACACTGTTCTGCATCCAAATCCTCCCTTCAACAAAAATTATGTTTTCTTATGTTTTGAAGTGTGCTGAACACGAACCCGAAGTTAGAAAATCAGACACCATTTTTTGACAAATATGTGTTAAATGTAAAAAAATGAGGCGTTTTTTTTAATTTTAGCTTATGTTTATCATTGATTTTTTTACTTTTTGCAAGAGACAGTGACCAATGGGATTAGTGGACCGAGACGGCAACCCCACCCTTAGCGGCACACAGGAGTTAGAGGAAGAAGAAGAAGATTTTTTTTTCCAAAAATTAAAAACCTATTAAATTTTCAACCTGTTATAATGCATCACATTATGAAAAAATTGAATGAGCATAAGTGTAAGGGTTCAGGAACTTTCGTCTACGGTCTCAGAAACTGGGGCAATAGTCTATTGGGCTCCTGGGCTATCCCAGGTACCAGGCACAGGCCTTCCCCTACCCTCCTATTGTTTCGCAGAGGGATTACTCACCACCAAATATTGGCCCTTCTGTCTCATTTTAACCTCGATACGTACCAGATCTTTTTCAATTTCTAGTATGCCGCGTCAGTGTAAAAACATCCTGACTGTTTGACTTTGTGGTCTTGTGACGTTTAAATGTAATCGTAAATCACTGACTCGTTTGATAAAGAAGAGGTACAAGTTATACTATGGATGCCAAGTAAGTGATCAGTATAAACCATGGGCTCCTAAAATTTGTAGCATTTCATGTAGCCTCTCCGTGGTTTGTCTGAAAGGAACACTTAAATCAAAAGTCTTTTGCTCTCCCAATGATTTGGCGAGAGCCAATAAATCCTTCTGTCTCATTTTAACCCTTCTGTCTCATTTTAACCTCGATACGTACCAGATCTTTTTCAATTTCTAGTATGCCGCGTCAGTGTAAAAACATCCTGACTGTTTGACTTTGTGGTCTTGTGACGTTTGAATGTAATCGTAAATCACTGACTCGTTTGATAAAGAAGAGGTACAAGTTATACTATGGATGCCAAGTAAGTGATCAGTATAAACCGTGGGCTCCTAAAATTTGTAGCATTTCATATAGCCTCTCCGTGGTTTGTCTGAAAGGAACACATAAATCAAAAGTCTTTTGCTCTCCCAATGATTTGGGGAGAGCCAATAAATCATACAAATGATTATTATTTCTGTAAGGCTGCTATTAAAGGTTTCACTTCAGCCAAAAATCAGAAGAAAATAGAATATCCAAACCTCCCATCAGCCATGAGACCAGTTCCACACGATGTGTCTATGCCCATCACACCTAAGCTCCAAAATTATTCCCTGAGTGACTGGGCAGATGGTTCTGAGTATATTTTACTGGTACTAGGAATCAGCCAAGAAATACAAGTATCAGGAAGCAACGGAGAAGTACCATCACCTGGAAGCAATGAGGGATGCAGTCTTCAAGTGATTCCCGTGAAAATGATACATTCAAAACTTATCAACCAGGCCAGGTAAATCTTCCGGGATTTAGTCCTCCCAAAAAGTAAAGCCTAATTATTTGAATCCAGGTTACAACAACGGAATCTTTTGGAACCTGGAGTGATAATTTTTCCATTCAAAATATTTTTCAACAGATTCATCACACATGAAAATATGAAAGACGCACAGGTATGTTCATGGGAATAAAAAATAAACAACATTAAATAAATGAAATTAAAAATAAGCTATTTCAGGTTTTTCAAAAATGACATCAAATCTCTCAAGAATGGAGCCTGATACAAATGTTTGGACTTCAGGTTCGAATTCAGCACACCTGAAAATATAGAAATAAGGAACAATTTTTCAAGGGAGTGCTTTTATTTTTTCCCGGAAAGTTACAAACCATTCACACTGTTCAATAGATTTTGTTTTTATTTCCGATTCGTAATTCAATAAAAGCAATAGAATAATTATTTGATACAAGTCACATTTACTTGATCTAAGTTGCAATTTACAGAAATAAGATTTGAAACATATAGTAGTTTGAGATATTGGTTTGTGAGAAGAGCTAAAAAAGAAAAGTAATATAAGAAGATAGAGGAATCGGATATGAAGACGGATGGGAAGCCGGCATTAAGGAAGGGGTGGTTGAGGGGAGCCGAAAGCCGTTGGGTTGGCAACACTGCCACGCCCCTCACTCGCTGAGTCCTTCAGTCGTAGGGGCCCTTTCGGCTGGGTTTCACCCTTCGGCCGCCGGACCAAACACCTCCAACACGACTCTTGATACTCACTTAACCCATATCCCTTTAGTGATAACTAGTTTTAATCCAGATTTCTATCAACTTCTTTCCTGATATTATTTTTGTAAACTATCAAACCATCGGGAATAAGTAGTTGACTTAGCCGCATTTGACCAAAACGAATTCAATTTCGGGACCTAAATAATTAAATAAAATGGATAAGAAAGTGAAGACAGCACCTTCTACTGCAATGGATGATCTTCTTCTTGGCAGAACAAAGGTAATCAGCCAATGATCCCCTTTTCGATTGATGTTTTCGCTTTTAAGGAAAATAAACAATAGGGTACTTTGGATCGTCTGTATTTATTGAGTGGATTGATAAATGTTTTAACTTTCACCGAAAAGTAGGTTAATCACTTTAATCTTATTCAAATAAAGATAAGCTTGATTACTTGCCCATCCAGGTCCTCTTACCGCCCCGTTCATTAGATGTTTTAGCATTGTTATTAATCGGTTTTTTTCCCTCAAATCGTCCGTTGATAGGCAATGTAAATACAAACTACAAGTATATGCGATTAAATAATTTCCAACTGAACATTGGATTGATGTACTGAATTATATTCTCTAGTGAACATTTTTATAACTATACAAAATACTGTCAGACATAGAATACTGGATTGTTATTTGGTATAGCCCATAATTGTCTTCACCATAAATTAAATTGGAGTTGAGATGTGGATGATTATTAAAAAAAAATGATAGATTCCATTAGCTTATAACAGGATTAAGTCCTTTGAAAAGAAGAATAATTGCAGCAGATGGAGTAAAAGAAAAAAAAAACAGGAAAAAAGACACAGAATCTCTGGAGGAAAGCAGCAAGTACCCTCATCAATCTAGCCTGCCGTCCTTCACCTTATTTTACTAATATCCTTCATCTACACCCCTACTATTTTATCAATAAATAATAATACACTAACTTTATTTTGATTAAACATGTAAGATTTGAGTAAGTTAGATTTTAGAAATATTGTAGTATATATAGAACCTCCACATAGTAACGATGTCTACTAACATTCAATTTCACTTTCAATCTATTTTTCCTCGATATAATATATTCTAAAAAAGATATATATATGTATATATATATATATATATATATATATATATACATAAGGAGGTAATTAGATAGGAGAATTCTATAAAAAAGAAAAGATACTAAATGAAATATATTTGTATTGCAACTACTGTAAACGAAAAGTTTTAAATTAAAATAACATGTATAAAAATGAACCTGGGTAGTCTAAAATATTCTTATCAACTACTAATACTTGATATTGCAACTGCAATAATATTATGTCATCTTCGATGGTGATGAGTTCATCGATTTTTTTCATGATGTAATATCTGTGTAACATCTGGAGAAGAGAGAGTACTCCATTGAGCCTAGGCAACAATGTTCAAAGCTTCTCTCTGCTCCCGTCTTCATATGGATATTGTGTTCCAATATTTTTTCTAAGAGAAAAATATAGGCCGCTATGAATGTTCTTCTTGAATAAATAAAAATCAGTTACCAATGAGATCTCAATCCTTTTCAAGATTTCACAGAATAGATCAGAAGACACGAATTCTATATAAAAACTCACCACCGTCCCATTGCCTTAAGGCAGTATAAAAAAGCATTAATAGAGAAAAGCTTGTCAAAGCCACGTATAACTTTCGAATGCCTGCCAAGGAACATAGGCTCACCACGCTACGTGTATGCAGTTATATTTTTTACGAATATTAAAAACAAAGATGGCACTTTTTCTAGTTTTGTCGAAGTTTATGTCTATTTGAGATTTGAGTTGTGTGCCAACAACAAAACGTTTTGACCGATAATTCGAATTAATGTACATAAAATTATAATTATGTACAAGGTTCATGAGTGATCTAAAGAATATCTCTTTCGTTGGAATGACCTCTATTTCGCTATTTCGCCAACCCATTCAAGTGTTAGGATAGGGTGCGGTTCAACTTTTGGCAGTTGCAAAAGTCAACCCTGGAACTGGGGAGGCCTATGCTTATCATTATTTCTTTTTGGAACTTGGAAGCAACAAAACAATATTGTTGTGCTTCTACACCACTGCGGTCAATAGTGGTTTAAGACATTTTTCCATTAAGAGTGCATCTTATTAGGGCAGAGTATAGAAATATATGTTCTTCGGTTGGTCTGTCGTCACGTTATACTACAAATAAATGATATAATTTTACGATTTAGCAAAATTATACCAAGCTTGTTCTTTTTTTAAGTTAATAAAGAATTTTTCAGAATGTTTTTTTTTTCATTTTCTGGTATATTAATATTAATATTGATATACAATTATATATTATTTCCTTATATAAATAATTATTTGTATTTGTTATTTATTATTCTTGTTAATAAAGATAGGGTTTGTGAGTACACAGTTCAGTGATAAACATAAAATATAGCGAAGAAAACATAGTATTTATTTGTATTTCCAACATCAAAGTTTAATTAAGTGATTGTTGAAGGCATTCTAGTCAATAAATTAGAGAAAAATCAACCGCTAGTTAACACTAATCTTAATATTTTTATCAGATGCAAATAAATGTATTTCAATTTAAGGTAGAAATAGTTGGGGGTGCAGTCAATGAAAACACCAAAATAAGCATAACTTATTTATTATGTGCCGACGTTTCGGCCTACAATGTAGGCCATCTTCAGGGCGAATAGAACACGCTACAGCTTCTACAGTCAACTTCTGGACTTGATTCTGAGCTCCCCAAGCTGTAGCGTGTTCTATTCGCCCTGAAGATGGCCTACATTGTAGGCCGAAACGTCGGCACATAATAAATAAGTTATGCTTATTTTGGTGTTTTCATTGACTGCACCCCCAACTATTTCTTCCTTAAATTAGAAGATACAGTCGACCAATTCTTCTCTAACATAAATGTATTTCCTTAAAAAGGTTATAAATTGATGAAACAAAATATTTAAAAATGAGCTTTATTTTATCAGAAAAGTTGTTTCTTTTCATATGATGCTTATTGACCAAATAATATAAACCGTGTCAAAGATTAGGACATGATAGGAAAAAAAATTCAAAGTGGTAGATATTTATCTCTTCAACCACCAGGTTCTTCTTCAACTATATCTTCTATAATTGTATACCATTTTCACTGCAATACAATCCTAAAACGCTAATGAAAACAAGTTTGTTTCCGCTACTTACACATTTGTAAACTAGGCAAACCATGTGCGCTACTACCTCTTCCAGCTCCCCGCCTGGGAGCATTGATATAACCTCTTTGTCATCTCTAGCAATTGGCTGGTTCCCTTTCTTTCTAGCTATCTAAGCAGGATAAGTTACCTTTACCAATACCTATGCATTCAAACATTTAACATCCATGTAAACATAGTCCGTTCAAAAAAATAAATAAATAACAGTCCCATCAAGGTATCTGTATCATGGCTGGTAGTTTGGATGGTATATTTAACTTAAAAGGATTAGTAATGAGCGCCATTTTATTATAATTACAACTTACACAAACAGTTATAGAAAGTTAATAGTTGGTTTCAAAGCAATGTTACCAAATATCTCCTTTATTTGAATAAATTTGACGAAAAATAAAAAAAATATTAAAATTCATTATTATATTTTTAAACAAAGATTTGAAATTCACATTAACTTGATATATTAACAAATTTAAACATATTAATCATTATATCTTTTTGGTCTTGTTATAATTCTTCCCGATTTTTTCACATAGTTTAGACAGATATATACATGTCCAGGGCCAAGTCTCTCTCACCTTAGGGGGTTAAATCCTCCATCTCCGCCATTGGTCCAGCAAAGCAATTAAAATGTTGCTTCTTTAGACATTTTGAATTTCTCCCGTTGTGAGATCCACTTAATTCTCTGATACATAATCTAAAGTTGAGGTTTAGGATAAGATAGCTATTAGCTCTTTCCCATACGATCTAAGGTCAGACCCCACTCACCAGCCTCAAAGCCGTCCACTTTCCTTATTCTTTTCTTGTAATGATGTGCTTGCTAATTCTTTCCCATGAGATTTCCTTTCACGATTAGGGGCCTAAGGGCATCCTTGGGTTAGTTGCTTAGTTCTCAAGTTCCTGGACATCAATAGTTGTGCTGGCGAGGATTGTAATCCACCAACTGTTGAATTCCTATAATTTAACAATTATTAAGTAAGAGCTCCTTTCTTGTAATGGCGGTTTTTAACATGTTCAAGGCATTCTCTAAATGCTTCAATCATTGTCAATGTATTCTTGAAATTCTAATTCTCTATTTCCTATTATCAATTCTCACCCACCCTGTTAAGTAAAACTTCAGGAATTATGTTGATTTCAGCTGTCATGTCAAGTTTGGAAATAATAGGAACCTTAAATACTCTTTTAGATTTCCACGGCCACAATAGACTTCGGTGGTATCTTCTAGTTAATACCGTGTCACTAAATTTTACGCCAACGTTTCGCCAGACATGCTGTTGACTTCTTCAGGGCAGAAAAAAGAATGAAGGCGTTCTTTTTTCTAACCCTCCTAGATTTATTTCAATTATTTACAAATTATACTTAAATATGATATGTACTTTATATAAACTAAAAGTCTTTTCTTACCTTTCGGTACTTTAAGGCACGAAGGTGTTCCGCTCGCCCTCGGTCTCATATACCTGCTCGGGTCCTCTCGCAAATCATCGGGTCACATCGTTAGTCGATCGGGTCCCTTCGTGTCCTGGGACGGAGTCTTCTTTTCCATGAACGTGATCGGCTTGTTTCTGGTTGTTTGGATTTCGACTCTGCTTGGTAAATCTGTTTTACTTTTTCCTTTTTATTTTCTGGTATGTTTGGGATCCAAAGCTTACTTAATTTGTAACCGTCTTCCTTGTTGAAATTTTCCGGGTGTTTGACTATTTCTATGGCTTCCATTATTTTTCTTTCTATAGTTTTATTGCATTTCTTAACCACTCTGTTTTTTTAAAATTCTATAGTTTATTAGAAATGTTCTGCCATGGGCGATGCCTCACTGTCCATTTTCTTGACCCTTTTTATGTGCTCTCTGAGTCTTGTGGATTAGCCTACCCGTTTGCCCAATATATGACTTCCCACAGGAGCATGGAATGCTGTATATCCCTGGTTTCTTGAGTTCGAAGTTATCTTCCGCATTCTGCAGTCTGGCGAAACGTTGGCGAAAAAAATAGCGACACGGTCTAAACCAGAAGATAACACTGAAGTATTTTGTATAAATAGGAAACTTGTTTTTATAAATATTTTCAGTTCACTTTTGAGGTTTCTGAATACTGTTTATCATCAGGATAGAAGTGCTAAAATCTGAATCAAACTGCTATATTGGCTTTATTGCCCAAGCTATGATCTCAGGGAAAATCAGATCCTTTGATCTGAATATATTTAAATACTAAAATGGGATGCCACCCTGAGATCGGTATACTTCATATATAGTAATTTTATGTTATTAATAAATAAGAGATATATATACTCTTCTCCAGAGGATAACATGGTTGACTGACCAGGAGTTGTTTATTAAAATAGAATAATTATTGAATAACCTTATATTTATTGGAGCTGATCATGATTACAGAGAATTAATAAAACGTATGATCTACTTACAAAGAAAAGGGGACGCTATATGTTTCTTGCTGATTCTCGACCTTCGCTCAATCCAGCTCCTTGCATCTTGAGTTGACCGCGTCTTCCGAACAATTGCCCTATCTTGAAAGGTAAAGGTAATAAACCCTAAGGATCATTTTACTCTACCTGGCCTTGGCCCCTTACCATATTTACTTAGGTACCATATTATTCTTTTCTACGTCTAGAGACTTCACATTTTTTTTTTAAAATAGACTTTCCCACACATGCTGGCGAAATGATTGTATTTTTTGCATCTATTACCCCCATTGTTTTCCACTACCAAATTTCGTTTGCGAATTTCTCCTTATCATATAATGTTCAAAGAAATTCCCAATAACTTCCAGAGAGTTCTTCAAGAAACTATCACTCAGAAAGATGGCTAAGAAGCCATTTATATAACAAAACACCCATCACCCTATTCACTAGGACCCTTCCCTATGTTCTGTTTAAAACCCATAGTCATGACCTACTTTCTCACCGTGACGACCATGGGATATTTCTCCGTGGTAAGCAAGTAGATATTGCTCTGCTGACTGAAACTCATGCTACTTTTCGTTCATTTACTGCTACTTACGTAGTCCAGTATAATAAAATAAGACCATGCAGACAACACTTCACCTGTCGGTTCTTGCATTCCCGTCCATAAATCCTTATCCAGTAATCGTTACTGACTCTATTCAATAAAGCTCAGTAACCATTACAGCTCATCCTTACCTATATACTTTCAGATTCCTGATTCCTATTTCTCGGGCCGCACTTCATTGCTGGAGGAAATACAAGAGGCCAACCGTTTAGTGTTTGAAGGTCGCAATAAATTGAAGGGAGCTGCATTTTTGATATGTTGTAAGCACATGTCTATGTAGTTTAAATCCAAGTTTGCAACCGAAAAAACGGTTGAGAAAACTTTTGGTGGCCAAAAAACCTCGTAATTTTCGGAGTTAATTCAGTTTTTGCCCTTTATCTCCTAATCGGTGTGTTTTTGATAAAACAACATAAGAGACCATTTTTAATGTAGATTAAATTTGCTCTTTGAAAATTGGTCATTTTTTCCGAAAAGTCTAAAGTTTAAGTTTTGGCCTACTTTCGTGAGGAACACCGGCCGAAGGAGTGACCCAAGATTAAAGTCAAGTGAAATGGAGTTGTAAATTTAATTTAAGCACGCAACGAGGCCTATAGGTGTTATACTTCTCTTGCTAATTAAAAAAAAATGAAAACCGGGAAAAGTGGGTGTTATAAGAAAATTACCTTGTACGCCACGAATCGATCTAAAACAGCTTGTTTGTTGTAAAGTATTAATATTTTCTTGTATATTACCTTTAGAAAAAAATAATGGTAGTACTAGTATAGTATAGTATAGTATAGGCACTAATATGCAGAGGGAAGCCAGTCCGAGGAGTCTCCCCGAGGTTTTTCGGGTTCCAAAATTTTTCCATCCGTTTTTTCGGTTGCAAACTTGGATTTACACTACTCAGATATGCCCTTACAACATTTAAAAAATGCAACTCTCTTGAAAATTACCAATATTCAAAGGGACGTAGCTCAGAATCTATTAGAGCTACAGAGCCTCGGTTGGATTCAAATTGTAGCAAATTTAATCTAAATTCTACATCTAAAATGGTCACCTATGTTTTTTTTAAATCAAAAACACACCGATTAGGATGTAAAGGCCAAAAACTGAATTAACCCCAAAAAGTTCGAGGTTTTTCGGCCGCCAAAATTTTTCCCATCCGTTTTTTCGGTTGTGAACTTGGATTTACACTACTCAGACATGCCCTTACATCATATCAAAAATGCAGCTCTCTTCACTTTATTGCGATCTAAAGCCCTTTTTTGGTACCTGGCCGCTGGCCTACAATGCTGAACACTAACGATGGGGTTATCGAACATTGGAAATATCCTACTTCTGTCACATCGTCTAAGAATTACTCTAACCTTGCCCCAAATAACATCCCTGCATCTCTCAAAAAGACGTATCAACATCCCGGACATAGTGTCACTCCCGCATTTCCTCAACTCAAGCCAATATCAAATCCTTCCGTGACATTCCATCTGTGATAGCCCAGTTTTCCTTCTCTTACATTCGAGTTTCGCTCTAAAGCCCTCCCCTTCTACATTGGACGAGTAAGTGGGGACAAATATGATTATGATTTGGAAAGCAATATGGTAATTAACATTTCTCATAAGGGAAAACAACCATTGGAATTCTTACATCATTAAGAACCAATACACATGATAACACCTCAAATTATGAAACAAATAATTTTCTACAGACTAATTTGCCACGACATATTTCTATGTTATAAAGACAAAAGCGCAGAGCATGATGGAAGAGTTATAGACCTCAATACCCATTCAGTAAAACTAACTAAACTACTACTATACTATACCAATTAAAAAAAGACAACAGCAAATTCAGAGCTCTGAATGACAAAATTCTTTAACGAAAATCTGCGGACTAATTATTATGAATACCAGAAAAATTAACTAAGTCAAAAGATTGTAATCATCCACTCTTCACTGAATTCAACACCAGGACAAGATCGATGACAAAGAAAAGCAATGTTATTCGGGCAATAATGTGTTTTCTTTTCGTTTACATCCTGATATCATTAATCCTATTTACCTTAAACATATTAAAGCAGAGTTTAAATGGTTGCCTCTAAATAACCCTTCCATCCAACGCATCCCATATTTCATAAATACCTAATATTATTCACAGATTAATTTCCTGGAAAGCTCCTGGACAAAACTCACCACAATCTACATCATAACACTTCTTCTTCCTACAAATTATATTCTATTCCTCATCTATATAAATATTGCTGTGCTCCCTTTCACAGCATATTTTCTATACATTTTTTACTAAATTCCTCTGACAATAAAATTTTTTCCTTTTTCCTAATCTTCTTAAAATATAATATATCTTTCATTTTTAATATATTTATATAGTTTTGTACTTCTTAGTTTTTTCCTTGATCATGCTGTATATCTTCTAGTTTTATTAGGTTTACAATTTTTACTTTCATCGGTGAAAGTGTTCAAGGTGTTCTTTCACACCAGGATTTCTGCTTAAACAGTCTGCTTCTAAATCGTATTTTCCTGGAGAGTACTCTATATCCAGAGATGTGACTTATTTGAGATACAAGTACATATCTGAAATACAGATACAAGATACAATATACGTATTTTCATCTTGTATCTAACATACTTTTTTAAAATTCATTTTGTATCTTGTATTTAAATACCTTTTATTTGTTATCTTAGTATTTTGCAAATACTATTTGCTACAATACGTTCAGTAATTGTTATCTATGCATTTATTCACAAAATGTGACAAGATTCTATGGTTATATTAATTTTAATATTATATTATATTAAAATTATTTTTATTTTAAATGTCACCATAGATACAATAGAACGAGCCTCCAAAAGTTATGTGCCGTCGTACAGATAAAATTAAAATTTGTAATGAGTACAATGAATTTAAGAAAAAATTAAGATAGAGTTGAACACTGGCGAATTTGTGTGCAGTAAAGCTGATATTTAGTCTTCCTCTAAAATAAGTTATTTGGAGGTTATAGTCCATTTGATTGAAAGTAAGGCTTTTGAGAGGAAAAGTATTGCCATTGCTTGCCGAAGATTCAAAGGGGCTCACACATGTGATAAAGTTGCAGAAATGATAGCTGATATACATTCAGACCATGCCCTGAAAATGTCAAAGGTTGTTAAAACAGTTCCAGATAACAGTTTAAATTTGGTTCAGGCGTTTGAATTATCTGGGAAGTCTGATTCAGAGACAGTTGAAAATGAACATGTTTCACATGCGTATTTGATTCACTCGATGAAGGTAGTGAAGATGAAGATGATGATTCACTGCTTGTACTACAGATTTTCAGATGCTTCATCAGACTTAAAAAGTGTAAGTGATTGCCTTCTGCCTCGACATGAAAGATGCGCTACACACACTTTGCATTTGATTGACCATACAGATTTCAAAGAAGCAAGATTGAAAACTACTTTTTATAAGAGACTGTTTGATGCTTTCTCCAACTTCTCCACGCGCAGCTCGATGGAGCTCCTATTATAATTCCATGCAAGATCTTTTAGCCGTGCAGAACCGTCTTAGTGATACCATAAAAATGTTAAAATTACCTTCGTTGAAGGAAAATGAATTCACTTTTTAAGTGAATATGTGAACTGTTCAAATCCAATTCCAATAGCAGAAGCTATTCAAAGGTTGCAAGGGGAAAAAGACACTTACTATGGTTGTCTGTTACCTGAGCTAATAAGAATTCAACATAGTATATCATCAAATCTCTTAGGATGAAAAGTCTAAAATACCGCAGCTCTCTGCTGTTTTAAAAAGTTTTTGCAGTTAGAACCTGCAGCAAATTATGCAATATTAGCCATAGTGTCACATCCGTTCTTTTAAATTGGAACGGGTACCAAAAGAGCGGAAATATTATGTAAAAGACCTTATCCAGACTGAAACACGAAAAATGAATCTATCTTAAAAAAAAAATCGGAGGCTTTAGACAATATTCAAGGTAATATAAAAAAAAGTCAAAAGATGAATCTTATTACATGTTTTTAAAGGATTCTAATTCTTATATTGCAAGTTGCGAAAACATAGGGTCTACCGCCAGTACCGCTGACTAAGAAATACTGCAATACATAAATAATAAAGATAAGAGCTTTAAGAGATTAAATGGAAATTGAAAAAAGGAAAAAATTATAAGAGATTAAATGCTTATCCTATAATAAAAAAAATATTTTTCTAATACAACACCTGTTTGCCAAATTCTGGCCCTGTGGAGCTAGCTGATTATGATTATGAGTATAATTATTAAGCCTCATCGAAGAAAAATGAGTGATAAAATGTTTGAAGGAGCCCTGGAATCTATCAGATGGGATATCGTTGGACTTGCGGAAATCAGACGTAATTAGAAAAGATTATTATTCTTGAGGAATAAAGTTTTTTTTATGTATGTCTTTAATTTTAATGGGAATTGACCAGAATGCTGAATTTATAACTACTGTTGAGAAAAAAATTCAATTTCTCGCTTTAACCATCAAATCCTTAATCATTGGGAATGGTGATTTAGGAACCGCAATTTGGTTTAACTCACGAAATTCTATACACGATCTTGATTTACTTCCTTCATCTTTTTTATATGCCAATGTTACATGAGCAGCCAAACGGTTACATGACTCTTCCATTAATTTTTTTTATAAATAATTTCGATATTTGTTGTTCTATTTCTCGTTTATCCTCAATGGAGTACCTATATGGTCTTTTACTGACATACTTATCTAGCAATAAATCAATATGTGCCTCATAACCCTTTACTGTCCCTATATCATATTTATCTTTAGAAAAAATGAATTATATTTGCTTATTAATTCATTTAATTCGAATTGTTGCTGGCTATCAAGGTGACATTAAAAAGTCAGAATTAGCGGCTTCTATGTGTTCATTAATGTTTACTTTATATTCACCATCTCCAGTTTGATCAGGAATATCTTTGTTAACAATTTGTTGTACTTCAAAATCTTCACCAGAAAATCCAGGAATGATTTTTCTTTGTCTTCCGTCTTTGTTTTTGAATTGCTTTTTTTTTTTTTTTTTTTTAATAGCATTGGATTCTTTCTTTCATCCATACAGCCAGCTATGTATTATTATTTAGTTAACTGTTAAGTTAGATGCCAACAGCACGCGGATTTCCCCAGAAGGTTACCGCCTGTTTTTTCCAGGCGGTCACCCATCCAAGTGCTAACCACGCCCGACGTTGCTTAACTTCGGTGATCTGACGGGAACCGGTGTGTTCAACGTGGTATGGCCGTTGGCTTTGAATTGCTTATATAATTTCTATTTTTTCATTTTGAATCAGAAGAAAATTTCGTATGCAATCGAAGCCAATTACAAAATAGTAATTAAAAGTTTCTTGATCCATAATCAAAACATTAACATTTTTTTCAATATCAGAAAATTGTAATCTTCATATTTATCAGTCCTTTAGGTTTTTTTTTATAAATCACCTCCCTACACAACCGTTGTCCTTGAAACGGTACAGTCTCTACCGTGTACTGAACAACAGACCCGTTCAAAGCTTTTTTTATGCCATTAATCGTGCTCAGCACACCATTGTTTTCTGTTTTATTGATAGATTTATTCTTAATGCTAAACAATTCAGAATTTATTAAAGAAACGTTTGAGCCTGAATCATTAATACCGAAAACTTTAATATCTCTTAGGAGTATTTTAATTTTGATTAATGGCGGAACAATTAGTTTTTTTGGATCCTGTTCGATAAGTTCTGTTCCTAACTAAGAAAGATAGGCGTGACTTGTGGTCTAGTGGTTAGCGTAACAAATTACTAAGCCCAAGATCGCGGGTTCGTAGCCCGGCAGGTGGTCCTAGGATTTTTTAAAGGGAGTAAGAAATTCTTAGTTACGCCGTCCATCGGAAGGGACGTTAAACTAGGGTCCCGAGCCTGTACGATGTCAGGTACTCGTTAAAAATCCCTATCCTAATTAAACCTGGATAGGCAAAATTTAGAGCTCCCAATGTAGCATCGTCCGATTAGCCATAGCAGCATAAAGTGGCGTTAAATGAACAAACAACAACAACTAAGAAAACTTAATATCTTTTACTTTGTCTAACTTAGGCCTATCGTTAATTTTATTTTTAAACAAAATATAGCTTCATGGTGATATTGAATACCTTTGTTTTTTCTTTCCAATATTTTACAAGGATTGTTTTCTTTTTATATTCATTTTCAAACCCAGTTTTGTACGCGTCTCCGTTTGTAGTCCTACTGGGGGGGGGGGGCGGTCGTACTTAGCATTATGGCAAATGTAGCAGTCCTTCATTATCTCTTCTATCGTCTTCCGCATCCCTACCCAATAATATGTATTTACTTTTTAACGCCACCATTGTTTCATTGATTTCCCGGTGGTTCGCCTTTCCCTGATGCGTCACCTCCTTTTGCTGTTCATGATTGCGGATGGTCTCCACCATAGAGTGGCATCGGATAAACGATCTGTCATCCTATTTTTTTGGTCCTCCACAAGTTACGGATCTTGTCTCATACTCACCCTCCTGTGATAAAACCGCCCCCAATGCATATTCGCTGGCATCTGTGGTAATTGAAAATGGTTTGGAAAAATCGGGGAATGCGAGGATGCACTTTCTGATGTTCACCTCGATCTCTGGCGTAATCCGAACCTTATTTTTCTTCTTTTTTTTCTTGGTCTCCCTACCTGCCATTTCAGGCATACGGGGTTCGGCAGTGGTGAGTTAGTGCGTTGGGTTTACACACGCCCACCACTGCCAAGAATCAACACTGTATTCAAAATTCTTATCATACAAAAATTTGGGGGGTTTGTATAATTAGGGGGTACAATTTAAAAAAAAATAAAATTATTCTGTTGTGCTGCTCGGTGCACGAATGTGTACCTTACTGTTGGACACCAGTCCGCATCCGTCCGGTACTCTCCTCCATCTCTTTCCTCATGGGGGGCAGGCACCTCGTCGGGTAGCTCGCCGGGTGACCGGTTACAGCTAAGGGTGAAATGTGCAGACCAGAACACGTCCTTCCACCCGTAGATGAATTCAACCGCGGGAATTCTTCCTCGGCGAGGGCGAAGATCTTGGTTTTTCTCGACAACCTGGCAGGTCTCTTTCTGATGCAGTGCAGGAGACCACTACGTGTTCCGCTGTCTCAGGGACTCCACAAGTGGGGCACTGGGGATCGATATCTCTCCTATGCTCACTGACTGGCGTAATCCGAACCGTGCGTCCCTTCCTCAGCAGTTCGTCTCCGGGACGAATCGACGGTAATAATTTAGAGTCCCTAACAATCTCCTTATTCCCTTAACATCGTTAGGCATTGCCATTTTACCTATCGCTTCTTCTTTCTTACCGTCCGGCCGTTCCCCTTCCGCCAATATCGCATGTGCAAGAAAATTGATCTGCCTTTAACCCAGTTTCAATTTTTCCTCCGATATTTTCAGCCCAAACTGTCATATTGGGGCGAAGACTTGTCTCAGATCCTCTATATGTCTCGCCTCTGTCTTTCTAAAGGCAAGAAGATCATCCCTGTATACCTGGCGTATGTTTTCGTCAAAGCCACGCAAAAAATAATCCACCAGTCTCTGGAATGTTATGGGTTCAATCTCTAAACCGAATGGCATACAAGTAAATTAGTAGTGCCCCCTTTCAAAAGTAAACACTGTTTTGCATTGGTCCCTGGGGTGCATGCGAAATTGGTGGTACCCTGATTTCAGATCTAGTGTGTTAAACACCGTTGCTCCACCCAGCCGGTCCAAGATGTCCTCCAATCTAGGAATAACATAATTCTCATCAGGCGTGTTATCGTTCAGTTGTTGAAAGTCTACCACCACCCTACAGCGTTCCTTTGTTTCCCCGTCGATGGGTTTCTTCTTGACTGCCCATAATGGGCTGTTAAAGGATGATGTACTATCCACGATAATCCCTTGTCGTTTTAACTCCTCGATTACCTCGCGAATTTTTTTTTCCGTGAATATGTCCCCTTAAGGCCTGTGGATACTTCCGTTCCTTCACGTAAGTAATCTTGTCGGACTTCAAATGGTTTCGTGGAGAATTTCCCGCGTTAGGCTCAGTGGATCTCCTTCACGAAAAAAATCTCCTCCCTTACACTTGTTCTCCAATCCGCACCCTTGGTGATTACCCCAACACAACTGACGCTCCTTGCATCTTTTCGTACCCCTTTTTCCCGAACCTAATTGACCATGGACCCCTTGAACTGCGGATTTTTGCCCCTAGTTTTCTAGCAAGTCACACCCCAAAATCCCTCTATACTCACTCGGCATGATCTCCACAGCATCCAACGTCGCCACTTCTCACTTCTTTCCCTACTTATCTAAACCTATGTAGATTTCACCCTCAACCGTACATGGACCACTCAAAGTGACTAGCTTACATTGGCATACCCTAACCTCTTGCTTAATCACCTAACTAATGTCCAAGCGCTTCCTGCGTGCACTGAGCACTTCCACCCCTTTAAAAACTATAATAGGCACCCTACCACACTCCTTTACAATAGGATTTACACTGATGTGGTTGCCCCTCCATTCACTCAAACCTCATTCATGACCTCGCTCTCTCCTTACCTCTTCTGTTCGCTGCCCTGACACCATCGCCTGCTCTTTCCTTCGGGGGTTCGTCTGTCACCGGGTTCGCTGCCCTCCGTCCCGATCCCTATGTCTCCGAAGATCTGGCCGATTCCGATGGTGTTCTGCTGTACAATCCTGGCGATGTGTCCCTCGTTCAAGCATTCAAAACAACGCGTGCGTGGACATTGTGCTACCAAATGATCTGTCTTGCCACATCCACAGCACTTCCTCTCGTCCTTTTGCCGATTCTTCCTGCCTACAAATTGTCATTTTCTCTTCTACCGAAATCTCCATCCCTCTTTCTCCCCAAGTCTTGTCTTGTTCGATTTCTTCCTGCTTCTCCGGTAGGACACTTTATTCCATCCCGGCTCAAATTCTTCCCTTTCTTCTTCATCACGGGCACTTGCGTCTACTATTTCCTTTGCGCATTCAGCGAACGTTTTGTCTCTGGACAGTCCATCCTTCTTTCCCGTGTCTCTAACCAACTGGACCTTCAGGACTGTGGCCATGAATATCATCCACGTTAATTCACCTACATCGCCGTTGAATTTCTCCAGGTCTTATATTTCTCTTCTAATAGCCTGCGCATTGGCCTTTTTCAGCTTCATTATTTCCAATTCGTTTGTTTCTTGTGTAATCCTATTCGCTTCCCTTGCGGCTAAGTCCGCCCGCGCCATTCCTAGAGTTGTCGATGGCAATGGCGGGAACCCTAGCCGCCTGTTCTGACTGTGCTAGTGCTTGTGGAGGCTCCAGCGTTAATGTTGCCGGCCTTAGGATATTTATCTGTCCCGGTTCATTCATAATGGCACTTATTTTTTTTCAAATGAGAAGAAAGAGAAATAAAAATATGTAACGAAATCAAATTATTCTTTCGTATTCACGAGAAAGAAAGAAAAAGAGAAAGAAAGAAAAAATATATACTCACTATGAACTGCCTAAAAGTTACCGGGTTCTTCACCACCTAAGAGCTTCACCACGCCAAACATAAAAAAAAGAGTAAATTGGGAAGGAAATAACACTTATGAAAGCTGTTTTAACGCTGACTTTATTTCTATCGTAATCTTCTATAACTATTAACAATGATTACAATGTAGTTTTGGAATTAGTGGCTATACTACAACAACGTACAATGTACAATGTACGTCAGAACTCCTCCGAAACGACTTGAACTATTCTTATGAAATTTTGTGTCCATATTCAGTAGGTCTGAGAATAGGATGTAAACTATTTTTCATACCCCTAAGTGATACATGTCGGCCATTATTAGTGATGATGTGTAATTTGAATCCACCAATTATGGAATCTTACACGTTTGGTCATCAAAAATATCACCGGGAATGTTTTTGAAGCAGCAATGTTGACTGGAATCATTAAAGAAGTCGTCCTGTAGCCACGTATTCCAGTGATACTATCAGACCCCATAATACCGCTCAAAGGACTTCAATTTGATATAAGCTTGGCTTTTGCTATGACCATCAAGTCTCAAGGCCAGACAATGTCCATTTGCGGTTTGGATCTATGTTTCTCTAGTGGACAATTATATGTTGCATGCTCACGTGCTATCAAACCTATATGCTAATATATTTGTAATAGCAAAGGACAGATTAAAAAAAAATTGTGCATGGATTAGCACTCAATTGAATTGAAATAAATAGTTATAATGTAAAAAACATTATTAGCCATAATAAAAAATCAACCATGATATACCTCATTCATAAAACCAATGTTTATATTTTATCAGTTAGGAATTTTGTACATTATTTATTTATTATATACTTAGATATAAGATGAATAAAATGTAAAATCAAAAATCTATTTAATTCATTTTTTCCATTGATTCATTGTTCCTTTAAAATTCAAATTTTAGCGTAATATATTTTTAAAACTATTACAACAGCCGCAGCAACGCGTGGCCGGGTCAGCTTATATATATATATAAGTTATAATTTGACTGAAAAATACACTAAAAAAATAAGGTTTTGGGCATAATAACGAAACAAGTTCAAGATAACAACTAAATTTTATTTCTCGTACCTCTCATATATATAGTCTATAATGTTTACAACTCATAATAACAATCCTTAATTCTCTACTTACATACTATTTATGTTTAGCCATTATATATATAATTATATAAGAATTATATATATAATTGAAGTGTTATTTACACACACACACTCAATATATATATATATATATATATATATATATATATATATATATATATATATATAAATTGTGTGTGTTTGTAAATAACACTTCAATTTTTGGAAACCCTAAAAGTAGCTATTGTGGGTATTATTCCAATTACTTGATATTGGGAAATTTAATTTTAAACTTTATTGTCCTCAATGAAAGCAGCATTTAGTGCTCTACAACTTTTATGAAATTCTTTTCTACTAGAGCACTCAATTTCAAGCTGCTTTAATCCAATATATACTGTCAAGTCTAAAGGGTAGTATTTGGAATTGGCTTTCTGCTATTACCACCTTTAGCTATCAAGTTATCTATTTGATGGTACTAATTAGAGGATAATTTGTGGATATAATTGTAGAGGAAAACTGAAAAGTAATTCTAAAAATTCGTTTTTTTATGACTGCCAACTTTTAAAAATAAGATGATTGTGTGTTTTTGACTAATAGATTCTTATTTTTTTTTTTTACAGGAGAGCTTTAAGGATTTGAAGCATTCTTATCCAACTTTTCACGAGATAATGATAATTTTTTTTTTTTGGAGGTACTATGATCTGGTACTATGAATGTTGAAGGCACTTTACCGACATAGTTACTAATCACGCTAAAGCCCTTGATGGGTCTGATGAGTCCTATGAAATGGAATAAATCGGTTCGTTTAGGTCATTACCTATTGAATGGAATGAGTGACTATTTTGACCTGCAGTTGAGCGAAATCAATATGGTTCCACGTGGCCAGTCCGGGCGACCACACTCCATCATTAAGAACCACACTTTCTCCAGCTGCTGCTCTAAATATTATACATTTTGAGATTAGTTAAAATGCTTCTTTTACAGGTGAAGCATATCTTTGGATTATCGAAAAATATTATGTCGTTTAAAAAAAAATGTCTCCAGCGATTTAAAAGTATAGTGAATATTCGAATTCCGTATTGCTATCAAACAAGAATTTATCTTTTGTTTGTATCTCGATTTAATTAAGATTTACACACATGTTTCCAATTTCCAGTTGGCACCTCCCTACATGGAATTAAAACAATCAATGTAATAAACTAATTAATTTGTTAAATCAATTTTAATTAAATTATTAAATTTATTAATTTATTTATTAAATCCATAAATTTATCTGCATGCATGTAAGTGGCACAGGGGGGGGGGGGGCAGCAATCCACCATCTATCTCCTTGATGATGGACCACGAAGTAAATATAAATACAATTTAATTTAACTTAAAAAAAAAATTCTATCATATTCTTTCTTAGAACACCATTCGTTGTTTTGCTAGTTAACGTGATACATGAATATTGAAACTTGGTAAGGCAATCAGATGCTACCAAGATAAAAACGAAGCTATAGAATTGTATTAAATCGATACATTAATTCGATGACAAGCCCATGCATCTCTACTACCACAACTTGCAAGGAGACGTAACGGTATTGTATATTGAAAAGTATCATCTCGAATTATATCTTGCAAATCTGGCGTGGACGAATGGGTAGTTAGTTATATACGGTTCAAATGTTATCTCCATAGCCAAGATTTTATTGGATATTAGATTGAATGATATTTTATTTTGCTTTTATTGGCAATTCATTAATTAATGGATTACCGCATATTTAACTATTTACAAATAATGTAATAAGAAACAAAATTTTATAATATAGCTAGTGAAAGGCTTAAAAACCCATTCATCGATTCGCTCAATAAAACGTTGAGGGGCCTATACACGGTCAATATTTTCGTTAGTCTGATGTATGTTTCTCATCTTTTTCTCGAAATGTGTGGGGTTTCTTGCTAGATGACCTACAGACCTGCAAGGTGCTATATGTGACACTATCTGGAACATTAGTAGTACCTAGATAAATAGGATGAGGGGTATTGAGGTAATTTAAGTGTCCCTTAGGGTCGGTGGTACCTTAACTCTTAAGGGACAGAGCGGCAGCTCTAGGCAACTCAGCATGTAGACTGTCACACATACCAAGAAGTCCCCCTTTCATTATTTAGTAGTTGTAGAATCATCTTTTATCTTGTCATCAGTCAACTATCATCAGCAGACCATAAATATAATGTCGTTTAATTAAATGGAAAATGTTCTTTATTTAATAACCAACGCCTGGTTAATCAACCACGTTAACCTTTGGAGAAGAGAGAGATATTTATCTTATTCATTAACGATATAGAATTACTATATATTAAGAATAACGATCTCAGGGTGGCATACCATTTTATTATTTAAATATTATTCTGATCAAAGGATCTGGCTTTTCCTTGAAATCATTGCTTGTGCAGGAAGCCAATATAGCAAAGCATTCCAGATAGTGTCCTTAGATATATATTCGTTAGCTCGATGTGTCTTTCTTCCACTCCTGTTGTCCATCCTGTCATAAAATCCTATTCTAGCTTATGGCCTAGTCTTGCGTGAAAATGATTTCTGTGAAGATTGTTCCTTACCCCCAACTTTGGTCTCCAGTTGACATACTGTTGCATCAGCCATTTATGATGAAACTAATTTATTTTCTGTTTTTGATAATTCGATTGCATTTGCAAGCTCTAGATCTTCAGACATTTTTTCTAGTTTCTCTTCTTGTATGATGCGAATACGTGTTTCTGAGTCCTTTAACCCCCTCACGAATTGTAAGCTAACCAGTAATTATGCCATAGATTTAGCGCATTCGCTGTTAAACTTACAATTACTTGAAATATGTCTTAATTTGGTATCAAATTCAGTTACTATTTCGCCAACGCTTTGCTCTCGACTAATAAACCTATTCTGTTCAGCTAACAAGTTTTCCTGCGGCTCAAAGTAATTTTTCAGAATCGTAACTAAAAATTCAAGGTCGTTTTTGAAGACGGATCCTAGGGAGAGCACAGGTCATAAAGTTTTTGATGATGAAGTGGATTCAAAGCTTACAAAAAAGTAAAAACTCAATTCGTTATCACTGATTCCTTTTAAACACATGAATAAAGTTAGAATAAGATTCTTGTTCATCATATGGTACGAATTGTAGGTTAGATGTCGTACTTAATCAAAAAATTTAGGTTGTTTACTGTCCGAATGGATATCCCTGTGGTCTGATCTTATATTAAGGATCTGAGGGAATATAAAAATGCCTGTAAAAAAGTAAAAGGTATTAGAAGGAAGGCAATAGGTACGGTACCACTTGGGAAAAAACGTGCAAGTATGTGGACGTACATTGATGGGCAAAAGTCTAGTGCTGCTTGGAGGACATTATGAAATTCGAAAAATCCCAAAAGATATGGAGATAACTTCCCATTGATCAAAGAGCAGCAATGGGTGAATCACTTTGAAGAATTATTCCATGAAGAGCGACCCGAATTCGTTTGGAATAAATCGAATGAAATAGCATCGAATAAGAAAGAAATACCACCAGTAACAGTTGAAGAACAGTATTCAGCACTCAATGAAATGAAAAATAGAAAATCTCCTGGTCCCGGTTCTATTCCAATAGAATTAATGAAAGTGGGCCCAGTCGAATTCAAAATGGCACTGGCAGAGAATATGACACTTCTGTTAAATGGTGGAGAGATCCCTGAAGAATGGAAGCAAGAACATATCCAGTTTTCAAAAAAGGGCAAAAGAAGGATTGCTCAAACTGCAGAGGTATTATGGTTACTAGCTCACTGAGTAGATTATACGGCCGAATAATTAAAAACAGAATTGAAAATGAAAAGGAAGAAATCAGCGAGGAGCAGGCAGGTTTTCGAGCTGGAAGATCATGCACTGATACATCTTCAGCCTCTCTCACCTTATTGAAAAAAAGATGGCCCACGACCGTGAACTCCACATGATATCTGTAGATTTACACAAGGCCTACGATACAGTACCTCTAGGAAAACTGTGGGAGGCTTTGGAAGATAAATCTGTTAAGAGATAATATCTTAAGTAATACCTCATCAGAGCAATTCAAGGGCTCAATAAAAACATAACAGGGGCAATAAAAATAGGAGATAGAGTGTCTGGAAGCTTCCCAATTAACAAAGGTTTGAAGCTGGGCTGCTGCCTCTCACCCCTGATTTTCAACATTTATATAGAAAAAGACTTTAAGTACTGGAAAAGATCGGTGGAATGGGTGTTCAAAGCGGGGATGATGTCATCTACAATTTGCAGTATGCCGACGATCAAGTAATAATCGCATCGGATCCGGATGACGTGAGCTATATGATGAGGAAGTTGCTGGACACATATTCCAGATATGACTCCTTTATGACTTTGATTGGGGATATGACTCCTTAAGTTGTAAAAAAACCCAGGGAAAAAAAAATGTACTGCGAGCAGAAAGTTTAACCATCAATTCTAAGAAGCTATCTTTCAGTTGTGGGCGGTAGACAATTTCATTTTCCAAATTGTCCCCTTCGACTAAAATTTCAATCTTCTCTTAAATTCTTTTAAATTTTGTCATGCCGGCTTCTAAAAGATTTATTCTTTGGTGCCTTCTTCTATACTATTCTAGACTCTGGAAGACCGATCGCTAAATATTTTTTCAAAGAGTTAATTTAGCTTTTACTGTTAAGGTTGATACCATCGCTTTGGTTGCCTTAGCTTCCCCACGGTTGCTGCTTCCATATTTTTTTTTTCATCCTCACAGCCAATGTTGTATATTTAAGAAATAAAGATGTTAACACTTTTAGCCTTTATTGTTGGCTGATTCATATATAAGAAATCATATGTTTTAATAATTACAACTGACTAATAGGTCAGTCTCCTGATAAAAAAAATTCGAGACCCGTTATATTGAAATTTCAAAATACTTTCTCAATATATCAAACTGCTATTTTGAAACATTAAAAATATTGATACTTCTTTGGATATTGACACTTCAGGGTGGTAAGTGAAAGTTGGTTTTGTATACATCTCTAATCGATCGGTTTTAATCAGTTATAAATTGAAATTTTATGAATTATAATAATTATTATTATTATAAGAACGATAATAATATATATTTATTTATTTATATATTATAATTAATATACGTTGTGATGATTAGTTTTTAATTTATTAATGTTTATTAAACTTATATTCATACTAGTTTTTGAGTGACATTGTGACATTTGTGCAAAACTGGAGTTGTAAGCTGGGGATAGGGTTCCTGGCACGATAGCTCTCGTCTGAAGAGCTGTCCTCGACCCGTAGAAGCTAGTGATGAAGGGCCCCACTGGGGTGCAAGCATCTAGGTAATCCTCATTTTCCATCATTATCCAGTAAAAGTTTTCTTCTATTTCATCGGCACCTTATAATACAAATATTGAATATTTAATGAAGTCAAAATTGAATTTGTAATTAGATTAAGAAATTGTATTGTTAAGCAAAAAAAATCTCATCAGTGATCGAGGTGTTGTAAGCCAATTACTCCCAACGCCCAGTTTCAGTAAACGTGGCAGACTCGTGTACAGGAAGAGTTTGGATATGTAAAATAACCCCTTCTCGGTAGAAATAAATTAGTCAATTGTGTTCACTAATGTGCAGGAGTGAACTGCTAATGTTTACGTTAGCGGGAATCAACCTTAATCATGAGTGGATTTTTCCAATAAGGCAGTTTGCTAATGCTGAGATAAGATAGATAAGATAGGTACTACTGCGAAGTGTTGGGATCTGGCCAGACAGATGAACTCTGATTGTAGGAATCTTTCTTTATACTGTAGTCTGGCTATAATCTGGGAGATAGCCAGATAGTGGTTTCAGTTGACGATAGAGCCGATCAATTATGACAATTAAATATTTGTTTCTCTTTTTTTCGGTTTTAACGATCCTTATCATCACTAAACAGATGGGATAAACAGAATGGAGATTGAGAATATTTTATTATTGTTATTAGCTCCAATATGATTATTATTGTTTGTTGGGTGTACCTTTTTTAAAATAGTAGTGTTATGTTTTTATATGAGGATGTTTTGGTTTACGAACCACACTTGACTTTGGTTATGGTTGCTTATCTGAATATATAAAAATGAATGTATGTGTGTTTGTCCTTTTTGCATTACTACACCAATCATCCGATTGTCATAAAACTTTGGGAAGTTGTTCAGTACACTCTACGGAAGGTTTCTACTAACTTTTTTTTCTTATTTTATTTTATTTTTTTTGGATTTGAAAATTTTTTCAAAAATTTCTAGAAAAAAAATAATTATTTGTCTAAAAAACGTAATCGACCTTTTTTAAAGAAGATTAAATTTTCTTCCAATTTGAGCCCAACCGCAGCTCTGTAGGCCTAATAGAACCTGAGTTCAGTCCTATCATATCTATATATATATAAAAATGAATGTATGTGTGTTTGTCCTTTATGCATTACTACACCAATCATCCGACTGTCATGAAACTTTGGGAAGTAGTTTAGTACACTCTAGGAAAGGTTTCTACCAACTTTTTTTTCTAATTTTATTTTATTTTTGATTTAAAAGATGAATTAATTAGGAGTGTCTTCCTGGATATACTAAATAATTACATGAACCATAATTGGCTCAGTAATTGTGTTATTTTGACAGCGAAAAATGCTGAAGTTGACGAAATTAACTTTTTAATACTACTGTTGTTACCAGGTGATCTGATGCCCTTTAAATCCATCAATAATATTGTTGATGAAAACCAAGCTGTAAATTATCCAACTGAATTTTTAAATTCTCTCGATATACCACACAATCTTCGGTTGAATAATGGTTCACCTATTATTCTGCTGCGTAATTTGAATCCACCTAAATTATGCAATGGTACACGTTTATTCATACAAAATATTACTGGAATCGTTATTGAAGCAGCCATGTTGACTGGAATCTTTAAAGAAGAAATCGTCATGTTGGAACGTATTTCAATAATACCATCAGAACCCATAATACCGTTTAAAAGACTTCAATTTGATATATGCTTGGGTTTTGCTATACCCATCAACAGGTCTCAAGGCCAGACAATGTCAATTTGCGGTTTGGACTTAAAATATCCATGTTTCTCCCATGGCAATTATATGTTGCATGCTCACGTATTAGTAAATCATCTAATATATTTTTATTAGCAAAGGACAGATTAACAAAAATGTTGTGCATCGATTAGCCATCAATTAAATTGAAATAAATATTTATAATTTAATTTAATATTACTATCCATAATTAAAAATCAAACATTATATACCCCATTCATTAAACTCATATTTATATTTTATCAGTTATGAGTGTTGTATATTATATATTTATTATATAATATAGTTAGATATAAGATGAATAAAATGTAAAATCAAAAATCTATTTAATTCGTGTTTTCATTAATTCATTATTTCTTTTAAATTCAAATTTTAACTAATATTTTTTAATACTATTATAACAGCCACAGCAACGCGTGGACGGGTCAGCTAGTTGATTTATAATTACAACTTGTTCATCGATATTTTTTCGATCTTTCCTTTTATTTCCAAAACTATATAATACTGTAGAACATGGGATTGATCTTCATACTGTGATACTGCTAGCTTCTTTAACTCCATCAAGGAAAACGCTACAGAATAGTCCTAACTCTCCAAGTTTATATACAAAGATGTCAATCTGAATCGAGGGCCTGAAGTAATTGAAGTTAGTATCATGACGATTTTTATCTATAGATTCCTCTCGTCCTGGTACCTTATTTTTTTTTTAATTCCTCCATTTTTCATGTGATTACTACTAGTTAGGAAACAGGAAAAATATCAATCCTAATAAATATATTATATGTTTTATGTTTTTTTTAATTAAGCTTAGACATGGAACAGTTAAAATCGAAATTAATAAAAGATGCCATATTTCACAGTGCACTAAAAGTAGCACATGCTAATTAATAATCTTTCCCTTCTTTCACAAGTCTATCCTCTTCCAATATGATTTGTAATTTTTCCCAAAGGAATCGCCAGTTTAAATATTTTCTTTTTATAATCCAATCGATCCAAGCAAGCCTGCTTTATTATCGATAGATTAAATTTGGTTATATTTTTTTAATTAAAAAAAAGGCAATTGAGATGCCGCGTCTCAAATCTGCATAAATAGATAGGAACAACATTTTATATTGGTCAATCCAAAACCTACTATTAGAGATTGACCCATATCCACAAACATGGGTAAGCTGTTCATAGTACTGACTCTCGTGATGATAAAATTACACATATACAGGGTGACTGATAATTAGTGGTGGAGCCGTTAAGGGGTGATAGTATGGGGCAATTTCAGTCGATAAAGTTCGACTGTCCTAAAGTTAACCCTTTCCAAGATATTTCTACTTAAAGAATTTTACAAAAGAAATCCTCTTTAAAATTTAAACTAGCTATAAATCCTAAAAACTGGTCTTTCTGGACCATTTATTTATTGTTTTGACACAAAGATATTCTAAAAATGGAATATTAATATTCAAATCTTCATAATTGTCGGTATCTTACGCCAATTGTCAATATCTTATAATAAAAACATTAAATGAAAAAAAAAATAAGGTGACTGCCTCTAAAACTTCGATTTACTCAAAAAAGTCCCCCTAAATTATTATGCGCATATAATTAAAAAACATCCACGTTTCATTACCTTTCAAATGAGGTATTAAAATCAAAAATCGGTTAAGAAATCACGAAGATAGGATCAATGGAAAATGGAAAACCCAGGTAGAGCCCGCGAAGAAAGGCTCCCGAGAACAAAGAGCTCCGACGCAGGAGTCGACATGAGTCGAGCGCCTAGCTTTGCTCCTCCCTGCCTCAGTACGCTCTTACTGGCTTACTACTGTGTTCGGATGTGGTCTCTTAGCTTACTTGCTCTCAAATTGTATTTTTCTAAGAACTTTGCTTTTTCCTGGACTTTTGTGATTGATTCTTTTCCGAAGACCCTGGACTGTGGCCTTCTGCGATTCCTTACGATTTGGCTGCTGTGTAGAGTAAGAGAACGATATGATTTTTTGCAGTGATGACCACGTCATCAGCATATGACATGTTATTATAAATACACTCCTCCGCCTTTTCTGTAGTTGTCCTTAGAATCTTCTGTAACATCAAACTAAATTAACACTCCCCTTGGAATAAATTTGACTCCTTTTTAAATCAAGAAGTTGCTTGAAATGTCTCCCTGGATCTTTGCCAATCTTATACTATAAGATTCAATATGGGCTGTTGATCGTTGGGATGTATTGCACCTTTTTCTTCGAGATGTTATTCATATAACCCCCTTTTTTGTTTTTGGTGTCTTGATAATGCCTGAATAGGCGAAACGTAGACTGGTAAGTGGGTGTATTTTTGAAACATAAGGCTTTGCATTGTGTTTTTTTCCCAATTGCATTATAATAAATAATAGTGTTTCTTTTTGAGTTTTTGGCTCTATTTTAGTAATACTTTGTTTTATTTTAATTTATTATGAGCCCTACCTTCCTAGCTGCCTCTTCACATTCCAAAAATGCCTCCAAGAGAACGATATGATTTTTTGCAGTGATGACCACGTCATCAGCATATGGCATGTTATTATAAATACACTCCTCCGCCTTTTCTGTAGTTGTCCTTAGAATCTTCTGTAACATCAAACTAAATTAACACTCCCCTTGGAATAAATTTGACTCCTTTTTAAATCAAGAAGTTGCTTGAAATGTCTCCCTGGATCTTTGCCAAACCGCTAATATACTGTAGAGTTATCCTTATAAGCCTGATTAGTTTTTTTCGGACATCTAAGAAACCTCGGATTTTCATAACTCATTCTTTCTATGCTATCATATTCCTGCTTGTAGTCAATGAAGCATAGGTGGTGTATATCTACATTAAATTCGTTACATTTCTCTAGCTTGTTCATGATGGTGAATATATGGCCAATAGTAAATCTTTCAGAACGGATCCCATATCGATAGTCGCCGAAAACTACTTCTGCTGTTATCATTAATCTTTCCAATAGTAGATTAATACTATAATAATAATAATACTTTATAGATTGAATATAGCAGTGTTATCCCACTCTAACTTATCGCTCTCTTATGTTTTGGTACAATAATGGCCTTGTATTTGTACCATTCCAGGCATTTCTTCCTTATTCCATATTTCCAGGATTAGTTCATAAATTTCACGATGCAATAGGTCTCCACGATATTTAAGCATCTCAAGAGCAGCCTCATCAAACCCTGGTGCCTTATTTTTTTTTTAATTTTCCGAGAACTTCTTCCACTTCTTCTGGGACTGGTGGTTCTAGAGACATGTCACCCTTTAATGACTCTGATATTATCATTGGGGTTTCTTGAGAATTTTCAGTGCTGGTGTTATGCAAATCATTAAAATAGTTTCTCTATCTCTCTTGATCTATAGATGTTGCTTTTAAACTTTTTAAAACGTTTTTTAAGGTTTGAATGATTCGTTCGGCAAGACCTTTTGTAGCAGGTTGCCCTGGAGCTATGCATTTCTGTAAAATTCCTTTTGTTTCACAGTATGACATTAACTGTTCACTTAGGAAGATTGAAGCGTTGTCAGATACTAATACTTTAGGATATCCATGTGTAGAAAATATTTCTTCCAAAAGAGAAATGGTTGAAATACTGGAAGGAGCGTCTTGGATGACCTTTACCTGTACCCAGTTTGATTTTTCATCAACGCACGCAAGGAGAAAATTGTTCTTGATTGGTCCAGCGTAATCTATGAGCTCTCGCTTCTAATTTTCTTGAGGTGTATCCCAAGGATGAACTGGAGCTTTGGGAGGATTTTGACGGACTAGACCGCAATTTTCACATCCTCGAACTAATCGTTCTACTATATCTCCATATCGATACTGGACCAGTAAATATATCGGCGGGCAAGCTGTTTCATTTTTGTGGTTCCTCGAGCTGCATGCAGTTCTTCCAGGATTCTGGAGGGAAGTAGCTAGGAACCACTACTCGATTTCCTCTAAAAAGGATGCCTTAATAAAGTGTATACTCCAAGTCAATGTCCGTAGTTTGGAGATCGTTGACAATTTTTCCAAGCTCTGCATCATCTTTTGTCTTGTCTCTGATTGATTTCGCTGCAATCTATTCACTAGATATCTGGAAAATTGTATGAGCACAAACTTGATTTACTTCTTCACCAATATCTACATCGGATGATACGCGTCGATTGCCTTCAGAAGCTCTCGATAGACAATCAGCATTTTCATTTTCCTTTCCGAATTTAAATTTTATGGAGTAATTAAAATTTTACAAGCTGGTTTCCAATGTCATTTGATATCTTTATAAAACAGTGCACGAAGAGAGTATGTCAAGTGTTTCCTCGTCTGGAAAAAATTGTGAATAATATGAAACGAGCCCAAGAAAACGTTTTGAGTTCATCATGATTCTGTGGTCTGGGCATCTTATCAACAGCTGATGTCAAGAATGGAGATTTACTTATCTTGTTGTATTCGATAATGTTTCCGAGATATTCCATTTTTGTTTGAAGGAATACACATTGGGGTACTCTTGTACGTATTGGGTAGTTGACTTGAATCAGGCGATCATTTACGCCACATTTATAATCACAGCAAAGTCGAACACCTCCATCTGGTTTGACAATTACCACTAACCCAATCACTGCCGTCTACTCGTAATGATTCCGCTGGATTCGAGCAAATCTAGTTCTTGATTGACTTTATCCCGGAGAGCATGAGGAACATTACATTCTTTTGTGTAGCAGGGTTTTCCTTCTGCTTTGAGCTGGAGAGACATTTCATAACCGGAGACACATCCAATTTTTGATTATAATATAGGAGCGAAATTCTCTTCCAGAGAATTAACAGAGTTGAGTTGGCAAGTTTTAGGACAATTTATATGTGTATCAACCTGCTGCAGTCCATTATATGTGTATCAACCTAGTCCTCTGATCCATTGACATCCAACAAGAGGATCATGACCTGTACGAACTATATATAGATCACCCATCATATGTTTCCATTATATGTAATGTTGAAAGTAACTTTTCCTTTTGATTGAATAATGTTGCCTGATTAAGAGCGAAATGCTAGAGCTGTTAGTTGAACTGGAATGGAAGCGGCAAGGCTATTAAAATTATCTTCAGCCAATAAAGATAATTTAGCACCATTGTCAATCTCAAAACGTTGGTTTTCCCATTCAGCAAAAGAGAAATATATTATATGACTAGTGTTGTTCCAAATCGAATAAATCATCAATATCATGAGGCTGATCAAAGGTTTCAATTTTTGAAGTTTGAATTGAAGACCATAGATCGGGAAATATCAGGCTGGCTTTCGGAAAGGCAGATCCGCTGTTGATCAAGTATTCACCCTCAGGACAATTTTGGAACGGGGTCATGAATATAAAATCCCTACACACCACCTGTTTGTCGACTTTAAAAGTTCATATGACAGCATCGACGACCTAAGCTGTATGAGGCGATGAGAGAAATGGGCATTCCAAGCAAGCTGATACGTCTCGTAAAGTTGACAATGAAAGATGTGAGGTGTCAGGTACGGATCCAGTCTGACTGTTCTGCCACATTTCCCTCCAGTAAAGGCTTGAGACAGGGGGATGAACTGGCCTGTCTCCTTTTTAATCTTGCACTGGAGAAAGTTTGGCGGGATTCAGGAATCCAGAAGGGCCACACGATATTTACCCGTACTGTACAGATATTGGGATATGCTGATGACCTCGATATCGTTGTCAGGACCCGATCGGAATTGATAGAAGCCATTGGGAAACTCATGGACGCTGCTCCAGCCATGGGGTTGGCCATAAACGAGGGGAAGACAAAATATATGTACACAGGTGCTGGCGGTGAAGGGGCACTGATTGTGGGCCCTTACACATTCCAGAGGGTGGACGAGTTCGCATATTTGGGATCCATAGTGACACCAACAAACGATGTCTCTGCTGAGATAAGAAAAAGGATAGTGGCGGCAAATAGGGCATATTTGCCTTACTGAAAACTTTTCGCAGCAGATCCCTTACCAAGGGCACTAAACTGGTCATATACAAGACTCTCATACGCCCTGTTCTTACCTATGCTTCCCAAACCTGGTCTATCTCAAGAAATAATGAAAATAGTCTTTTAACTTTTGAAAGAAAAATATTACGGCGTATAGTTGGCCCAGTAAGAGATGGAGATGGATGGAGGATTAGGAGGAACAGGGAGCTTTATGACCTTTGTGGGGATGTGGACATTATGAAGTTTATTAAACTGGGGAGGCTCAGTTGGGCAGGCCATGTCGCAAGGATGGAAGTGGAAGAAATTCCTAGAAAAGTGGTGGACACAACCCTTCACAGTATACGACGGACTGGTAGGCCAAGGCTTCGATGGGTTGATGGAGTGGCAGCGGATGCACGGAACCTGCTACGGATCAGAAACTGTTGAGCGGCAGCACAAAATCGGGCCAAATGGCGGCGGCTCATTGAGGCCAGGACTCACCCAGGGTTGTAGCGCCACGGAGATAGATAGATTGACAAGACCATAGGTTGGAGCTTATCTGTGAATTTCGTTCCGTGTAGCAATCTGGAGGTTATTTGTTGAGCTTCTTGATCTCTTTTTTTACATTAGGGATGTGATGCGAACCTGAGCGACGTTTCCTTGTTTGGAGCAACTGTGGCACTTTAATTTACTCTTATCCATCTTGCATTGAGAAATCCGATAATTTCGTCTACGGTATCTACGATAAAATTTTCTATACCTGGAGTTTTAAAGTTAGACTGGTTTGATTTAGATTGATTATAACGATCAGAACTGTGTGTATGTTCTCTGGATTGCTGCCTGGAACTCGTAATTTTATTCATATTTGAGGAACCAAATGATTGACTGGAGCTGGAAAGTTCAGTTAGCACTTTGCTTTCTATTTCCGATGCTTCTAAAGTGGTAGCTAATAAAATTATTTCCTCAAAACAATTGTTGTCGGATTGCAAAATTTTCTCTCTTAACCATCATCGCGCAAGCCACGGATAAATTGTGCTCTTAGAAATACAGGCGCAATCGAAACTTTATTATCACACTCGCATTTTATTTTGAATTCATATTCTGCCAGATCACGCTGAAGTGAAGCCACATATTCTGATAGAGATTTGTTTTCTTTTGTGGTAGATATTTTAAAAATATAGTTGAGATACCACATTAATAATGATTTGAATGCCTGAATTAAATCCTCATAATATAGATTTTTTTAGAGGTTTCTCTGGATCTAAAAATGCCAACGTTATTATAATGTGCAGACACGATTGAAACACAAAGTAACTGGGCTTTTTCTGTTTTGTTTTTTGTAACTCCCTTCATCTCACAATAATGGTCGAATCATTTCAAATAACAACTAAAGTTTTCTCTTCGAGAATCGAAATTTTCAAAAGGAGCTATGCTTGAATAATTTGGCTAGCTTGTACCTCTGGACGTATATGTATTGTTAATTTATTGAAAAAATCTTCTTCTTGTTTACAAAATGCCGGCATGAATTGAGCAAGTAGGGTATCATTAATTGTGAATTATGTAAATTAAATTACCTTGATCGAAAATGTAGATGGTTAAGTTTGAGACTAGCACTATTTACATATTTACACTTATTTAATCCTCGTCGCCAGTTTATTGTGTCTTTGAGATGGTCGATTGATACTCACACAGATTTAGAATAAACCGCACTTTATTAAACATTATTAATATAAGTTCTCATTATAATAAATATAAAAATAAAGACCTATAAAGGCCTCGTGGCTGCAACGCGGTAAAGATTACTCTGAGACTTTTGGACTATTCATACTAGACTGACTTTTGGTTATATTCATTCATTTTCATTTTATAGGCGTTCCGGCAAGGGTTGCCTCAACTGGTCAGAGCAGAGTTCCATGTCTCCCGATCCATCCCATCATTCTCCTGGAGTCCTCGACAAGTCATTTCCTCTCAGACTCCCTCCATCCAACTGCTTCTGAGCCGTCCGTGTTGTCTCCTTCCAGGTGGAACCCAATCCAGAACTTGTTTCGGCTAACATTCAAATACCATTCTCTTCGCATGGCGGCGTGTCCCGCTTTTCCTTATCCTTTCATTTATTGATATAACCACATCCATCCTCTATCTAATTTCTTGGTTTTTTACTTTATCCAGCCTAGTGACTCGGAGACACCTCCTACAGAAATCCATCTCAATGGGGCTCATAGTCCAGGTTTCCGAGGAATATGTCAGGACTGTTTCCACTATGGCGGTGAAAATACGGCGTTTGTTTTCTTTAGATATTTCTGTATTCCAGAGGACCGGATGCAGCATTCTGGTAGCCTTTCGGGCTTCCTCCACCTTCCTTCTGATTGCATGCTCGGACGACCAGGTAGCATCTAAACAAGAACCCAGGTACTTGAACATTTACTTTTTTACAGGCCTTCCTGTCAACCAGAATTGGACTAATATCAGTATTTGAGATTGCCATATACTCGGTCTTTTCAAAGTTAATTTTTAAGCCCACCGCTTCGTAGCACATCTTCAGGGCAAACACCAACATTTCAAGGTAGACCTTCCGTCTCGCAAACACGACCTGGTCGTCAGCGAAGAACAAGGACAGTAGTCGTATCCCCACACTGCCTGTACCATGGTTTCACAGCCTTGTGAAGTTATATCTTGAAAAGAGTGGGTGACATGCTACAACCTTGCTTCAAACCCTTAGTACCCCTTGGTTCCCGCATCTTGATTGATCAGAGACCCACTAATGCCTGCTTTTTTAAGTGCCACCCACAACCTCTCTCTAGGCACTCATGTGCTTGTTCCAGGTTATTCAATTCAATGTGCTTCTCAATTAGTTGACGAACAACAAATATGTTGTCCGTGCATGACCGTCCCGCCGTAAAATCTGCTTATTCCTGAGGGGTAGAGTACGCTTCCTCTAATTTATCCCGGAGCAGCCTACCCATAATTCTGGCAACAGAACTTTGTAAGAAGATTCCGCGATAGTTTCGGCACACTTTCCTATCACACTTCTTGTATATAGCCCTCAGGTCATCCGGGATATCATTTCCCCTGAGAACAAGGTTAATAAAATCCGTCAAAAGGGTCATCAGTTTTGTACATGGAGATGTGCCAGTCTTCACCTTTGATAGGGCCCGCTGAACATCACTCTGCTCCACTTCTACTGGTTTTTCCGCTTCTTCATGTTCGGTGTAATTTTCCTGGGTCGCGAAGTGAGGTCTATATTTACTTAGGAGGGTACTATAGGGATTTTCCCACTCCTTTTCCCTAATGGGAGATAGTAAATTTACCTGCCAAATTGACACATTATTCAGATGCATATTTCAGATCCATATTTCTCTTTCGCTATTCGCCCATACGAAAGGTCAACTTCTCATCCAATCTCCACTTATATAGGTTTTTAACACTCACATCACCCAGAAGCTGCAACTTGTACTTTAGCGTCTCCAAACTGTGCGTGCTCCGTTTATCCGGGCTATCTGTTGACTCCTCCAGGGGAAGAGAATATTGGCTCTAAGCATGTAGTGGCCACTGCCATATTCCCATCCCCTGAAAACCCTCAAGTCTTCGACCTTTAATGAGCATCTTTGCCTTGTAATGATTATATTAATATTGGAAATCACCATATATCGTGACAGCTAAAATTTCCAATTGCTCTCCCCGGGTTCTTCTCTATCCAAATTTTTCTGTTGAAACATCCCATGATAATTGTAGCATCATATTTAGAGATCGTGTCTTAGTTTGTTCCTAGCTCCACATAAAATTTTTCCTTATCCTCTGTTGCTGCGCTCACTTGGGACATATTGAAGAATTTACCCTTAAGTCTTATGTAGCATATTTTTTTATTTATTACCTCGGAATTTAATAAAGCTTGTTGCAGGTGCCATGAAAGGAGTAGCGACTATATTTCTACGATGCCTGCTGCTATTAATAAGAATATATTTGTTTATCCTGACCATAGTGGTATCCTTCCTCCATCTAATTTCCTATAATGTCACCAAATCCATTCCATATTCCCCAAGACAACTTTACAACATACGGCTTTTTCCGCTTCCAGAAGTCCACGTATATTCCGTGTTCCAATAATCAACATTTTTTTATTCCTTTTCGTGCCGGGTCGTTTACCATGGATCTGGTTTTAGCTACATATTTTACTCAAGTTGGTTCGCCAGTCCAATTCTTTACTCCTTTTAGTCACCATTTACGACAGGAAGGAGATACCTCAGGATTATTCTGATCCATTCCTGGACGGATTATAATATTATGAGTAGGGAAACATTAAATGTATTAAGAATAAGAGAATTTACTTTTATTACTGGAGCCATCAATGTGTTTGAAGAAACGAAAAGAATTATTCCAAACACTGTTTTTTTCCATATACTATTCCAAAAAAATTATCGATAGAAACAGGTGCTTCCAAATTAATGAAATTTAAATATATAAATTTTTATATTTATTATATATTATAATTATAATTTATATATTATATATTTATATATAGAAATATAAATTTCTATAACAAAATAACTGATTTTTTGCCGTTCTTCATCAAAAACAGCACTCGTCCATTGAAAAAGCAGTCCATGCTATTGTTGATGTCTTGAATAAATAGAGTCACTATGTTTTTGGCAAACATCTTCTGGTTAGAGACGAGAAAACTTACTTGTTCGTGTTCTGCAGCATGGATTCAGGTAAAGCTAAGTGTAGAATGAATATGAGATGGCGATTGTTGCTCTCCCGTTATTTCGAAATATTTTATCGTCCGGATTACGATAATAAAGCTTATGTTTATAAAATGTAGCATACTAATACACCCTATCCAATATGACCTCTTTCATGGAAGGAACAATAGTTTAACTAATATGATTGCCCGAAAATCTATACAATTCTGGAGAGAGAATGTGGTTTAATCGGGAAATTCACTAAAAGAGGCCCCTGGCTGTGAGAGCGGCTGCGCAGGACGCAGTGCAGTTCGGCTTCAGTCCTCACTCAGCTTTCGTCCTATAGGCAGCCTCTACTATCTCTATCTTATAGTATTTTCTTTTCTGTCGCTTCATCTTCAATTTCTGTTCTTATATCTATTATCTCATTTTTTCTCTCTCTTTTTTTTATTTATTTATTTTAGTTAGCTTACTGATGATTATTAGATGTCTACTATACCTTTTGCAATGAGAATAATGGGATAGGGAGATCATTAGGTAAATTTTATGAAATTTTAGCAATAATTATGGAAGGCGTCCATTGCTTATTTACTGTGACGTCCTCAGATTTCGTCAACGAGCTTGTTTTTTTGTGTTTCATCTTTTCAACTGTATTCTGTTTTATTTGTATGTTCCTTTTTTACAAAAATGTAATATCGACTTTATGCAGTTTTATTGTTAAGTGAGATCCTTTCTGACTTGGCTTAAACTTATTAATTTACAATTATTAAATCAGTTGTGAACTTGTAGCATGGTATATAAACAGCACATTTTTTTTAATATATGCTTATGCACATATGTTTATATCTGGTCCAAAGTACTTTCTTTTTTTTTATTGCCTTTAAACAGCTGCGGCAATTATAGTACATTAATGCAACCCAACTATAGTTATAAGCTATTTTGAAAACATCGGGTGCAGCAAAAGTTGACAACTTATTGCTGATAAAAAAGATGATATCAGGTACTTTATAAGGTGTTTTCATCAACCAGTTTTAATGCTTCTTAGGGAACCATTGTGGATGGTGAATGGATAAACCATTGATTGCTACCTTGTAGTTTAGTAACCTCTGGCTCTTTACCTATAACATCAGCCACAGCATCCTTAGCGCATGTGCAAGTATCTATGCGCAAATATTTATCAAACTCTTGAAACCGCCACTAACTAAACTAATGAAATATAATCAGGGTTTAAACCACCATTTTCTATCATATTCAATTGATATTTTTTTGTTACGATAAGATTATAAATTATACATTTTGAATGTAACGAACTTTAAGATTTCAAAATCTTACTAACGACATATTTACATCTTGTAAACACATTATACAGAAAAATTCCTTTTTTACAATGTAAGTAAACCGAAAAACGAAAAAATGCTCTGTCTCTTAATTGTATGGTAATACGCAATGATATATGCTTGATAAATCATATGAATGAATAAATGAATGAATAAAGCCTTTATTACAAAAAATTAACAGGAATTATAATAAAAATTAAAACAATTTTACTACAGATACTATATACAGTTTTTGCTTGTTATTTCTTGTAGGCCTTCCCCTTAGGGAGTGATGGTCTAACTTCCCTGGAGACCAATTCCTACTGGGAAGTGATAAATCATATATGTAATGATTAAATATCATTGATCGATTATGATATATATATATATATATATATATATATATATATATATATATATATATATATATAATTGAAGGGGTTTTAAGCATGATTCCCTTATATTAAAAAAAAAATAATAATGTTTAAGGAAACAGAGACTATGATGAATAATTTTATAAATAGTATTAAAATACTTTTAAAAAATGAGTTGGGAATCTAAAACATAAATATACGTAGGAAAATAAAACTTGTAAAAATATTATAAACAAAAAATTAACCAATTTCAAATACCTTGATTGATGATTTTATATTTATCAATAATCCGGCACCTTGAGGATCAAGTAACTAAATATTTAATAAAGACCATCAGATAGATATAATACACAAAAAAATAGCTAATATTTTTAATGATGAAGTATAACAAGATAACCAATAAATAAATCATATTTAGAAACTTAGTTTGGTTTCTTTAAATGCGATTATTACTTGATTTCCATGTCAGAGTGAATGAAATCATTCCTTGAGATAGTTGTTTATACCCGATTAAATCTCGTCACATGTGATTGTAGTATAGAGGCATTGATATTTGGACCTGTTATACAATCTAGATACCAATTATTATTATATATCATCTATTGAAGTAAAGAGGATGGGGATGAGAGAGTGGTCGATTTAATAAAAAATTAGATGTTCCACCTGAACCCTTGTGCCTCTTCGTAAATATAGTAAAATATATTGGACTGGAGCCTAGGTTCAGATATGCCCTAGCCACCCTCCTCTAAGGCTCCATGTCATGCCATAAGAAGCGAAATCTATTATTGAAAGTTAATTTATATGTAAATATATGTTTTAATAGTATACCGGGTTTTCAAGAATCGATTGGCAACATATCGTATTCGACTTCATAATTTTCACCAGAACTTCACTAGTACATACAACCATGGAATGTACTATGGGAAGTTTTAAATTTTATAACAGATTGTTATGGATAATCGAATTCTAATACTATATTCGAAAATGTTCAAACTACGCTTCCTTACTCCTTACTGAAAATACTTCCCGTAGTAAAATGGGTGTTAAAGACAAAAAATTCTTGTGTTATTGATAAATCGCAGGCAACACAATAAATCACAATATTTTTATTTTGAAGAGAAAAGATTTGCCCCGGCCGGGACTCGAACCCGGAGTCGCCTCTCATTCGGGGCAAATCCGTTCTCTTATCTGATACCATGTCCCCGTGTTCTCGCAATTTTTGCGATGTATACACGAGGACGAATGTTCTTTGAACATTATTTTAATTTAAGGATCTTGTTGACTTACGTCATATTACTATTTATATTTTTAAATATTTTTATTTTGAAGAGAAAAGATTTGCCCTGGCCGGATTCGAACCCGGGCCGTCCGTCTCTCCGTGACAGTACTCTACCAATTGAGCTAGCGGAGTCTTTCTCTCCTCTTCTCTTCAAAATAAAAATAGTTTAAAATCAGAACAATTAACAAAAAATTATAAATAGTAATATGGCGTAAGTCAACAAGATCCAAAAATTAAAGTAATGTTCAAAGAACATTCGTCCTCGTGTATACATCGCAAAAATTGCGAGAACACGAGGACATGGGATCAGATAAGAGAACGGATTTGTCCCGACTGAGAGGCGACCCCGGTAGCTCAATTGGCAGAGTGCTGCCACAGAGAGACGGACGACCCGTTTTCGAGTCCCGGCCGGGGCAAATTTTTTCTCTTCAAAATAAAAAGTATTTAAACATTAAAACAATTGACAAAAATATATAAAAAATCACAATCTTTTTAGTTTCACCAACGTGTGGATGGGTTTAGTGAGTGAATTGGAATCCATAACACTGGCATACGTTTCCATTTCGTATAATAACAGTTTATTTAGGATTTCCCAGGCCCTGGGTCTGTTTAGGTCTTTCAGAATACTGACGAACACAACTAAAAGCTCAGAAGGATGAAAGTCCAAAGACATTTGGGCCTCGTCAGCATGCATGTGGTAAGTCAATGGTGAACTGATTTAGGAAGATCACTGATATATCTAACTCTAACAGATCTGTGGCCCATCAAAGATTACCTTCCACTCAGAGCGATTCTCATCAGCTCCTATCCATCCTCTCACTTCAAGAAACGGTAAACCAGCTTCGACATATTCCAACCTGGGTCTACCTCTTTCTCTTCTACCGCCATTATGTTCCCTAGTAGTCTTTCCTGATACATTCGACGCACGTGTCCCAACCATTTTATTTTCCCATTTTTGATATATGAAACGATATCAGGGTCTTTATACAGGTCTCTAAGTTCACTATTTGTTTTTGTATGTATTTTCGACTTCGGTTAGGACTTTTTTTCCTCAAGGTTTTCCTCCCCAAAAATTAATGTATCTCTATGTTTTGAGCCCTATTTCAGTTGCAGCCTCTTCATATTTTTTTGCATTCCTCTTTAAGTGCATTTGGTTTCGTGTTTGTCATCGTTTGCATCGTTTGCAAAAGCGAGGTGTTCAGTCACACTGCTATTAATGTAACCATCCGTCCTTGTTCACATAGCCCAAATAATTATTTCTAGTGTCTTCTTTCTTTAAGAAGACTGGGAATAAGGGGTCTTCCTGTTTCACTCCTTTTTGTATGGCGATGTATGCAAAAAGTTCTCCTTGCACCTTTAATAAAGCACTGCGATGCTGTAAGCTCATCCTTATCGTGCCTAACTACTTAGATAATAGTTCTAACTAGTGGGCGCAGCCCGAAGTCCTTATATTTTCATAAAGCACGTTTCTCTTGATGCTGACACATGCCTACCTGTGGTAAGTCTATGAAAAAATGGTGGAGGTTATCATTCCATTCTTAGGATATGAAAAAATGGAGGTCATCATTCCATTCTTAGCGTTTCTTTAGCATTTAGTTTCACCGGATGGTCAATTGTCCATCTCCCCAGTCGGAATCCAGACTGATAATCACCAATTATTTTTTCTGCTGTTTCCGTCACTCTTTTAAAAAGTAGAGTGATTAGCGCCTACTAGGTTGAGCTCAGCAGTGTTATTCCTCGGTAATCAATGCAATCCAGTTTGTCGCCCTTCTTATTTGTCGTTATTATAATGGCTGTATACCATTATTTAGGCATTTGTTCCTTTTTCCGTATTTGTTGAATAAGTTCGTAGATCTCAAAGTTTAACATATCTCAACCGCATTGAAGTACCATCGACTCCTGGAGTTTTGCTATTTTTTTAATTCATGATAATTTACTTTTTTTTTATCCGGAGGTTCTAGATCTGAATTCGTTTCTCTTTTATAGTGCACATGAACTATTGATGCTTCGGGGTTATAGAGCTGACTGAAATAACTTCTCCGTTGTGGCCCTCCATAGGTTTACAGAAACTTATTCTGGGCTGTAATCCTTTCCGTAATGGTTTCATTTTAAAGTATTAGCCTCTGCCATTTTTTACTTCGAAGTCCTCAATTTTCCATATTTTCAATTTGAGATTTGGCATTTCAGATCAAACCAATGGCATTTTCTATTCATCTAGCTGTGCATAGTATTTCTCCTTTTCTTCGTCTGTTGTTGCATGAACACGGATTATGGACATGTTGAAGAATTTTCCTTTCAATCGAATGTAGTACATCCTTTCATTTATTGTCTCGTAACATAGTAATGCTTGTTATAGCTATTTTTTTCACCTTAAAACCTTTACCGAATATATTCTTGGCATGCCCACTATTTATTAGAATATATTCGCTTAATTCCAACATACTAAATACTACCTTCCTTACTCCATTTAAACTGCAACGCCACCGATCCATTCTATGCCCATACAGACAGTTTTCCAGTGTACGACCCATTTCCACTTCCGGTAGCCCTACAACATTCCGGTTCCAGTCATCAAATGTTCAGTCTGTTCCATGCCTGGTTGTTTACCAAATACCCGTCCTTTTCCGAGGCTGTGTTGAGTTTTTTTTAGCCATAGTATGTATTACAGAGGTTGGGTCGCAGGCTCATCTCTGTGCCCCTTATTCCCGCGTTTGACGACAGGTAGGAACTATTTCAAGATTATTCATGCTCAATCCTGGACGGAGATCATTGATATAGCGTTGCAAAAGAAGAGTGGAGATACATAAGGAGAACTTATGAAGAGGAGACTCCTGAGGCGAATGTAAAGGAAGAAGATAGGGGTTGATTAAGTATGGAAACATCGTGAGCCCTGTCATAGAGGAAGGAATAAAAGTGAGAGCTGTTCGAAAAGGATAACGATTTTAATTTTGTAAAATGGATAGTATTGTCCAACGAATCAAAAGCTTTAGTAAAGTCAATAAGGATTAGTAGCGTTAGTTATTTATCGTGGACCGCGACATATATGTCACTGGCTATTTTAGCAATGGAAAATTGTATGGAGAACGCGTGATGGAAACCGGATTGAAGTGGATAAAAAGGAGGTTGTACTTCTCGACAAAATTGGACATTTGAGATTGGACTGTTCTTTCCAAAGGTTTGAAAATGTTGGAGAAGATGGACATTTGGCGATAGTCCTTAGGAGGTGTAGGGTTAGAGGTTTTTTTTTATAGGATGGACTACTGATTTCTTCTAAGATGTGGGGAATACTGCTTTTAAATGGCAGAATTATAAAGGAAGAGGAGAGCTGATTGGATTTCAGGGAAGCATAATTTTAGCAATTTGACAGGACTTACATCAAAGTCAGTGGAATAGGAGTTGGATTTCATTAAAAAGGAGATAAGGTTAGTGGGTGAGATGTCTCAGAAGTAAAAGTTGTTTAAAAGATGCCATTAATGAAAAGATGATTTTGAAGTATTAATTGAGGTTGACAAACATATGAGTTTATTCCATCCGGGAACATTTGGATGACTCCAGAGGATGAGGATTTACAGATTCGGATTTTGCCTACCTGATTTTAGATTGCTTTAATTTGGGGAGAGCCCTCAACGCTTGATAGTCATCAGTTATCCTTGTCTAAAGCGTCCACGGGCTACATTATGGTTTCTTTGCAGACCTTTAATTTCTTAAAATACTCATGGAGTAGGCTGGTAAACGAAGGTTTTTAGAGAGGCATGGGTATACTTTTGATGGGTATACATAAGTATACTTTTGAGATTTCAAGGAAGTATGTTAACCATGGAATCGCTAAGAGGACGGGAATAAATTTCACTTCAAATTTCGTGGGGAAGTGAGATGTTTTCACTAGTGCATGCATCTAGGTTCCGAAGGATTATGGTTCTAGGGAGGATATCTGGAGTTTTAATAATGAAAAACATTCAGATTAAGTCGTGAAGGGACAGAAACAGGACAGGCAATATTAGAGGAGGAAAGAATGTTTTGTAATCGATGACATAGAAATCTAACCAGGTGCCTGATGGAAGAGGGTGATGGGTGGAAGAAAATGGATCTTTGGAGACTTGTACAGAGTGAAAAAGATTTTTTAAGCATATTCAATCATATAAAACGATAAGAAAATCGGTATTAAAATCTCCGGAAATATTGATGTGGCTATATAGAGGAACATAATTGTAGAGAACAAGTTCAAAGTTCAAAGGACCAATGGAGGACGATATATAAGATATGCAGAAGAGGGTGTGAAATGAAAAACATTCATTGATCATTGATAAACAAAATAAGAGAATAAGATAGTACACATTAAGGAAGCCTTTTTCTTAGATGCCAATTAAGAGGAAAAATTTCAGAATGGTAACGAGAAAAAATATCACCATACAAATGTGTATTTGGATCCAAAAGATCTGCGCGAACTCCTTTTCTATCTTATTCTTTTTAATTGCAGTTATATTCTTAATCTTTGACATTGAAATTGCCATGATCTCATCCTTTATTATTAATATAAATTTTAACTAGGACATGAATGATACTGTTATAGCACTTTAATTCTAGGATTATACCACAAATTAAATAATCGAGTACTAGAATTAGCTAGAATCTAAAAGTAATTGAAGCCAGAACAGAGGCCTTTCATTGTTTAAGAAGTTATTGATTGTATTAGTCCAATTAAAAGAGAATGAAGTATATAAAATAAGCTGCTAACTATCTTTTAAAGAGATTAAAATTTGCTTTTCTTTTAATTTTTGTCGTTTAAATATAAAACCATTCATTTTAAATGAAGGAATGAATATATATTTTTTTTTTATAAATACCTGGAAGGCTAGAGCTTATATTAACTTCTCAAGAGTTATACTTTAATTTTAAGATATCCAAGTCTAAATAAATATAGTAAAAAAGATATAAAAACTAAAAACTAATTTAATAAACCTTAATATCATTAACCTCATAATAAGAATATACAGATCCTATATAATTTATTAAATTAGTCAGTAATCCAGAAATTGTATTTTCTCCTCATCTTGAATCAAGTACAGCCTATGAATTCTACCAAATAATTATAAATAACACCAAAAAATCTGCCATAATTTGTAAGTATTGATAACACTGTTCTGCATCAAAAATGTTGTTCTATTATGGAGAACAGATATAGTTGGGGGGTGCAGTCAAAAAAACACCAAATAAGTACTAGACTTATATTTAGTTAGTGCCGACGTTTCGACCTACAATGTAGGCCATCTTCAGGGCTATGAGAGAGAAACAAACAGAACAAAATATATATATAAAAACGTTACAGTAACAAGAATATAGTGACATGTAATGTAAAAAATTAAAATAGTGACAGATATGAAAATTAAAGATAACGAATATTAAAATAGTGACAGAATATAATAAAATTAAAATATTGGCAGATATAATAAAATTAAAGATAATGAACAGAAATTAAAATAGTGACAGATATAATAATTAAAGATAACGAATATAAAATAAAATACAGAAACTAAATGTACTGAAAGGATAAAAAAGTAAACATAATATAAAGGGAAATAAAAATGAGGAGGTAAACCGAAAGATACAAAATGAGAAGATTAACATATAAAAAAAGGTTGGAACATGAAGGAATTTAGAAAAAAACTAGTAAATTAAAAATATAAAATGTGTGATAATGGACTTCTAAACATAATAATACGTATTAAACATAATAATACAAGAATATGTAGAAAAAAATGAATAGGTATCTGGTAGAATGACCGTTAGAAATGTAAAAATTTGAAAATATAAGTATGGGATGTAATATAAAAAATTGATTGGGATGTAATATAAAAATAGATGATGGGATTAATAAATTTGAAAAATTAAAAATAGTGCTTATAAATATGAACTCTTTGATTACCAACATATGATGGATGCCAAAATGATAAGGGAGAAATAGGAAAATATATAGTGTGAGGAATGGAGAAAGAATAAAGAGAAAAAGATATAATATATAAAATATCAAGAAAAGACGTACCGACTGGGAGAAGCGGCTGGGTGAACCGGCTAACCAACAAGAAAAAATTGTATTTGTTTGTTTGTTTTATTATGTTTTATTTCTTTGTTTTATTATGTTTTGAAGTGTGCTGAACACGAATCCGAAGTCAGGAAATCTCCATCAGACACCATTTTTTGTCAAATCTGTGTTTTAGATCGAAAAATGAGGTGTTTTTAAACAATTTGAAAATTTTTTGATCACTGAAAACTTAAACAAAAAATTAAAAAACCTATTTAATGTTGAAGCTTTTATAATGTATTACAAAATGAAAAAATTGGGAGAGCATAAGTATTAGGCTTAAGGAATTTTGGGCTAACATTCACAAAAGAAGGGACTGTTGCCTACTGGCGGGCTTCCCCAGCTGCCTGCCCCAGGCCGTCCTCCTAAACTGTTCCCCCAGCCTCTATCTATTGTGCAGCCATCTGGCAGACAGGTTACTCGCCACAAAGTCTACAGTCTTATTTGAACCTCGATACTGACCAGAACTTTTTTAGTTTCAAATCTAATATGCCGCGACAGTGTAAAAACGATTCTGACTGTTTCTGTTATATTTGTGTTGAAGTGACATTCAAGTGCAATCGGAAATCACTGACTCCATTGCTAAAGAAGGCATATGAGTTATACTTTGGATGCGATAAACCGTGGGCACCTAAAATTTGTTCCAATGCTTTCGCGAGAGCCAACAAATCATGCAATTGATTGTTATACATCTTATATATAAAAATCAATTGCTGTCCGTTTGTCACGCTAAAATTGGAGAATGGCTGGACCGATTTGGCTAATTTTGATCTTGAAATATTTCTGGAAGTTCAGGGAAGGTTTAGACGGTGAGAAACATAAATAATAAATAACGGAAAATGCTAAAAACGACAATTTAATTTTCCAGTATAAAATGTTCCTAGCTGAGATTCCCGATAAAACAGTTGACCAAAATTGCATGCAGCAATGACTAAACAAATGTGGAATATTGTAACTCCGTCAAATCCCCGCTTTGCTGTAACAAATGCAAATGATGAAGTATCTCAGTATCAGATGGGTCGCTATATAAGCAGCAACAAAGCTATTTGGCGCATATTTTCATTTGCGATCCACGAAAGACACCCTACAGTAGTTCATTTGGCAGTTCATCTAGAAAATTAACAAACAAAAAAACGAGTGTATTTCATTCAAGAGAACGCGGCGGATAGAGCGACACGTCCACATTAACAAGTTTCTTCTCAATTTGTCAAACAGATTTTGCTCATAATTTGCTGTTGAGCGTTGGAAACTGTGGATAAATATAGGAATGCCATGTCTGAGGATGTTTTGCATCGTGTGCGTTGTCAAGCTTTGAATCCTACACTCCAAATTACTGCAGAAATTTACAATGAGACATTGATCATGATAGAAGATATGTGTTTATTGATGGTAAATAAAGTTTTGTCGTGTTTGGGCATGACAGCACCCAATCGTCCTATGTGCGATTCATTTAACCACGAGTTGCAAAGAGAACAACAATACGATACTGAAGTATTGGCCGAAACAGTTCGTTGAAATGTTCCGCAATTGAATGAACAACAAAGAATTGCGTACGATACTTGGGTGGACAGTGGATCTGGTGGAATTTACTTCCTTGATGGTCCCGGAGGGACAGGAAAAACATTGCTAAATTCATTGCTGTTGGCAAAGATCAGGTCGCAAAATGAAGTAGCCCCAGTGTTGGCTTCATCTGGAATAGCTGCAACATTGTTAGAAGGTGGACATTCAGCATTGAAATTACCACTAAACATGCAAATCAACGATGCACCAGTTTGCAATATACCAAAAACAGTGCAATGGCGAAGATTCTACAGATATGCATTTGATCGTTTGGGATGAATGTACGATGGCCAACAAGAGGACACTGAAGGCACTGGACAGAACGAAGACTAAAAAAAAAAGTTCTCTCTGATGCACGAACCACACTCTGAGAAGCCTACTTAGTTGGTACACTGTACGTTTTAAGTATTGTTCCGATGTTCCGAAATAGGATTTACCGCATTTATCTTCACATTGTATTTCGTACAGGACATTTGATTTTAACTGTAATTTATCAGAATCTTTGGTTTTTGTAATAGTCTTGACACAGTGGCTGTGTTTTTGAAAGTAATTGCGGAGTCTATGTTACATTTATTACCGCTGAGTGTTTTTGCTAGTCTTTCTGAAAGTGTTGGTATATAAGGTATTGTATAGCATTTTTTAGGATTGGTTTCATTTAGGTTGTTTTGGTTTTGAAAGTGTTTTTGTTGTTTTTAATAAATTACGAAACGTCGCCTAAGAAGTTCAAGAAAGACTGAAACTCGAGAACTAAAACACAATATATATATATATATATATATATATATATATATATATATATATATATATATATATATATATAGGAATACAAATAATAATAATAACATGTTAGAGAGGAAATAGTTGACCGGATGATATAATGGAGAATGGAGATAGTTAGGAGGTGCAGTAAAAAAAACACCAAATAAGTCAAGACTTATTTTTTTATTGTGCCGACGTTTCGACCTGAATGGAGATGGAGAGAAGATATAAATATTAAGATAATGGGAGAAGCTAATGGGACTCACAATTTCTTCTTTCCATTCTTCACACCTATTTCTCCCTTCATCACTTTAGCATCCATCATATGTTGTAATCAAAATGTTCATATTTATAAGCATCCTTTTTTAATTTTAATTTTCAAATTTATAATAATACAATTAAATACATTTATATTACATCCCATACTCATATTTTCAAATTTTTACATCTCTATCTGTCATTCAACGAGATACCTATTCATTACTTTCTACATATTTCTTCTGTATTTATTCTTTGGCATCATATTTTGTATCATTTATCATACATTTACTTATGTAACCTCTAGGATTCTATTATCATAAATTTTATATTTTATCTGTAATTTAACTAGGTTTTCCATAACTTTATATCTCACCTTTTTATATTTTAATCTTTCACCTTTTTCATTTTTTATCTTTCCGTTTACCTTCTCATGTTTCTTTCTCTTTGTATTATGTTTACATTATCACCCTTCTGTCATGTATTCTGTAATTTTATATTCTTTATCCTTAATTATATATCTGTCACTATTTTTACTTTTCTTCACTATATGTTACTATATTCTTGGTACTGTAATGTTTTTTTTTAATTTTTTTGTTTTGTTTGTTTTTTCTCTCATAGCCCTGAAGATGACCTACAAAGTAGGTCGAAACGTCGGCACAAATAAAATAAGTCTAGACTTATTTGGTGTTTTTTTTTTTTTTTTACTGCTCCCCCCAACTATCTCCATTCTCCAATAATAATAACAAGTTATAATTGTACTCAGTCCGTTGTTAAAAATAAGGAGTTTTGAGGCAAATTCACACTAATATTAACAAAACAACAACACAACTTTATTTATTACTGAAACTTGAACAGATCGAAAAAAATATGATATTTTGTGTTATAACCTTCATATAACATGTGTTCACTTTGAGAGTCTATACACTGATTACTCCACCCCCCCCCCCCTCCCGTTCCGTCTCCTGGAACTAAAAAAATTGAAACATAAAAAATAAAATACAACCTAATAGTTACAATAAAGAATAAATACAACGACTGATGTAACACTAAAAGAATGAGCTAGATTACAAAACACTGAAATGAGAATAAACAAAATAGGTCCTCGTTCGCCTGCCTAGCATGGTGGGAATAGGAGAAACGGCTCCTAAGATGCTGATTACATTGGAAATTCATAGCAAGGTAAGGCTGGGTGAGTCTCTCCAAGCTACCTGTGTTCCTATAAGCATTATACAAGCTTACTACATCGCATGGCATAACATCTTCATGTTCGCCAATCGAAAACAATAATGAAGAAACAGCTTATTTTAAATCGTTATTCATTACCATAAATAATATTATTTCAGTTTTATAGCTTACCCTAATTCTATAATATATTAACGAGTACAATTTGTTGTATTATGACGCCGATATCAGCCGATACTACGAAGATTTGAAGTGGTTTTACCTTTCCTATCGTCGTAAGTGTTAAATATCTACGTTAGAGAAGAATTGGTTGACTGTAACTTTAATATAAGGAAGAAATAGTTGGGGGTGCAGCCAATAAAAACACCTTAATAAGTGTAACTTATTTATTGTGTGCCGACGTTTCGGCCTACAATGTAGGACATCTTCAGGGCTAAGAGAGAGAAACAAACAGAAAAACATATAAAAAACGTTGCAGTAACAAGAATATGATAACAAGTAATGTAGTAATGTGGTACAAGTGTGGAAATTAAAATAGTGACTAGATATGATGAAATAGTGCATAGATATTATAATTAAAGATAATGAATATAAAAGTGGTTACAGAATATAATAAAATTAAAATAGTGACAGATAATAATAAAATTATATGTGATGAACAGAAATTCAAATAGTGATAGATATAATAATTAAAGAATACGAATATAAAATACAGAAAATAAATGTACAGAAAGGATAAAATGTAAACATAATATACAGGGAAAGAAAAGGAGGAGGTAAACGGAAAGATACAAAATGAGACGATTAAAATAAAGAAAAAGGGGTGGAATATGAAGGATTTAGAAAAAACTAGTTTAATTACAGATATAAATGGTATGATACCAGACTTCTAGAGGTTCCATAAGTAAAATGTAATAATACAAGCATATGTAGAAAGAAAAGATTGATAAATTTCAAAAATTAAAAATTGAAAATAATGTTTCTAGATATGAACTCTAAAGTATGAAAAGAAAATAGAAAATATAAGTAAGGGAAGTTAATATTATAACTGTATACAGTTAGAAAGAAGTTGTATAAATATAAAATATGATGTGAATATAACATAAACAAATAGAAAATAGGTATAGAAATTCAGTAGATGTAAAAATATGAGTAATAAATATCTAGGCTTAGTTCTTACCTTTTTCTTTAAAGGAATATTGTGAGTACACAATAATAAACACTTTTGTTCACAGTTAATTTATTAACAAACAACTAACATACACCAGAACTGTAGAACCGCAGGAACTTGTAACCTAGAGGGAGGTAAACAGTCATACCAACTACATTATCTTTGACAGTAAGTACTTCCTAGCATCCTTTCTTTATCAAGTTATCCAATCCCGCAGATTCTTAAATTCTTAATTCTTATTATTCTTATTATTAATTATAATTCTTGAATCATCTTAAATTCAAAACCTCGATCCACTCCCGTAACACCCGTTCTCGACTCTGAGACCTATACACAGCATCCCACCGAACAACTGCTTTTGATAGAGCTTTCCTTGTCCGATCCTCGTCCCTTTGGAACTCTATACCTTCTTCCATTCGTCGTTCCAATAACCTTTCAACCTTCAAATCCCGTATACTCAATCATCTTATATCCTAACAATTCCCCAAAAATCGATAATAACGTACTCAGTTTTCAGATTAAAATTTTCATTTCATCGAGACATGGCCCCTGACCGAAAAATCAGAATTTATGGCCAACTCATGGGAAATATTAAGAAGAATAGGGGGGGAAAGAATAGAATGAATAAAGCTATAGTAACCGGTAGTCAACTCCTGGAAGAGAAATATACTAAGAAGAATAAAGAATGAAGTGGCCAAAAATGGAGTATGAAGGAGAAGAAAGACTGAGGAGTTGATCTTTAACCATAGCTTTAGTAGAGGAATCCATAGTAAACGGGATTCTTAAATGCGTCACATAATAACAAATGTCTTGTTTAAAATGAGGGCAAACGTTGCCAAATTTTTTGCAATTTATGAGATTATTGAAGGTCCTCATACCTCCTATAGCGATTTATCTAGTAAAAATAATTCTAGCATAAATACTCTTTTAGGCTTCCACGGCCACTATTATTACAAAAGATTTTGTTGGTTTCTTCTAGTTTAGATCGTGTTGATGATGTTTTCGCCAACGTTTCGCCAGCCATGCTGCTGACTTCTTCAGGGCTGAGATGAGAATGAGCTATTATCTACGGTTCAGTGCTTTTAAGCTCGTGCCTTTCCATTTCAACACCTCAAATGTGTAATTTACGTCATCAATATCGTTCTAATAGGTCGTTATTACAGATTTACCACGTAGTTATGTTAAAAAAATTAACACTAGTTTCCCATCATTCACGTTTTATGTGAGTTGTAGTTATCGATACATTTGATAGACAGATTTTGTGATACTAATAAAGTCAACTAATTTCAATGGATTTCCATCATATTCTGGAATAAGTTCAAAGTCGTGTTTTTTAAATTCAATAGCCATTTCTGAATTTAAATAATCACTTTAAATATTTAAAAATAATTGTTTTTAATTGCTTTAAATAGGAGATGGATAGAGGGGTCGCCTATTGGCGATGGCACATAGATTATTTTCTATTGCTTCGGTGTCTATTGCTTCATTGGAATGGAAGTTGCATTCTTTTTGAGAGCGATCTAAACTGCAATACTCTTTGTAGTCAGATATAACATCTATTTCCAGCTTTTATTATTATGGCATTATAGCAATGCACAAGACGTCCCTCTGATCGCCTCTTATACAAGTATTTTTGTTGAATGGTTAAAAATAAATTAGCCGCTTTTAGATTCCAGACATTCAATTCCTCTTTCATCCCTATCTATTCATACCCATAGATACCTCTCGAACATATCCAAAAATATCCTGAAACACTAATGCATTTCCCATCCTCTTCGACGAGACAACGGTTCAAGGGCTACATGTGATACATAATGACATAAGGAGAAAGCTGAAGGACTAGCCAATCGTCTTGACCATTTGCTATATACGTTCACCCGTCATCCTCAACTTGATTCCAACCAAACCACATCAGTTAAAGAATTCTTATCTTCATCAATTCCTCTATCCTCGCCACCCAAAGCCGTTATGCTAGTCTGAGTACAAGTATCAATTACAAAAGATAACTCCTCGAAAATCCCCAGCATGTGACTCCCTCACTCTTCAAATCCTTCGACATCTACCGCCTAAAGCCATAAGATTCTTCTCTTATATTTTCAATTGCATCAATTGAACTACCCACTTTCCAGTCCTCTGGAAAAACTCCATTATAATCCTTCTTCACAAACCTGGAAAACCTCTAAATAATACTTCTTCCTACAGACCAATCAGCCTACTCCCCATCCTTTCAAAAGTTGTTGAAAAAAATGTCCATGAACTTATTATCCGTAGCCGAATCCCTCAGTTTCCACCCACATAAATTGAATGCCGCCACCTTACACCAAGTTCAACAAGACACCTTGCAGTTCAACAAGGCCTGAGAGGTGTAGACCATTTATCCGCTACAAGCGAAAACAAGGAATATTGCACGTTTGCCTTTCTAGATATAGCACAAGCTTTTGGCTATACGCTTTGGGTTTAGAATGACGGACTACTTTACGAACATGAAGTACCGTCTTTATTGCCTAGATCTACCCTAAATTATCAGAATTAGCTATAAATTGAGATTTAATGGACGCCTTCCTGTTATAATTATAATTTCTAGATTATATTTACTGACATAAGGTTATGTCGTTGACTGGCATTCAAGGGAAAAACAGAAGAGAGAAATATTCTAGCAGTAGTAACTTCACGAGAAGAAATGAATACAGTCCAGTCTTCCGGAGGACATCACCATCAGGCACAGGTGAAGAAGGATCACCAGTTGGAGGTAATATTTTTAAAACATTATTCAGAGAAAATAGTTATTCGTCCGACATATGGATAAATGATTTTATTTTTGAAAAATAATTTATAAAGTTTTGGGGACAGGAATAAGAAACACGTGCTCTGTTATCATTCTTTGATAGTTTTCTTTATTTCTGAACCTATTGGTCAAACGGATTTAATTGACAGCTATTCGAATATTCCTCAAACAAATTCTACATAAAAAATTGCATATTATTGTAATGTTTTGGCTAATACAGATTTTAACGCTGCCTCATTTTTTACAAATCCTTTTTTTAAAATATATGAGTACTAGCTTGAGGGTAGAAGTTATGGGTAATGCTTAGGTGTTATAAACCGGTGATAAAATGTATTTATTTTGTTTAGACCCTGCAATCCATTCTTGAACTTTGCTTCAAATGTTCAAGGAAAGAGTGTGTTGTTCGTGTGGGTTACAATGTACGAAGTTTCTGATTGATTGTAAATAAAAAAAACGTACCTGCGGTACCACTTTTTTTATTTGTTGGCTCAGCAAAAACAAAGTTACAAATATATAACTTATGTACTTCCAGGAACAAAAAAGAAAAGTTAGAATGAAATGACTCGCACGATAACTGGGTTAACACTGACTTTATTGCCATCTTGAACCTCTATTTATAGAATCTAACAGCTGTTTACAATGCCAGCTTGATATTAGCGTCTATGCGATCATCGTCTTGTCTTAACCCCCCCTACCAGTTTACGAACATCCTCGTAAACTCAAAACAAAAAATTGCAGAGAGAGAACACAACAACAAAAACAAATTACAAAGTAATTGAATCTTATTCTACTTACATAAAAATAAAAACAAAAGACCTTACTACTGGCTTAATCTACATAAATATCATTCGACCCCTGGTAGCTCAATGGTTTAGAGCACTACACCGGAGATGCAGACGACCTGGTTTCGAATCCCAGCCAGGGCAAATATTTTCTCTTCAAAACAAAAATTTTTTTTTTTTTTATTATTTTATTGAGTTGTACAACTGTAATACATACATCTAGTACAATTGCTATAAGAGTAAATAATACATGATAGGACATGTAGAGATACTACCCACTGGCAGCACTCTAATAAAGTTCTATAATAGAAGGTCCCGAGGCCATCTTCTCTTCAGACGCCTAGGAGGATTGTCCGGGATGGAATTGAATGCAAGGATGAAAACTAGTGGGTTTGGATGGGTTTGAAGTTTATTGTGGAATGATAGGTATCTGGAATGGGCTAAATCGGTAACATATGGAACGTTAAGGTCATTATGGATGGTTTTATTTGTGACAAAATAAGGAGCGTTTAGGATTTTGCGAAGGATTTTGGATTGCAAGGATTGGATACGAGAGGAATTCGATGGTTTGGTGGAGCCCCATAGTTCAATTCCATAAGTCCATATAGGCCTTATAACAGTCACATCAAAACAAAAATATTCAAAATAATTTAGCTTTCTCCGAATAGTGGTCTGATCCACTATCAGCTCCTCTAAACATTTTAAAATCCTGACATAATATAACCTTTTCTAACACTACCTTCATATCCACTGGCGAAACTAGAGTTGACTCAGGGGGGGGGGGGTTAACCCCCTCCAGTCAACCACTTCAAAAAAGATGTATCGTAATATAGGTATAATGTGTATTATACTATAATCATGTAGCTTCAAATTAAATAAATAGATTATAATTTTTTATAAATGTTATTTTGGAAGTTATTTTCATTATAAACGTTATTTTTGGAAGTGCAATTAAGAAGTAGCTTTTATATACAAGTAACCCTTTTTATTGGTTACAATAACTTACTATACTTAATTGTATAGGGTACTTTCTAGACCCATCCAGACTTTACTTCTAGATTCTAAGAATTGTCAAAACTGTTCTTCTCCCATCTGCGATCTTATTGTTGCCACTAGATGCCACTACTGCCGCTATAATAATGTAATCAATTGCAAATAAACAGTATTACGTTTTGGTTTGTCATTTTAGTGTACCTTTTATTCATTAAAATAATTGTGTTTGCACTTTCTTTGTTGTATTTTTGGCATTATTGAGCCTTACTTCTGTAATCCCATAATAATAACTCTGAAAAAGTAAAATCCTTCAAAGTTTTTTTTTTTAATTGTTACTCTCAATTTTTTTTTAAATTTCTTCTAAGCAATGAGGAAGGGTTACATCCCCAATAACCCCCCTCGTTACGCCTATGTTCGTATCAATCAAATAGATATACAGGGTGTTTCGGAATTGCACGGCACTATTTTAGGTATGTGTTCTATAACACAAAATAAACAAAAAAGTTCATATATCTCAAACTCATTTATTAAACAGATATCAAAGGTTAAAGATTTATTGTTTATTATTACTATTTATGTATTATTATTTAAATGATTATTTAAATGCAACTTATGGATATCGATGGGTTGGTCGAAACGGATCCTTTTAAATGGCCACCACGATCTCCGGATTTAACGCCATTAGATTATTTTGTGTGAGGCTGGATGAAGTCTATGGTTTATTCTACGGCAGTTGGCACGCAAGAAGAGCTAAGAAATCGGATCGTGGAAGCCGCAGTAACTATCAAGTACCATCCTGATGCTATACGAAGAGATAATTTTCAATATTTTATTTAGTTTATGTTCCATTATTTTTTTATATCGAACAGAAATCAAATACAGAAACTGTAGCAGAAAACCATTCGTGTACTCATCTTATATGTCCTGATAATTATGTTCGAAAAATCATTCTTTCAGGCAGAAAGATAAATACAAATACCAAGTATTGTTCAGAAGGCGCAGTTATTCTGTCAACCATATATTGATAGTGATGATGCTTCAGTAGACCTACCAACTCGATATTTTCAAATTTACATAAGCAATAATAGTAATAGCTGTCATTGCAAATCAGGGTTATATCGCATGAATATAGCAGAAAAAGGATTCTGATTACGAACATCATAAAAATACGCTCGATGAAAATGAAGAAACGAGAAATATGTAGTGCTATTCTGAATAACCAATCCTGTTAGGTTTTAATTCACTGGTCCTCCATCATCACTAACTATTAACTCACATTGTAAATTTTATAGTTTAACTAAAAAAAACCTTAGAGGTTTGGCGGGTAATAATTTCACTGCTTTAAATTAATGACGGAAAAACATACGAAATAACTTTGCAGTTTCGGTGCTTTGTTTAACCAAAAAACATCTAATGGGACCATTAATTTTCTTATTAATTTATCGTCCAGTGGTGTTCTGTGAGATCACAACACTAACGAGAAGGGCTATTGTTTCTTCATATTCTTTGCCCTTAAGGCTCATACATAGATATATCTGTGAGTGTAAGAATATCGTGTGGTTTATGTTAATGCCAATATTATCATTATCATGATAATGTCATCAATGTCAATGACAATATCATCAATTTTTTAAATTGATTATTTTTTTTTAGTAAAAAAAAAATTATTTGTACGACAAAAGTATTTAATCTATCAAATAAGTTGTAACACTATTTTATTGAATAACGGGCAGCATCTGTCTAACCATCCTTTTCGAGCTGCTCTCTTAATGTCCCAAGTAGATGGGAATTACCGTTCGGGATTGGTCGCCCGAAGATACCCGACTAAGGGTGGGGGTGAGAAGGGCTCAGTGGAACGGCAAGGGTCGGTAAAGCTAGGTCGCGATTGGTCTTTGCTACCCAGCCCTTAAGGAACAACAGAGAATGCTCAAATAGGGTACAAGGGGAGAACTGACCAATCGCAATGGCCAAATCAAAAGAGAAGAAAAAAGTAACGGTCATCAGTCCTAAAGATACTGAGGTGAGTGATATATAATGTTTTTATGGATATACTCACGCATCACACACACACACGTATATATATATATATATATATATATATATATATATATATATATATATATATATATATATATTATATATTATAACAGACCGAAACAATCTGAGATTTAGATTTTAGAATTTTATATTTTTAATATAACCAATATAGTGAATACACCTACCCTTATGGATTATATATCTTTAGATCCTTCCTATTTATATATATATAAATGTTGGGTAAATCATTGGTTATAAATAATTAGATATGTACATGTTGAAAAAAATATCAATTTATGTTGTATTGGTAGTTTTCGAATAAATCAAAATATTAGATCGTGTATTTTTGTACGATTATTTTATCCAATATTTCGTAATATTGATATTAACTTTTAAGTATCGGTGTGTTGGAAGAAAGTAATTATATACATACACACACACACACACACACACACACACACACACACATGTATATATGTATACAGGGTGTCCCGAATTTAAATGGCAAAACTTCAGGAACTCATAGGAGACCGAAAAACTAAGAAAAAAAGTCCTTTAGAGATTTGCTCGTTTTTGCTTAGTTTTAGAGAAAATCGCAAAAAAAGAAACAAAACTAGTTTTCATTTTTATACTTATTTATTTACATTTATATTTATTTACATTTATATTTATTTTATGTTCTTTTTAATGTAAATATTGCTCAAAATGTTGTCTTCTTGCACCAATGCAGGCATTACATCTAGGACTCACTTGATCAATTGCAGCTAAACATTGTTCTGATGATATTTCGTGCACTGCATCTATGATTCGGTCTCTTAATTGCTCTCTTGAGTTGATTGACACCGAATAAACTTTCTGCTCCAAGGTTCCCCATACGAAGAAATCCATGGGTTTCTTATCAGGTGATCTAGGTGGCCAAGGTACAACTCCTCCACGTCCAATCCATTGTTGTGGATAATTTATATCCAGCCAAGCTCAAGCAACTCTGCTATGATGAGCTGGACATCCATCGAGTTGGAACCACATTTCAATCCGCTGTTGTAAGGGAATGTCATCTAAATAATTAGAAAAGTCGTTCTCCAAAAAATGTGTAAATGTGATACCATTTAATCTTCCAGGTAAAAAATATGGTCCCACCAGTAATCCGTTCCAAATTCCAAGCCAAACGTTAATAGCAAATTCATGCTGAAACCTATTCTCTCTAATAGCTCTGGGATTTTCATACATGATAATTTCTTTGATTAACAATTTCTCCTCTTGTAAAGGTAACTTCATCGGTCCATATAATTTTTAATGGAAATAAATTATCATCGCGAATTTTTTCAAGAAACCAGTTACTAAAATTCAATCTCTTGACATAACCTTGACGTAATAAATTCTAAACTTTTTGAAGATGGTATGGGTAGCGATTATCACCTTTCAAAGTTCGCCTTATTGCTTGCCGCGATATTGCTAATGCAACAGATGCTCTTCGGATGCTAGTTTCAGGATTGTTATCGAAGTGGCGTTGGACACAATTACTTCTCCGATAATCTGTTCTTACTGCTCCCTGGAATTGGTCGCCTTCTTTACGTATTAGGAATGACCCAGTCTCTCGTAGTCTATTAAAAGTTAACGAAAAGATTCGTCGATTAGGCACTCTTGTATTTGGAAATCGGCGCGCATACTCCCGCACCGCTTCTAAAGCATTACCGTTACAGAAACCATACACAAAAATCATATCAGCGTATTCAACATTATAATATGTATGTGGCATTGTGGCTGATGCTATTCATTCACGCACAAATATCTGAGTAACTGACTGAAGAATGATTTAGGAATTATAATCCTAGAAGGAAGCCAAAATGTAAACAAATAAAAGAAGTGTTTACATATCTCACTGCCTAGCCTGACGAACTTTTAAAGGTGATATGCTACCTGTAACATTTTTGTTTTGTTTCTTTTTTTGCGATTTTCTCTAAAACTTAGCAAAAACGAGCAAATCTCTAAAGGACTTTTTGTCTTAGTTTTTCGGTCTCCTATAAGTTCCTGAAGTTTTGCTATTTAAATTCGGGACACCCTGTATATATATATACACAGGTCTTTTTTTGGACGGCTGGGCACCATGGTTTCCTACTGAACTCAGCTCACAACAACCGGGCGTATTAGGAGTGATGACCCTACTCCTTGTAATTCTATTATGAACCACGGTGTAGATTTCCAGGATGTTAAAGAGCCCGAGATCTTCTGCGCGGAAAGAAATATTTTCGTGCGTCTCTGACTGTGTACAAGCATAATCCATGGACCTGCAGACTAATTTGTCACTATTCCCAGTGGGAAGAAAATCGTTGAATCGGATCTTAAGAGGTTGGTTATGAAGCAAGCCTGCCGCTGACTCATGGAAAGTATGGTTCATGGCAAGATGAGGTTAGGTGACCCTCTTCAGCCTATTAGTAAGATCCTCTAAAGCAATACTTTCACGCAAGATGACTAGATCCACAAGCGAAAAAAAACAATACAGCTGCTTTCGTTTTAGTTTTTTATCGAAAGATATTAGTAAAAAAAAATTTAAAGATATTTAATTGTCGTAATTGTAAACTTAATGTATATTACCCGTTCTTTTAATTCATTATTAAAAAACTCTTCTTCTCCTTTCAAATAAATACCAACATTTTCCGTTCATAGCTAACTACCACTTCGTAATATTTGAAAATTCTAGATATTTCTTGTAGAAATTTACACCCCTAACCAGAAATCTCTATTTCTTTCTCCTGGGAATTATTGATTTAGTTCGATATAATTTAAAACTATTGCTGACTACTGATATGCTCACGACTTTGTCTTTTTGTCCAGCACGTTCTCTCTTTGATTCTGAGAAATTTATGTTGATTTAATTTAGTAGGCAATAAATAAATAGTCGACTGTTTAGCGATAAGTTTTACTTACCTGAAGTAATAACTTCAGGTGTTATTAGTAAATCTCCTCATCGATTCGACCACTTTCATCGAATTGACCACGTCCATCGCCTCAACCTCTGAGGCCTCAATATCCTTGCTCGCCCCGCGGACGAGAATTTATTTCGACCACGGAAGGAAGTTTTTTTGTTTATAATATTTCAACTAGTAAACCTGATAAACATTTATTTTGTAATTGATAAACATTTATTTATTTTGATATCGATAAACATTTTATTTGTAATTAAATGTGGATAGATTTACTGTCGTATGTTTAAAATAGAAATTGTTCTTTAGTTATTAGTTAGTTTTGTTCTAATAAGTAAGTACTATTTGCTCATTATAAAAACATTTGAATTATAACTTCACTTTGACTCAATCAACTAGTTTTTTTTTTATTATCAAAATTATTATTTATAGAAACTATTTATGTATAGTTTTATAAAAGGTTATATTCAAATGACATGCGATCTGGAATAATTGAATCAGATGCTTTATTTTTCCTTATCGATTTCGGAGCTCCCATCGAAAGGTCCAACTATTTCGCGGGAGCTCAACCATAAAAATTTTACTCCGGGCCGGATCGCATGTCATAACTACAACTCTAAATTGATAATATACTTATAATATACTCTTCTCTTACACTGAATGATAATTGTTGTCCTTGATAATATATGTGGAAGAAAGTGGTCCGGGTAGAGGTCACAATGAACAGCATAAAAGGTTAAAATGTATGAGTGTATACTATAAACAACGAAGTGCCAAAAGGTAGTAACCCACATCATGAAGAAAATAGTAATAAAACAGAAAGTGTTGACAAGTAAAAAAAATAAGGTAATACAGATAAAAAATAAAAACTGAATATAAAATAGGAATGTGAAATGATAAAAATGATATGGGTAAATGTAGAAAATGATAAGAATTACGAACTAAAATTGTAGGTAATAAAAAAGTAAGAAATAAAAATTGTAAAATTATAAAAATCTAGAAACCAAATTATATAAAATAAAATAAAAATTTTTATACAGTAATTAATAAATACAGTATTAATATTGATAGGTAAAAATACTTTATACTAGTGTAAAGAATATTAATGGCATAAGAGAAAATGTAAGAAGAGACTTTATATAAGTGTAAATAATATCAATTGCATAAAAAAATAGGTATGTTTTAAGTAAAGTAAGTGATAATACAATCAGGCTATTTTGGTCTAAAATACATATAAAAAACGGCAAGGATATGTGGAAGAGTAAATATAAAAATAGTGAGTGAAGTTGGACCCGGATGAAAGTCATAAAATGATATTTAGGGTGGGAAATAGATAACTAAACAAATAAACACCTTACAGTAATAGTGAGCTTGGAAGTAGTGATAATAATGTTATATTGTGTATAGTAATGTTTTAGGTTATGAGGTAAAGAAAATTCTTATACATATTGTCTGTATTTTGCATATAGCCCTGAAGAAGACCTACAAAGTAGGTCGAAACGTTGGCTAATCAATAAATTTTTTCTCAAATTCTACGAGAAATTCATTGTGACCTCTACCCGGACCACTTTCTTCCACATATATTATCAAGGACAACAATTATCATTCAATATATTCTTATTCCATTGCATATCAAATTTATCAGTTTTCTTTATTCTTTGTTCGATTCTGCCTGTTCACACTTTTGCTGCTTCGCGTTGAAAATAGCTAGCAAGAAGCCAATGATATAATTATATTAGTTTATTGACAAGCTTTCTTTTATAAGAGGCTTCCCTGAAAAGATGGTTAGTCAATACGATGAACGTTTACCCGGAGGTATATGAGCCGGTTGCTGTATCGAACAGAGTATGTTAAACTTAAGATACATTTATTAACATACATAAATGATTCATATGATAGTTATTTTATTCTACTCTACATAATCATATTTATTTTATTTTACACTACCATTACTATTATTCTATATCGCCAAAATCCATTAAGCTTATAATCCCATTATCCACTAGGCCGCATCATTTAGGGCCTATTTGTGCTGCAGTGTTCCAATTGTGTGTTAAGAAACAGTCCAGCCTATACTCAGATACCACTCATAAAGCCTGCCTGCCCTTCAATGATAGCACCTTAAATCCTTCTCAATATTCTTATCTTGTCTACTTAAGCAATATTAAGAATGTAATATTGTTTTGAAATATTTTTTATTGAATGATCTCCAGGATTTTTGAGGAAAAAATTAAATATGACTTTTCAAGACTTGTGACTATGTAAGGGTGTGTAAAGGAATTTTTTAAGCATGCAGAGAGAAAAATATTGAAAATGACACCATAGTGTCGAAACGTCTTGAATAATTTGAGAATCAAGAATATACTTTGACTGGAAAATGTTTTTTTTTTTCTCTTACCCTAATAAAAAAGCGAGAACTTGAATTCGTAATTAATACTTGAATTGAATGTAAAACATCCTCCAAATGATAATAATTAGTTTATTCTGGGATAATTTGATGACGTTTTCTTGATCCTCTGAAAATCAAGATTATAATGGAATGAACTAGATTTGCATGTGGCGATAGAGAACGAGGAAATCGAACAAGGATGAGATTGGAAATGGTCCAGGACGGAACAAAATAGTTAAACAATTCCTCAAGTATGGAGCTATGGAACTAGTCTCTCCAAATGCTTTTTCATAAATCCTCGGAGGAAGAGAGAATACTAAAAGAATACGAATATAACGTCATAGTTCCCGTACACCAGTAGAGTAGCTAGACTCAATGTTCAAAATATAGATCCATTTCTCTCGCCTGTAGTTTATAAAGTTTAAAGAAATCCTAGGACCAAATAGGGAATATGACTTTGCCTTCCTTGATAATAAAGTAGCATTCGATTTTGTTTCATGAAATGAAATATGGGAAGAGTTAAAAAAAGCTCAAAGATTCTGGTGGATGCAATTAGTCTACATAGCATGATCGGAAAGGATTCATTAGGCTCAATGGTCAGGAGTCTTGGCTCTTTAATATAGCTAGGAGGGATCAACAAATATGACATTTACATACGCTGTTATTTATATTATATATTGATGATATCTTCTTCTTCTTCTTCTTCTAGTGGCGCGACAGATGCTTAAATCGATTCTTGGCCTGCTCAATCTCCAAGCTCCATCTGCTTCGGTCCTGTGCATGTGAGGAGATATTTATATTGATGATATAGCAACAATATATAAAAGGCGATCTGAAAGGACGTTCCTAGTACGAATAAACCTTCTGCACGTGGTGATCCAGGTTCTTTCTTATGCAGATGTTATCCTCCTCATTGCAAACTCCATCCAAAAAAAAGGCTTTTTTGGCCTCGTACTCCATTCAAGCCACACGACCAGCCCATCGCAGTCATCTAATTTTTAAGGAGTGAACAACATCTGCTTCGTTGTATACTGAGAAAACTTCGTTGTTTGTTCTCCTTCGCACGTTTCCATCTTGATAAACTCCACCGAAATTCTTCGGAGGATCTTTCTATCGAATACTAGGAGATCATGCTCAATTACCTTGGTCATTGTCCATGTCTCCGGTTCATACAATACAACTGGGTGGACTAATGTTTTGTACAGATGGAGCTTGGTCTGCCGTGATAGAAGGCGTGAAGCCTCATTGCGTAGACCAGAATAGTTCCTGTTAGCCATCCATATTCTTTCCTTTACCTCGACCTCAGGAGCCTTATTCTCAGTCACTATTGAACCCAAATAGTTGAATTGGGCAACTTTCTCAGAGTTAAAGATTACTCAATTTATTATTTCTTTGAACGTCCTAACTTAATTCTGAATTGGATTATTTTCGAAACGTTAGTTGTGTGTTTACCAATTTACTAACTTATTAAACCATCAAAATATTATTCATAAATATATAGTGTCTCTGGGTTAAATAAGCACCAATAAATATACTTTATTAATACAATTTGAAATTTTGAATGATTTGAAATCGATCGCCGACCTCCTTCTTCTTCGGGATCTTTTCAGAGACCTCTTGAAATCTCTTGACCCCCCCCCCCCCTTGACCATGGAGTCTAACCATTCCACCCGAATGACCCATTTCTTACAAACGGTCAGTTGCTCTTTACGCAAATATATATTTATTTTTATAACACCCGGTATGATGCATAGCATTTCCCTAGAGTTATTAGAAAAAGAAAATATCTTGAACAAAGTGAGACATCTTTTCTTTTCCATATGTAATCTCTTACTAATTTAACAAATGTTTTTATTTTTATAATAACGCCGGTACGAAACATAGCAGAAGATAAGGCTTTTTCCAGCACACATGAAGTTCCTCGTGACTAAAGTAAAGTATACAGAAGGAATCGGAATGGGAGGTTATCTTCGTAATTCTAACTCTATCCCCAATCCTTTGTTTTCTAGCCGTTTTAGTTCTACTACTGTCGCTTATTGCAAAGTTCAATTAGCGTCTCGAGTTAAAGTTCGGTTTGTTTTCTTTAATATGATAAAAGTTCTATAATGCGTTATCGGGATGTCAATGCTTCATCATTTGGTTTAAAATTGTAATCCAAAAATACAATAGCTGCGTGTCTCTTTCATGTAATAAGAAAACAATTGACAAAAATACCGAACAAATCTCACGTCAGCTATTTTAACCCCATGCGATTTTCGGGAATTATTTATAAATATAATTAAAATTGAAATTTATTCATCTTAACTTTTGTTAGCAACAAACAAAGAGAAGTAGAGAAGACCAATAAATTAACATTTGTAACAAACAAAGACGTTTCTTAAATACTCTTGGCGTAAAAACGTTGGCGAAAAATTTATCAACACGGTCTAAACCAGAAGAAATCAACAAAGTCTTTTGTAAACAAAGACGTATTAGCTGAATATTCTGCTCATTTGATATAGGAGATGAGTGGTGGTCTATCTCAATAAAATGTTTTGGGTGTTGAGTAGTTAGACTGGGCCAGGAACGAAGCTCGCCGTCGCGCTCAATCACGAATCTGTTTTTTTTTTAATCCAATATTAATTTTACTCGTATTAATTTTTCTTCTTTCAATCTCTAGTCGTGTTTTGTCGACTAATTTTAGATTAAAATTTGGAATTTTAGCTATTTCACAACTGTAATAGCTTCATACAACTTTGCAGTTGGCTAATTGACCGTAACCGTTCTTCTTCTTCTTCTTCTTCTTCCAATGGCTCAACACACAATTACTGGTCCCTGGTCACCTCCAATAATTTCCGCCTGTCTGCGCGCTGTTGGACAGCAGATCCTAGCAGTATCTCCCAGGATCCTCCAAGCATACTCCTTTACGCCGTTTATCTTTCTAAGACGCGGTCTTCCTCTACGCCTGGTACTGTGAATAGCCTCCTTATTTTCTTGGGATTCTCCTCCTCTGATATTCGAGCAACATGGCTAGCCCTCCTCAATCTTCCCAGCCTTATATGGTTTGCAACGTCATGTTCACCAAGGAGGCTATCTATTTCTTGATTTTTCCCTCCTGAGGTATATTTGATCAACTCTTCACGGCCCATAAATGCGTCGGGAAATTCTTCTCTCAATACACTGTAAATCGTACCCATGATAATGTCCATGACTCCAAGCCGTTCGTGAGTTCCACTCTTATCAATGTTTTGTACATCTGTAATTAGGTTTCCTTGACCGATATTGACTTCTCAAGTGTCTTCCTAGTCCATAGTAACGTTGGTTAACAATAACTTTTCTCCTCTCAATTTCGTTGGAGATGACATTGCTCGCAGTTATCAGGGTCCCCAGAACAACGAATTCATAATAACTTTTTCAAATTTATATGAGCCAAACTGCACCAAATTCAGATACCATATACTTGGTTTTCGTTGCATTTACATTTATTCCCATTTGTCCCAGCTGTTGCTTCTGGAGCAAGCAAGATCCCGCAGCTTGGGATCTTCTGATAATATCCAGATCGTTCGCATATCCAAGGACGTTCCCATTAAACACTGCTTGTCGACTGGATCCTCACTCCTTCAAATCGTTAAAATAACTGCTGTTTGTACCCTCTGGAGATTTGAAGAAAAAAAATGAGGAGTTCTAGGAGAAACTGGAAGCAACGCTGGAGTCTTGCCACACCTGTGCTATGATGATCATTGTAAGAGACATTAACACAAAAGTAGGAAAACAATATGTTTATATTCCTATCATTGGGAGGCATAGTCTTCATGCAGCCAGTAATTCACTATTCATACTCTATTCTCTATTTATTTATGTATCAACATGATCTATGAATGCCTTATCACATTTCTTTTTTTTGCATAGCAGAATCTCTAAATCTCGAAGGCAACTGTCTCGGTCTCTTGGGCCTCTCTTCTCCTCAACCTAATTGTTGATCTTCATCACTTTTCTCCAGATCACGCCCGAATCTCTTCCGAAGATGTCTTCCGTTACTCCAGATTATTTGTCCTGTATCTTCATCCAGTATAATATAGGATCTTGGCACACCATCGTGTTTGCATCGTATGATTCCAGCGAGCCTTTTATCTTTACCAGGATACTCTATCCAGACTTTATCATCGGTATTTAAATCCTTCGACAGTCGTGCTCCTCTATCGAAGTACCGCTTTGCGAGTTGCTGTTTGTTTTTCAACTTCTCTGGAGCATTAACGTTTTTCTTTTGGTGCAGACATTCACTTGTATTTGTTAATTTTGTCCTACAGATCCGATTCATTAGCAACTGCGATGGTAATACTTTAACGTGCTTTAAAGGAGTTTTTATATATTTCAACAAGACCAGGATATTTCTCCCTTCGCCTCCTCCACTTTTCTAAATTATTCTTCGGTTCTTTATTACCCCCACTCCTCGTTCTGCAAAAGAAATAGGACTCTGCGTAAAAAATTCAAAGCAATAATCTTCGAAAAATTGTTTCACTCGTTCTGATGCGAACGGTACATTATTGCAAACCACGACTTCTGGTATACCAAATTACAATATTAAAAATACTTTTAATTTCTTATGATCTTTTCTGATGATTTCTTTTTGAATAATGCTGCTTCAATCAAATTAGAAAATGAGTCGACTGAAATTAGGATCTTGATAATGAACCCTTTTGAATTTTATTATATCCACAGTCTTTCCCATGGTCTCTCGGGCGTGGCTGTTCGGCCATCCTGTGTCAATATAATGTTTAATGGTTTGCAATTCTGTACCTTCTTTCATCGCCTCGAGAAATCGCTCCCTTTGCCGTGACGAAACTGGAAGGGATTTACAACCATTATCATTCCTAGTCAATTCCCTCAAGCCACTAGACAATTCCGATAAATTAGGCACGAACTTCGATACATAATTAAAATTCCAAGAGCGCGCAAAACCTCAGCCTTGCATGTTGGTCCAGGAAGCTCTTGAACTGTCTCAACGTAGTGTTTATCAATAGAAAAACATTCCTTCGATAAAATTTGTTCAAGATATTTTACGGACTTCTGCTTAAACTGGATCTTAGAGCTGTTAAAGCGAACATTGAACTTCCTTCTTTCAAATACCTGTTGCAAAATTGAATCATGCTCTTCTTCACTAGCTCCTGCAATAAGTAAATCATCAAAATAAACGCAAACCCACGGAATATCACCAAATAATCTTGTCACGTTCCTCTGAAAGATCTCTGGGGCTGTTTTAATGCCGAATAGGAGTGGGTTGAATTGACGCACCCAAAAGTTGTGCCAAACGTGCAAAGATCAGAAGATCGTTTATCCAACTCAACATGATAATATCCATCCCTCAAATTAAGAATTGTAAAAACCACTATGCCTTCTAAAGTCTGTGCTATGTCATCCACTGTTGGATGTCCATTATTGCGTTATTATATGCGCCTCATGTCCATTATCCCTTCGCTCTTTATTGCATTCAATTTCTCTTTCAACCGATCATGGAATGCAAAGGAAACTCTGTGCACATGCTCAACAAAAGGTTGAAAATCTGGAGACAACCTAATAGAATGTACAAACGGAAACTTCCCAAGCCCTTCAAAAATATCTGTTTTTGCTGCCACAATGGGATCAGAGCTTATATTCAAAATTTCCAATCGCTTTATGAGATACACTTCACTACACTACGCTCGCTTGATACATTCAAGCAACCCCAATAGCGGCGGATTGTCTAAATTCATAACAATAAATTCAAGTTCATAAATTTTATCTCCAAATTTACAATTCAAACGAGGATTACCAACAATGGGTTTGTCCTGACCTACGTATGTAACTGCTTTACACTTACATTGCTCAATGTCCGCTTGTAAATCATCTGCAAGCTTTATGGTAAGAGCATTTAGCTCAGCTCGCGTATCAGTTTTAATGTTTATAACCCAACCATTAATATTTCCAGGTTGCATCCAGTGAATTTCAATGTAACGTATTACAATATCGTCCATTGAAAATTGTTCAATGGGTCCAATTTCTTTGTTTGGCCGATCTAAATTTTCTTCATTATAACACACAAAAAATTTAAAAAAACCCACAACTTTGGCATGTTCTGATCCGGTGACGTAAGCCACAGTTCTAACACTTCTGAGTATTCCTCCCCTGACTATCAGAATTTCTGCCTTGAATATCCCTTTGAATTTCATGGACATGGTCCCCGGTAGAAAATTAAACGTAAAATCACTTTGTCCAAAAATGTAAAATAATTGTCGATTTCGGTGAAAGTAGAAGTATCGTCGTGTAATTCCCACAACTGCCTCGCATCCTTGTCAATCTTGGTCATTAAAATATATAAAAATATTGGTGTCCATGTAGAGGTTTCAATTCTACAACTATTTAAAGCATTCGATACTGATCTGGAGGTATGTACGAGACTTTTCATTTCATCACTCAGCAACTGAATGCTCCATAAAACCTCTGATATGGGTGTTACTTGTTTTTCTCTACTGTAATGAGTAATTAATTTCTGTAGTGCAATATTATAATTACTTGCTGTCATTTCCAGACCTACTTTTAAGTTTAATGGTTCCTCTTCTATAGGCGATTTCAATACTTGAAATATATGTGCATCATCCAGTGTTTGATTCTTATCTATAACTGTGTCATATAACTCATAAAATGAATTCCATGAGCAAACATCACCCTGATATACCGGAATTTTTATTGGGGCTACTTGACATTTGATATCGACTTGATAGTTCCGTGAAGTCTGTGTACTAACTTTACGATTATTAATTGTTTTCTGTTAACTAGCTATTATATGAAAATAATCATCTTCAAAAGAACTCATGTAATTATCATTAATCTCTGATTTTATAGCCAAATTGTTAAAAGCTTTGAATATTTCACTTACATTTTTCAACAGTAAATCTGTAAATCTGAAAGTTCAGCTGACCCCTTCTCTCAGAATCAACGAATGCCTTCACTCGTGTAAGTCGGTCACGCAATACACCCTCAGATGTGTCGGCAGCTCAAATTCCCCCTCAGATATGTTGTTGGCAATATCCTTAATTGTAAAACAAATCAGTTTACACTTGACGCCATGTTTTAAGTATAATAAATTAACACTTTACTTTTAACCTCTTGCCACTTCTACGTTTATGTAATGTATCAACATATGATCTATGGATACCTTATCACAACTTGCAATATTATTTATATAATAATATTAAGCAAAGACAGGTAGAGGCCTTAGACCAGCAAATAAATAATCAGGGCTTTACCAACATTAATGGCATATAATAAGAATGGGAAGGATGTGTCTTGTCTAAAAGATAACGCTCAGGAAATATTAGGATTAGGAAAAGAAAAATGAAGTTTCCATAGGTTGATGCAGTGTAGCGATGAGAAAAATTCTACATATAATGCGATGAGTAATAAGCGCCCTAGGAACGATACTCTTCAAAAACAGTAGAAGAGAATATAAACAATAGGAGGAAAGAGAAGCTACAATACAAAAGAAAGAAACGGATATACATTTATAAACCTTGAGGCTGGAGGATCTATAGAAGTGTCGAATCAGTAATAATAGCAGATAACTCAACCAAACAGCTAATAAGATTAAAACATATTTTTACCCTCAAGTACTGACACTGCTTTTCCTTACACTATTACTGACACCTGGTCCCACGTACCACCTGTAAGAGAAAAAAGAGAATTTAAGTACGCGATCATTTAAATTTTCTCTGTCGAGTTTACGTAGCCAATTGAATTTAATATACTTAATTGGCGTTTCGTCGCATAGAATGGAGGACCATAGAAATGTTGTAATAAAAGAGATAAATTTAGGCTGAAGTAATAAACTGAAAGGAAAAAGGGTAAGAAAAAGATCAGCTCACCTGAATATCTGTATTAGAGAAGAATTGGTCGACTGTATCTTCTAATTTGAGGAGTAATGAATGTAGTGAAGATGGCCTACAGTGTAGGCCGAAACGTCGGCACATAATAAATAAGTTTTGCTTATTTTGGTGTTTTCTTTGACTGCACCCCCAACTATTTCTTCCTCAAACTGAATATCTGTATCTTCTATAATCTAAATTGTAGATGGTAAAAAACTGAATGTGTACATACCATTAGCGGTACATACCGGTAGCCGACTAAAGGTAGAAATAATGTAAAAAATTAGTAAAAGCAGCATAAGGCGGAGTAATTCAAAGAAAAAAAGGTTAGATGATACCTGAGTGGTTTCTCTACCAGGTTCACGTGTGTGATGAAAAGTAGCAGGTTTTGAATAGTAATATAGGAGAAAAGGTAATGGTGTAAAAGGAATAAAAAATACCTGTACAAATCTTCATACACATAAAATAGATAACTGTAGGTATGTGGCTACCACTTGAAACATCGTTGTAACGGAAGCTCTTACCATCACCACGGCTCAAATTAGACTACCTCTTTTAAAAAGGTCCAACTGCCTAAAGTACGGGAGAACAAGCAACTAAGGGCGCTAATTGTTCTAATTAAAAGAGGTGGGGGTTTAAAACTAGGAAAAATTGCATCTAAGTTAAATTAAAAGAAAACCTGCCGAAATACGGCACACCACCTGATTTAAAAATTCATCAATAAATACAAAATAAAATATTTAAACATTTTATTGCTTGTTAATACTTATATGAACCTTCTTGCATTTTCCACACTCAACGAATACATGATAATTTTTTTCAAATTTCAGTAAAAAAAATAACAAATAAGATCAATGAAAATCAAGAACTACATATTTTAAAACTTGTGTATTTATAAAAAATTAATTACAATTTTTTTTTTATTTTGATTTTAAACAATTAAAAAATAATAATGAAACTAAAAATACTTTTAAAAACTATGTTAAGCAATCGATATTCGGTTTCTATGAGAATTTCAAGCATACGGATTTGTTCAAGCAATTCTATAACCTTTATACAGCAAAAGTTTTGCCTTTGGCCATATCCACGAATGGACAGATTTCGGGAAGGAAAGTGAACAGCATAAAAGAGCAGGATCTGAATTATATTTTTCTAGAACAGATGCAGAAAACAATCTTACTTGGAACTGCGAGTATCGTAAGAAAAGTAAGGAACAAAACAAATTCATTTTTCAGGCCTCACCCTTGACTTATGTAGGCTGAAAGCGAGAAAAATAATAACTATAATAAATGTCGACTATGCTCAGCAAGGCTGGAGTCAATCCTACATATCACTGCTGGATGTGGAGTGTTAGCTGGTATCAAGTATCTCCAGAGGCATAACAATGTAGTAAAAAGTTTACATCAAGCTCTGGCGGTGAAATACATCCTAATTGATGATGAGAGTCATATTATAAGTTCCAACCAATCAGACTTCTCCAAAAAGGTTCCCTTAAGCTCTATTGGGATGAATCCATTATAACAGACCATACTATGCGTCATAATAAACCAGACATCCTCCTTATAAAGTTGAGAGATAGAAAAGCATACATGATTGACATTGCTTCCCTAATGACGATAATGCCAATTCTACTGTGAGAGAGAAACTTCGCAACTATCAGGATTTAGCGGCTGAAATAAAAGAGCTCTACCGAATGGAAAGCGTGGTGGTAACACCAACAATAATTTCCACAAATGGATTGGTTCCTAAATCTACAGTGAAGGGCACTTACGCTTGAGATATTAAGGGAGGCTCAACAGGCAGTTCTCATAGGCACAGGATCGTCAGAAAATTCCTGAACGCTTGAAGAGAAAAAGACAAAAACTAATAACTGTAGATGGCTGGACTTGTCCCCCATCTCTGTTTTGAACTCGCAAATGCGTGAATAAATAAATAATAATAATAAATATACATATAAAACCTGTACCACTACAGCCCGTGAACTGGTCTGGGTTTCAGAGGTGATTTGTCCTAGATCACGCTCAACCGCCAGATTTTCCCCCTTATTTTGGGTACCCTATTTTTATAACATTTTATAGAGACTGGGTGAGCCCCAGGATGGTCCTAGGTCCTATATGATCCATCTCTGGCTGTAAGCAGGCTAAATAAAAGTCTTGCCAGCAGCGGAATTTGAGCCAGGATTTCCGGCATGGCAACTCAGTGCTCTACTACTGAGCCACTCCGCAAAAAAAAATAGATATATATATATATATATATATATATATATATATATATATATTTCATTTGGAGCTAAGGATAAAGTTAAACTGGATATTCGTAATTTACTTGTTCGATCTATTTCGATTTGTTATGGAAGATTGAAAGTACTCATAAGAGGAGTTAAACATAAAAACAAATAAATAAAATAGAGCCAAAAACTCAAAAAGAAACACTATTATTTATTACAATGCAATTGGGAAAAACCACAATGCAAAGCCTTATGTTTCAAATTTATCTTCTTAGAGATATGATTCACATAACCTTTTTTTGTTTTTGTGTCTTGATAATACCTGAGTAGGCGAAACGTCGACCGGTAAGTGGGTGTATTACTTATTAGGAGAACTTTGAAACATAAGGCTTTGCTTTGTGGTTTTTCCCAATTGCATTATAATAAAAACAAATATTTAGTATAAAAGCAGATCAAGTATTTTTATAATGTTCTGAAAACTTTTTATAGTCCTTGCTCATCTTTACTATTTTCTGTATACTTTATATCATTGCTCCTAATGATAGATTATTTTTTTCTTGCCGAAAAACATTATTGGCATCAAATATTTTACTTAAAAACTTGAGAATGATTGAGTACCTTATAGCTGTGTACCTTATAGATAGATTTGCCTATAGGAGCAGATAACCTGGCACTGTAGGAGGAACTGACAAACTTGGGGTTCGCACAGGACGCCATTTGATCTAACTTTGCCTTTGTTTAATAATTAATTAATTATTGAAATATAATAACTAATTATTGCACGCTTTAGCAATGATTGTGTGATAACTCTTCAAATCTGGTTGAGGGTGTGTTTTATTAGGGCCATAAAGTTATATGGCCTATATCAATATTTCGCTATTAACATCCATGTAAAATTTAAAAATATGGGTCATTGGTTATAATTTTCGATTGCGTTTTTATGTAAATGCTTTAATATGATGAATGAATTATATTTAATGTCAATGCTGGTCACTAACTTTAGTTGTTCCAATGTTGTTCCAGGAGCTGGTTCCCGTGGGAGAAGTAGAAAGAAATTGGCGTGGCGTTCTAATCGCACTAGTAGTAATCCTCTTCGTTCTGGGACTCATTCTTGTGTCGACCTTAGCTTTAAGCCCTCCTGACCGGGGACCTAGGGCCACTCTGCCTAAAGTAAGCATTAGAAACATCACCACCGGAGCCTTCTTCTGGAAGAACAACGCAACATGGATATCAGGTGGGCATATTCTCTATGGTTTCTCGTTGAATTCTCGGATACAATGTCGTTTTCACATAAATAATAACAAACCGTTGACAATACCAATAATAAATACTCTTTGTATTGAGCTTTATATTCTCAAAACATTCTATTATTTTCCAATGGTGTCAGATAGAGAAGCCAGCATTCTTTTGTAAAAAGAGAGTTAACATAATCTCAATTTGTCTTATTTAACTGAAACAATTTCTACTGCCTTTAATCCCCATTTACCCTACCCGTTGCCACCCATTTACACAAACCGAATCGATTTCCGGATACGTTGTTTATTAAATACTCAAGTTCCCTCTCACAGATGAACTGTAATTAGCGCTGCTACACATAAACGATCTCGGCAGATTTTTAATACGGCGACTTAAATCCATTTCAAAACGTGGATCTCATAGGTAGGGGAGCGTCTAACGGGTGACGGATGTGGGGATGGTCAATAGGTAGAGATTAGGGATAATATTAAAGAAGGGGATTGTAATAAGAACAAGCCCTGGTTCGACGATGGCTGTCTAAACATGTGGGAAAAAAGAAAAGGCGCAAAAATGAATTTCTGAATAATCTCCTATATCAACCTAGTCAACTTTCTAATCATTAAAACCAACTCCAAATAATTCCTCAAAATAAAAAAAGCGAGTACCTAAAAAAAAAAATAGTAGATAGATGGGACATACACAAGGGCATAAACACATTGCGTAAATGGCATGAGCTTGCAACGAAGAGAATTAGAGACAAAAATAACAATATTACAGCTGATCCTACGGACATTTTGAGACAGTTTAAAATTAACTTTGATAGTTTTTTGTATACTGGAAATGATCATCAGATCTCTGTTTCTGAAAATCAGAGTGCCCCGAACCGTATATGGAAGGACCGAGTAAGGAAGTAGAAATAGCCATAGAAAATTTTAAATCGTAAAATGGAGCTGGGCTCGATGAGATTCCTAGTGAACTGATAGAAAGATGCGGGTAAGCACGAGTCTCCATGGTTCACGCTCAAAAAATGCCCGCAGAATGTAAAGAATCTATAATTATTCCAATCCACAAATGGAATAAGTTTCCTCACTAACTGCTCTCGTAACTAACTAGCTGGGGTTTGCAGGTGGTCCAGTTTTGGGGGATTTATTGTTATTAAATATATTTTCAATCCACATTCTTATTTCATGCCATTACTATTATCATTTCGAACGAATAAACTCTTTCATGAGTTACAGAGCGTATATTTAGTCCTTTGTAATCATCATTGGTGTGAGATGTTTGTGTCGTTTCCTAATAAAATAAAAATAAAAAAGTGTTTTTCATTGATTTCTTGAATTGGAAAGTTGAGATCTGCAATTAAGAGAATTATTGAAGAACGGATGATTATAAGGCGAAGGTTTTTAGGTTCCTAAGGAACGGTGTGGTATTTTAAAAACAAATTAGCCCCAAAAAACAAATTTTTTTTACTAAAAACTAATAAACTTTCATACAGGAACCCCGAATCTTTTAGAGGCATTTATTAATTTTTGTACTCTTTCCTTTCCTTATATTCCTTATATAATAGTTCTCCATAAATAAAACATTTATAGTCAGTGTGGAGGAGATCGGAAAAGAATAAAATTACGAGTGTTTAAGAACGAATTATGGAAATTTTAGAAGTATTTGAGGATTTATGAGGAATTTTCGATGGATTGAAGAAGGGAAAAGAAGATTGATGAAGTTGGAAAGGACCGCCCCGAGCTCCATAGACCGATGAAGTGGATTAAGACACATTGCCCAACATCAGAGATCTAGACCCTCTTTAGGAGAAGAGTTTCCTAGTGTCTTGGTTGTGTTTCCTCAAGTGGGAGGCAGCCAGAAACTAGGGGATTACATACGAAACACCCAATGATGGATTTTGTTGAGTATTCTCTTCCACCATTGTGTGCATTCTATGTAATCCCTTAGTTCCTGGATACCTCACACTTGGAACTGTGACCGGCCCCCAATGTTTTCAGCGAAAGGTTTATAGCTTCTGTCAGCAGACCCGAGGGATGTGGTTTGTGAAGATGAATTTATAGTTATTAGAAAACATTTTATTAGAAAGAAGAAAAGAATGATCGCAAAAGTAGAATACGTGAAAGACATTTTCTGGGATGATAAGAAATACTCCATCTAGTTTTCAATTTTTTGAGCGTTCGACTGGCCCGAGTATTTTTTCCGAGTAATTGCTGAAGTGGCCTTCTGATTTCATAGACTTCCCATCTTTAATATCGTAGACGACTTCATAATTTTCGTCTCCTCTGTGTTATAATTTTTTTTTTTTAATAGTAAATACCAATAAATCGATTAAATGTATCAAATATTTATATGTTTAATATATTCCTTATTTTTTCGAATTTAGAAAATTATTATAGGACCATGAGCAATGATAATTGGTGAACCGATTAACATGTTACACCCTTTCATAGGGACTGAAGGAAGGAAGTGGGACTGATCCATGAAAACAATGAAGCAGAAATAAGACGGCGGTATCCAAGGAGATTATTGATCCCTAGCTAACGCTTCGGCTTACCAATACTCAAGAAATTAAATAAAGCACCAGCTTTTTCACAACTTTTACCATCAGCTCCGACCACGATTTGAAATAAAAATCGCTTACTTCGAAACACATTTAAATCCGTTCACTCAGTTGTTAAATCACAACACTTGTTTTTAACACACTTATAAACTGCAATATAAATATAAAATTAATATATATATATATATATATATATATATATATATATATATATATATATAAGAATATAAAAAAAAAATATAGATCTTTGAAATATACTAAAAAACGAAACGGAGACGATCACCGTTTATCTGAAAAACTGGAAATATGTATTAATTTATATTATACCTACTTATAAGGAACTAAGTACCTTTAGATTATCAGGGTCACTGCCAGACAAGTAAATAAAAAAATGGATAAATAAAAATTACGAATCTTGACACATAACTAAGCAATTAAACAGAATACATAAATTAGTAATAACAAATAAATATATGAGCTAATAATCTATTTTCATAATGTACATCAATTTTACAAAAATACAATAAAAGTAAACAACCAAATCTATTATTTAATACCGAATCATTTAAGCAAATGACTAACCTGCTTAGAGAGTTCGGGGAGTCAGATATATAATATATAATATTTCATTATATATTTGCTCTCGTATATAATAGAATATGAGAGCAAATATAAATCAAGACAATTTTTTAAATAAGAAAAAGAAAATATTTAAGAAACGTCATCATCATAATCTTTTATCCTCGCCTACCGCCTTAGCAGTGGGAGGAGACCATTTATGGAGCTTGGCCCAGTTGGCCAGTCTCTGTTCTGTACCAGAACATTTCTTCTATTCCAATCCATTCCTCTTTTCCTGAAAGCCTCCTTCACCCCGTCTTTCCACTATAGTCTTGGTCTTCCTCTCCCTCTCTTACCCTTTTCTCTTGCACTGTATGCACATTTTGCTGTGCGGGTTGGCTCCACACGTAACATATGTCCACACCATCTAAACTCTATTAGTTTAGTGACTGGAACTGTCTCGAATGTCCTTTTGTTTTATTACGCACTCGATCTGTCCTGGTCTTCCCTTCCACCTTCCTAAGAAACCTAATTTCGGTAGCCTCAAGCCTTGATTTATTGTTGGTTGTTTGAGTCCACGACTCTGAGGAGTATGTCAAGATCAGAACAAAGGTAGACTTGAAGACAACCGTCTTTGTATTTTTTGTCACCTCGCGGCGTTTCAAGAAGCCCCTTTTCACGGCGTTGAACATCATGCTTGCAGCTCTATTATTTTACTATCGATAGCCACTCTCCTGCAGGTGCACTCCTAGATATTTGAAATAAGTTACGTGTTCAATTATTTCGCCGTTAATTCTGATTACTCCCATCGATCTGCTTGACTTCCTTCCTTCCACATTACTTTTGTTTTAGCCAGGTTGATACTCATGTTGATTTCAACTCTTCTTGGAGTATCCTAATATTGTGCTGAAGATCTTTATCATGATCTGCTTACACAATCAGATTGTCGGCAAACGCCAGTATAGATAGATTTAGAGGCGTCAAATTTAAATGACCTAGGTGGAACTTCATGTTTTTCTCCTTACATTTTTTTATGGCTGACTTCAGGACCATAATAAATAGTAACTGCAACTTTTTCAACTTTTTCAACTGGCTGCAACTTTTTCTAATCCCTGCAGATGTCAAATTCTTTTGAGGTTTTGTTAAAGAATCTGACTGCAATCCTGTTTTTCCTATGTAGACTCTCCAACGCCAATATGTGTCATGTGTCTACATTTTTTTCTCTTAAGGCTTTGGAGACATCTCCTTTCTGGATTTTGTCGAATGTTTTTATTATATCTACGAAGCAGACAGTTTTTTTTTTCATTTCTCTAATACCTTTTCTTCGATTTGTCTCATGGTGAAAATGAGTGCTTCGATTAGCACGGAATCCGTACTGTTCCTCCTCCAGCTCATTTTCAACCATCCTTCTGATTCTCTTTTCAAGGATCTAGGAATACATATTGCATGGTACACTTAAAAGGGAAATGCTTCGATGACTACCGCGGTCCCTGTTGTCTCCCTTTTTAAAGATTGAAACTGTGATTGCTATCTCCCATTCTTTAGGCACCTTCTTCTTTTTCCATACCAAGTTAAATAGGTGTTGCATAACTTGTTGTCCTTTATGACTCATGTATCTCAACATCTCAGAAGATATTTCGTCTATACCGGCTGATTTCCCCAGTTTCATATCTGACAGAGCATCCTCCAATTCCTCCTCGTTTATGTAGACGTCCTCTTCCCACTCCTGTTCCACACTCTCCTTGCCAGATTCTAATCCGAGGGTACCTTCTTTCAACAATTCTCCGAAATATTCTCGCCTCCCTCCATAATTTCATAATTATTTCGTAGAATATTTCCTTCCTTGTCTTTTATGTGCTTCAGAAATAGAGCTCTTTCATTCCTTAGTCCTTTCATGACCTTATAAAACATATTCTGGTTTTCCTTAAAATCAGTCTCCATCTAATCCATTTAAGAAACATACATCACAAATTCTTATGAATATTAAAAAAAATCTCCTTCCAGGTTCGGGTTAAAATAAGCCTGAGGTATCTCCTGCCAGTCCTAAAAGGCGTCCAAAAGGGGTGCAGTGTGGGGCCAGTACCCCCACCTGTGTACCCAATTAGGTCACATACAACAAAAAAGCCTCGGATTTGGACTGCTAAATGCTAAATGCGGCATATATGTAGTATCCTACATACAGGAAGAGCCAGGTATTAGAAGATTATCTGAGTAGATATGTAATCCACATTATGGCTCTTCGAAAGATAAGTGGGAAAAATCCAATGATAACGGAGATAAAAAATACATTCTTATCAATAGTGGACATGAGGAAAATGTGTTTGGAACTGGGCTCGTGGTAAGAAAGCGGGGTATGTAGGAATACAATGCAACCGACGAAAGAATATGCTCCATAAGATTGAAAAGAAAGTTCATCAATGTCTCTGCATGCACATGCACCCACATAACAGAAAACAAACGATGAAAAAGAAACGTTGTACAGTCGTCCTCATCATTTGCCAAGTGTTGGTTTACAATCAATATGTGTTAAGTGTGAATGCTTACCATTGTTGTGACAAAATACAATAATCAGCATCATCATCACAAACTTTCCCGCTATGCGGTGTGACGATCCTCTTTATAGAGCTTGGGCCTACATGTCTTTCCTGTGCCAACTTTCTCCTTCTGTTCTAGTCAATTCCTTTCTTCTGAAAGCATCCCTTACGCTGTCCTCCCAGGAGTAAGCACTTCTGGCGATTCTCTCTGCAACGTTTGTGTTTCTCTAGGAAGGCTTCAGCTGGTTTAACGTCGAGATCAGCCCGTATGCATACTTTTCGTATCATATCTCTCTGAATTTTACTTTCTACTTTTCGCAGGTACCTCATTTCAATAGATTGTATCTGGCTCCCGTGCTTTGAGGTGAGGGTCATCGATTCCGAAGAGTAAGATAGGAGAGGAATAAATGCCTCAATGTATCGCATTAGAACATTATTTCCAGCCGCATCCGTAGTATCCTTAATTTTTATTAAGCTTTAAAAAAATCGAACCAAGAACAAGAAACTGACCATATCTTCTGAAATGTCATCACTAATCAATTTTAACCCTCCTAATACCGGGTAGGGTCGCCAACGACTTTTTGACTCTCCTTAAGTCAAAAACAATGTTATGTTCACGAGGGTCTAGGACATTTATCTTTAGACTCTCTGTAACACGAAGAGTAGAGTCCTAATGAATTTCATGCCCAAAAGAAATCAAGAAATCCATTTTTTTCCAAAAAACGAGGATGGGGTCCCGGAATGACCCCACCTAGTAGTTACTGCTAGGATTATTTCAGATCGCCGAAGTCACAGACTCTGCCTTTTCAGGCTCTGGAAGAATATTTGCAGTTACAGTGTCAGGTTGCCGGTGTGGGTTCCAATTACCACCATAAATATTTATTATTATTGTTAAGTAAATATTTTCTGAATGTCGTTCAAGTTTTTGTGTTCTTTCGTTGGAATTCTCTCTCTTTCTTTCTCTTTTGCATCCTTTGTCCAGAAGGTATGAATTCATTGAGGTGAGTCAGTTCCTTGAGTTCCTCAGATGAATTAGGTACCTACTATACGAACGAGGCAAAGGGTAGAGGGGGGAGTATATTTTTCAGAACTCTACTTGCAGAATTTCTGTCATTTGCTTATTATCATAGCGGAAACGTATTCGAAAATAATATTGAGAAAAAGCCTGACATCATTGCCGATTACAATGACACGAAATGAGGAGTGGACAATCTTGACAGAATGATAAGTGAGTATACCTGTCAGTGGCAAACTAAAAGGTGGCATTTCGCACTTTTTATGAATCTGATAGATATTGTTGCAGTAAATGCATTCGTCTTTGGATTGATCTACATCTGGAATAGAAAAAGGCTTATCAACAACGATTTTAGTAACTTGAACTCGGAAAAAAATTAACTGCACCCATGATTCAGAAAAGGTTACGTGAAAAGAGGGCAAGGTATTACTTATGCTCAAGAAAAAATTACACTTGTTTGCAATGTTTGCAATAAATATATTTGCTCAGAACCACAACATATTCGTGCATTCATAAAGTTGGTGACTTGGTTTCTCTCGAAACATGTTTGTTGTTCACTAAAATGAGTTATTTTCAAAATAAATAAAATTATACATTTTGAGAGTTCTAAAATGATAGCTATTACTTTTCTACAGTCCCATTCTATCAGAATTATAAGCAATGACTCTTAGATGGATGATATCATCGTAGCTGATGGCAGAAAAAAATGGGGTTCTCAAGGGTGACCCCACCTGGTATTCCATGTAACTTTTTTCACCCGGTATTAGGAGGGTTAATATATCTGGCTTAGTTGCAATCGTACTTGTATCGTTACCTGTGAAAGCGTTGAAAGAAGGTAGTATTTGTGACGGTTCTTTTCCCAAATTTTCAGCCCGAAAACTGAATGACAACTAACAGATCGTGGCTTCCTAGTTTTAACGTTACGTTTTACGTGTGACGTTTAACGTCACAGGCCAGAACACTGAAGATTCGTCCAGAAATAAACTCCGAGATCAAATATGTTATTATAACAACTGTGTATGACAATGTCACAAACATGTCTTCCTTGAGCAGCATAAAACACACGACCAAAAGCGCGTGTAAATAAAAGAAAATGTACTCCTACTTTCCATCCCAAAGGACTCGGAAATACAATAGATAACGTAGGCTTTTTAATTTGTATCTGTATTTTTTGGTCAGTTTTCCAATTTGGTGTGCCACATCAAACATAAATTCTGGATCACCCTCTGACCATTATCGTTACAAGTAATCAGAACTTATTTTAAAATCTATTTGACTATTTGTCTAGCTAGAATCTATTTGACAATGGCACATTTCAATTCTGTGACACAATTTCTATAGAGAACGATATCAAACTCAATATGTTGGCATTACTTTCATTTTTTATAATTTTTTTAGTAGACTTTTTATAATTTTATTAATAGATTTTTTTTAATTTTGAAATACGCAACCACGACCCCTTACGGGAAGCATGAGTTTTGGGTTATTTAGATCATAATGAACATATTTCAGAAGAAAACTCCTCTCGAAATATTTTGCACACTCATGCGCCATATCTCCCTACTCTAATTAATCTTACCGTGATGATAAACGCCCGTTACCAGTCACTATTGTTCAGGATCCCAAGCGGTGTATCGTATAATTTTCTATTTTCTTCTTCTATTCCAATTTTCTCCTCCTGGCATAGATGCTTAATGTTTCCAACACTGTTTCGTTACACACGTTACACACTTGTCCCTACGAAACCCCCGGTGTCAACCAAGTGTGACGATTTTGCAGTGGTCAACAACGAATAATCCATTTTCATTATTTCCAACGTCCTCATTATCCCAATTATCAGCCGAAACTTAATTAATTAAATAACTCCTCTCTCTTTTCCAACATTATGCCCTTCCCCTCTGGCCATTCGATACCGACAACTCTCGACCCGATCCCTACCGTTTCCCCCCTCACCGGCGTACATTCCCGGACGGACCATCCTAACTCCCCTGAGGATTCCCCTGACCCTTTACATCGGGAGTGCCATCCTTGTGAACTTTAAAGATATTGGGGGATATCGTAATGAAATTGATTTGACGTTGTCGTACAAATTTGCGATTTTAATACTGCACCTTTTGTGCTCCAGTCTTACTGTGAACTAGGAGGTTCTGGAGAATATAGATATAATCCTGACACATATGTTCTACTAGACCGCACAAAAAACTCATCTATTCATTTCTGAAACAATATAGACGCGTTATTCAGTCCAAAAGGCGTATGAATAAACTCATAGTTACCCCTCTTTAAAAGTGAACGCTATCTTCCACAGATCTCTGGGGCGCTTCCGAGTCTGTTAGCACCCAGATTATAAATCAAGCGTGCATGTATATGTTCGCCCCAACTAACGGTCTAAAGTAATCTCTAACCATAGTATCAGATATTCCTTGTCCTACATATAATCATAAAACTGTTTAAAATTTACCATCACTCTGTATTGTTTCTATTCCTCATCCCAATACTTTTCTTTTTGTTAGTAAAAATAAGGGGCTGTTAAAAGACGACGGGCTGTCATTCTGATTTCCTGAGACTTCAGGCTATCTAGTCACTAATATGCCTTTGGGAAATAAAATATCCGTGTATTCCATCTCCATACATCACCTTCAATCTCTACTCTGGGGGTGCATCACTTTTCCTTACTCTCTACGCTATGTAAGGACATTTTACGAGTATATCCCTTGTTCTAAATTCTCTGCCACCTTTTAGCCTTTATTCGTTTCATGATTTTATCACCCCCTTTTAAGAAATTATTTAACCCAACAATCTCTCCCTTAAACCTTTCTTCATTGGCGATGGCTTTCCTTAAGTCCTGAAACTTAACTATTTTTAATTTCTACATCTTCAACCTATTAGCTTCGTCTGCCGGAAAGTTTCTGTCGGGAGCAATGGTGGCATCTATGGCACGCTTTATGTAGCTGGCCGTAAGATTTCAGTGCGCTCATACAGTGCGTTAGACATAAAATTGAAATAAAAAGAGAGAAATAAAAAAATATATTATTCTGCACTTGTTTATCTAACACCACTTATGTTCTTCGCCGAGCCAAATACTAAAAATCAATAAAAAATCGGATAAAGAGGGGAAAGGAGACTCACTTGAAAGCTTGCTTATTAAGCCTTTTTTTGACGTATAATTCTCTATATATAGGATTTGAGGTTGTTTATTGAAAGAAATAAGTGTCATAATTTATATTTTACATACATATATATCATCACATACACATTTATTATCAACCTTTAAAATATAGTTTAGAAGAATATATAAGAAAAATATATTTGTATCGTAGATAAATTGACTGCACGCAAATATTGGAACAGTGATAATAGAAAAATGTTTTTGTCAACCTTGTAACCATCCAATGACCGGAGTGGATGCGTGTTGCCCTCAAACTAAGTGAATTAACTAACCACTTCACACGCCAGCTTGTTAGTGCATCCACCATCCATTTAATATATGTATTCAATTTTCGAAACTGCAGTTTTGATAGGCTCTATCACCTGTAATAATAATATATCCTTATTTTTATGACAGGCTGGTGGTTGGCATATCGCCAATTAACGAGGAAAAATACTTGTGAGCTTTGAATTTAATTAATTGTTTTTTTTAAATAATTCTTATTTATTTTATTAAGAATTACATTTCAACCGATAGAAAAGATTGAACGATTTTGACTCTTTATTCGAACATTTACAAATTATTTCCCTCAACCTCTAAGCCAAACCCATTTATGACGTTTGACCTATGTCCTCAAAGAACATTTTCTTCTGCAACAACATCTCGCCAATATCTCTTTTTTGTACTTAGAAGATCCGAACCCCTTTGGCGAACACGCTAAGTATCACAGCGTGGCCTCCCAACGCTCTTGAGTAACTGTGATCAATTATTATTCATTAGGTAGGACGGAAATCAACTGACATCTAATTAAATAGTTAGATCTTTTGAGAAATCGATCGATAAATATATTTTTATACTTTAATGGCATTCTTTATAAAATTGAAATATAATAATTTATTTAAACTTCGGTTGTTGAATTTTAACCAAAATCAAAATAGTAAATGGCATGAATTTGTATCCTTTTGACACAGGCTGGAACAGTACGATGACATTATTCTAAATATCATCCTATTTCTATGATAAATATGAATCAATGAAAACTAAAAAGGCATGTAGCCGAAGAATACGCATAATCATTTTTAAAAAACAGCAGGGATCTTTTCTAGAAGACCCCCCACCAGTTACTTTTAGTATCAGTTACTTTTATTGATAACTGTTATAACCTAATAGAAATAAAAATGTAAAGAAAGATAAAATCATGTAGTTTACTTATAGTACATATGATTTACTCTGTCATATTCAGTTAAAATGAATTTCTTAGAATTGGCGAAAATAGTTAAAAATCAAGAATCAAGCATAAAATATGCTCAAGATAAGATTATGCATTAAAAAAGACTGTTCCAAAGGACGTGAATTGAACCTCAATATTAGTGAAAATCGTTATTCAAGATGGAAATGCAGTAGACGAGAATGCAGAGCAGAGAACGACATGAGAGCAGGTACGTTTTGAGTGGAGCAAACTTCCTATAAGATCATCTATTTTATTTATAAACTCTTGGTGTCATGAATACACTTCTGGAAAATTCTGCAAACATGAATTATATATGTCCAATAGTACAATTACTGACTGGAAAAACATCTCGAGGGAAGTATGTGCTAATGACCTATTAATCCACAAATTATCGGAGGCGAGAGAATGTGCGTTGAAATAGACGAAACATTCCTTCACACGGAGGAAGTATAACAAGGGAAGAATATAACCACAACAATGGGTACTTGGAGGAGTAAGTAGGAACAATCGGGAATGTTTTCTTTACGCAGTTTCTAATAGAACTACAGAAACTTTGTTAGAGTGCATTAAATACTCTATACGCCACGGAACTAAAATTTATTCCCATTGTCGGAAAGCATAGAATATAATAGAATAGAAAAAGTAACTTTATTCTGGGACAAATTCCCTTTTGAATAACAAATATGAACAGAAAAAGAAACATAATTTTTTTCTGGCCAGAAGGCTAAATGTTACAAATCAGAAAGCGTGTAAAAAGTGACAGAAAACAATTTAAAAATAAATATTTAAACAAAAAATAATAATAAGTAAATAAACAGAACGAATCTTGACAAGATATTAACCAATTAAAGGAATAAATAAATCCATAACTTTTTTTATGAAGTGAGGGACTATGTCGGATGTTTAGACGGATTGAGTTCCAAACTATGGCGAAGCGGGCGAGAATGGAACGTTCGAATGCTTTAGTTCTGTGGGAACGTATATAGAGATCGGAAAGGCGGCATCTCATTTTAAGGTGTTGAACTGAGGATTTGAATTGGAGGAGACTGTAGATATATGAAGGGTGTTGAAAGTGAATGGATTGGTATAAGAATCAATAGAGGAAATATTGTCTTCGGAAGGAAGGGAAGAGCCACTTTGACTCATCATAAAGCTGGGACACGCGCAATCGCTCCAGAGTACTAAACACAAATCTTAAAGAGCAATTCATTGTTTTCTTTAATCTGTCTTCGAGCATTTTAGAAAGGCCTCCACATACCACGCTACAATAGTCAAAGTGGGAGAAGATGAGAGAAGATACGAGAAGCTTACGGGACGTGTAAAGAGATGTCGAGAACGATGGAATGACTTCAGGGAACTAATTGACCGTCGGGTTATCTGGGCTATGTGGGATTTCCAAGAAAGGTTTTGGTCGATGTTAATGCCTAGGTTTTTCACAGAGGAGCCGATCGTGATAGGCTGATCGTTTAGGATTAATGTTGGGAGAGTGTGGATGGATGTAAGGAGAGAATTGGAACCTTAAACAATGGTCTGAGTTTCATTGTGTTCAATTCCAGTTTGTTCAGCTTTGCACAGGCACTGATCCTATCTAGGTCTTCCTGAACAATGGCGAACGCAATTAATACCTCAGAAGGAGGAAAGGACAATTAGATTTGGAAGTCGTCAGCATATAGATGGTAGGAACAGTGGTGAGCAGATTTAGTAAGATCATTGATATAGCAGTTGAAAAGAAGAGGAGAGATGCTTGAGCCCTGTGCCACACCTGAGAACAGAGTGAGGAAAGTGGAAAAGGGTTCACGGGGTATGGAAACTGCTTGAGATCTATCAGAGAGGAAAGATTGGAACCATCGGATAGAACTGTTAGAAAAGGACAATGATTTGAATTTACTAAAAAGTATAGAATGGTCCAAGGAATCAAAAGCTTTAGAAAATTCAAGAAGGATAAGCACTGATAGTTTTTTGTCGTCCATGGAGGTATGTATGTCGTTGGTGATTTTGGTAAGTGCAGATTGTGTGGAGAAACCGGAACGGAAACCTGATTGAAGTGGGTCGAGGAGGTTGGACTGTTCGAGGAAATTTGAAATTTGTGACTGGACTATTCTTTCTAGAGGCTTGGAAAGGTTGGAGAGAATTGAGATTAGGCGTTAGTCTTTTAGTGAAACAAGCTTAGAGGATTTGTTGATAGGGTTGACTATAGCATTTTTCCAAGAGATAGGGACTACTGCATTTTGCAGTGAAAAATTGTATATGAAGAGTAGGACAGGTATAATATCGATAAGGCATGATTTTAGCAGTTTGACAGGAATCCCATCAAAGCCTGCGGAGTTGGAGTGGGATTTCAGAACAGAGGAAATAATGTCGTTGGGTGAAATGTCAGCGAAGTAGAAAGTGTCGGGGTTGAAAGATGGCTTTAGGGAAAAATACGGTGGAGGATGAATTTGGAGTATTAACTGAGGTGGAAAAAAAATACGAGTTTATTTCATGGAGAGAGGCTGGAAAGGATCTAGAAGAAGATGAATTAAGGAGAGAAAGCTTTAGAAGGAGATGCCATTTAGATTTAGAATCGGGAGCAGATGAAAGAGCTTCGTGGAAGTATTTGGTTTTTGCCTGTTTGATTGTAGACTGTGTCAAATTGCGAAGAGCTCTGAACGCTTGATAGTCATCAGTTAGCCTTGTGCGTCTAAAGCGTCTTCGGTCAGTATCACGCTTCCTTTGAAGATCATTAATTTTTTTACACATCCAGGGAGCAGGCGGGTGACGGAAGGTTGAGGTTTTCAGTGGGGCATGGATGTCAAGGATATAATTTCGCCCATCGTCGAAACTCAGTCTGTCTTTTCCTTGCTATGTTCATTAGGGCAGGCCGACAAAGAACATTTTTTAGCAGTACAAGGGTAAAGTTACGATTTAGGGATATTTAGGGATGGGGGGAGATAAATCGAACAATTCATATATTCCGTTTGTGCAAAAGCTTTGTTGTAACAATTTTCAAAAAATCTCCCATTTCACCAAGATAATTGTTTACATTATGCAATTAAACAATAAATAATAATGTAAATGCAGTAATACCAGCACTCCTTTGTTATTAATAAATAAATGAAAATAATTTATCAATATTAAATGAGAAAGACGGAAAAAAGAGAACTTAAAACAGAATACACAATTTCGTCTAACCAGAAGTCTATTATAAAGGAATAAATTACAATATATTTTAATTCCAACCATTATCAAAGTCAGCCAACGATATTCTTGACCCTTAGGATTTCCTTTTTTTTTCTTTTTTTTTTCACCTCAAGTTCTTAGCAATTTTTATGATGAAACATTAATGGGATATTAGGTAATTTTTTTATACATTATACACATACTCTTCTAAGAAGTATTTATTCTTTTATTATATAGTCCTCCTCTCTGAGTTAATTGTATTTTTTTGCCTGTGTATACAATATGAGTTTTATACATTATGCATTATTCATTGCCTTAAATTTGTTTTTTTGTAATACTCAAATGTAAAAGGTTTTTAAAAAAATAAACCATTGTACAGGGATATGGTTTTAAAATAATTTCCTTTTGATTTCCAGATTACGAAATTTCATATCGAGACGCCCATGGAGGTATTAGCATTTTCAATGCTGAAAACGACACGACCTATCAGTTTATGACGAATTCCACTTTCGTAAGTTTAAGAAATTTAAAAAGTATTTCCATAATTTTTTTTATAATTTTAAATTAAGCAATAAATATAAATTTTTATTTTTATTTTGAAGTGGTTAAATTTAAACGTGATTTCATAATTATAAGTGAAAATTATAAAGTATCGGTAGTGGTGAACAAGGGTTCTGTACAACAGAGAACAACAGTAATCAACATAATTTATCTAACTAATGGGATTTATCTCAAGTGCGATCATTCTTATACAGTAAATAAAACGATAATATCTTATCACAATTAAAGTAATGTTCACTGAACATTCTTCCCCATATGTACCTCGCGAAAATTGCGAGTGCTGGGGATGTGGGATCGGTGAAGAGAAAGGATCTGTCTGGTCTGGTTACGTGCCCTGGTAGTTTAGTTGGTAGGGTACCGCACTAGAGATGCGGAGGACCCGGGTTCGAATCCTGGCCAAGACAAATACCAAAAAAGGTATTATCTTACCTTATAATTGATACGATTTTTAAAAATCTTGGGAATGCTTAATTTTATTTTACGAATTCGTTTATTCGCCTTCCTCTCTCTCGTCGTCTGGTGGTTCACCGGGTGGCCGTATCCTGCTAATGGTGAAGTGCGCAAGACCGACCACCTCCTTCCACCCGTAGACAAACTCCCTGAAATCGGGGAAATTGTCCACCAGGCGGGGGAAGTCTTCCTCGGCTAGTGCGAAGATCCCGGTTTTCCTCGACAACCTGGCACGGTGTCCTTCCATCGCGGTGCAAGAGATCACAACGTGCTCTGCCGTCTCTGGGACTCCACAGGTGGGGCACCGGGGGTCGATTTCTCTTCTATTCTCTCTAAGCTTTCTCCGGAACCCACCGTATCCCGTCAGTTTCTGCGAGACCCAGTAGTCCGGGAGCACCCATGTGGCAACCAATCTCGACTGGACGGTGGGGAAGAACTTCCTCAACGTAGAACCCTTCTGGCTCGTCACCCACCGTCTATACCACTCCTCTATCGAGTCCTCCCTCACTATCTTCTTCCACATGTTCGGGGTCTCGACGATCTTTTGACGGAGTCCCTCCGGCAGCGTCCCTAGCCCCTGCTTCTTCGCCTCGTACTTCACGGCGTCCTCCCTCAGGACGAGGTCCAGGGGCATCGCTCCGGCAAGCACCTGCACCGCCTCATGCGACACCGTTCTGTGTCTTCGTGACTCGAAACAGAGCCAATCTCTGGATCGTCGCCAGTCTCCTCTTCTGCAGCTGCGTGAGGTTGCGGCTCCACGCCGGAGATGGATACCTCAGGATACTTAAGACCACGCCTTTATAAACGGTTATCGTTACCTGAGGGCCCTAAATGCACCCCCTATTCTTCCAAGTCCATTCAGTGACAGGGTCACCCTATCCTTCAGGTATTCGAGGTGAGGGATGGTGTCGAAGCCTCTCCTAAACTTAACGTCTAAGTACGTCACCACCTCACCCAGCCTGACCCTCTCTCCTTGAATCTCCAAAATGATAGGGTCACCCCTGTCAGTGGAGCCTCTGAGGAGTATGGCCTGGGTCTTGGCGGCGGCCATACTCAACTTCCTCCTCAAGCACCATTCTACTACGAAACTGGTGCACCTCTCAGCTTGCACCTTCAGTCTGGCTCTGCTGTTCTCTGCCACGATGACTGCCAGGTCGTCAACGTAGGCCGCGGCAAGGTACCCTTCCTCTTCTAGCTCCCCCAGCAATTTGTCGAACACGAGCCTCCACAGGGTCGGCCCAAGGACCAACCCTCGTGGGCATCCTCTCTCTATCTTCCTCTCGACCTCGTAGTAGCTACCTCTAATCCTGACAGTCCTGTCACTGAGGTAGCCACTCACGAGGGGATAAAAGTTGCTGGAGGTGTCGAACTCCTCCAGCCGCTAGAGTACGCAGGGCCACCATACATTGTCAATTGCGGAGGATATGTCAAAGAATACAGGCATGGCATACTTCTCCGCCTTCTCTTCCACGTCCCTGCGCACTCTCAGCAGTGCATCTGTGGTTCCCTTGCCACGGGTCGAGCCGAACTGCCGTGGATGACTCGCTGCATCGAGGACCGGCCTTAGGCTGGTAACGATGAGACTCTCCAGGACTTTACTGACGACAGGGAGGAGGCATATCGGTCTCTACACCTTAGGTGAGGCCTACCCTGCCCATAGCGACTACTCTCGACGTGACACCGAATCCGGCGACCATATTTCCTTGACACCACGGCTCCTGAATAGCCATGATATCAACTTTCCTTGCGAGAGCTCTCAACTCGTCCGCCACCACTCGTCTTCGGCCCATGTTGATCTGCAGGATCTGCAGCCTACGCATACCGGGCTCTCTTCGCCTGCTTGACCATTAGCTCCAAGTACGCCGGGCACTACCTGCTGCCCGCGTAGTGGTTGAGCTCCTTCCCCTTTCTGCCGTTCGCCTTGCAGTGTCTACACTGCGGTCTGGACCCTCTGGCCTTTGCCGGGCATGCAATAACCTTGTACCCGGTGTCTTGACACCACCTCCACGCCATCTCCCTCGTCCAGGCCTTCGCCTTGTGGCCGTGCTCAAGGCATACTAAGCAGATTAGGGGGTCGAGGTAGTCCCGGATGGTTAAGCTCCACCATCCATTACTCAGCCTCTCCGTGGACAGGGTCATCAGGGTGGACCTCATCGCTTGGTCAACCTCTATCACGCATTTCTTCGTGAGGCCGCCCCTCGCGGGAGTGTCGAAGCAGGGTCTCAGCCACTCCCTCCTGTCCTTTTCCTCCTTAGGCTTCTCAATGGGAGATATGTCCCAGAGGTGCCTTTCCAAGTCACTCCCATACCAGTGCCTGGGGTCGCCTCTCACTTCCAGGCGGGGGGTCGACCTCTTCTTCTTCTTCCCTTTCACCTCCTCCCAGGGTGATGCATCCGCGTCGCTGGTTTCCTCCTCCATGTTCCTCCCGCGGCATGTCTCCGTGCCGCTTTTCCACCTCTGGGGCATTGGGGCCGGCTGGAGGCCTTCATACCTCCCTTTAGTAGCCTTCTTAGGCGGGTCCACTGCAGAAGGTCCTGCCACCACCTTCTCGGGCTCCATCGGGACCTTAGCTGCCTTTTTCCCCTCTTCCTTCCTCTTCACCAACTGGTCTCCCTCCTCAATCATCATATCGACATCCTCGATAATTCCCTGCACTCTTTTCAGTGTGGGGGATACCCACGCCCGCCCATGGCGTCGCCTATAACCGTGGCCACCATGGGGGCAACACTATTATGGGGGCTATTTTTCTGTGCAGGGCCTCCTCGACCACTCTCCTGACTATCGAGGGGACAATGTTCCATTGGGCCTGAAGGCCCACGACGACCCCCGTCAGGTCCCGAACCAGGCTATTTATATGGTCCTGGACCTCCTAGGATAGCTTCTTCCTCAACATATAGGCCCTAAGCAGGTCCTGGATCTTCTCCGCCTTCATGGTAGGCGACCCTTCCTCTGGGGAGTTGCTCTCCTCCCTAAAGGAGGTGACTTGCCCTTGGTCACGCTCAACCGCCAGATTTTTCCCCCTTATTTTGGGTAACCTATTTTTATAATATTTTATAGAGGCTGGGTAAGCCCCAGGAGGGTCCTAGATCCCATATGATCCATCTCTGGCTGCAAACAGAGTAAATAAAAGTAACTGCCTGCAGCGGGATTTGAACCAGGATTTCCGGCATGGCTACTCAGTACTCTACCACTGAGCCACTCCGCTCCCTATTTTTTATTTTGATTAAATAAACACGATTACAACCAACAAAATACTAATTTTCGCCAAATACTAATTTGATCAATTAACACTTCACTGAGATTATCATTAAAGACATCACACTTTTCAAATAGATACAAAAAAATACGATAAATCTTTAGACCAATTCAAAAATTTCAGATATACTATTCATAAGTAAACAATAAATAAACAAATTCCCGTCAATCTGATCCTTCTCCGGCTGCAAACAGAATTCTGCATTTGTATTAAAATAATTCTTTATAAATCATTTTGTTTATTTTCATTAATTGAAGACGGTTTCTGAAATGATTTTCCCATAATTATTTCATGGAAAACTGATTGTAGGAATTGAGCGCAGTTTTGCTCAATATTAATTGTCGGATCACTCTTACTTTAGCTATATTAAAATTTCTTTCATTATTTTTATTCTTTCTTCACCTTCCTTAGTCTAAGTGTAATATACAATTAGTAACCAAATAGTCCTCAATAACCTATCAAACAGACTCGTACATGGAACATTGGATATCAATAAAATCACTAACGAAATTTCATTATAATATTAGAAAAATAAAAAAAAATGATATATTAGCCATCTCGTTTTTATCGTGTGTGGCGTAATACAGCCCATGAAGTGTCTTAGGTTCAGTACATGGTAGGTACTTGCCAGATTCTGTACTATTTCAGACAACGGTTGAGAGGCGACTTGTGGGAGATCACACTCAACCACCAGAAGATCCCATAATATTGAGCCTGTATAATATTGAATCAAATGGTTATAAATATATATATATATATATATATATATATATATATATATATATATATATATATATATATATATATATATTAACTTTATAATATGAAAAAACATACCCGAAATATATACCTTAAGTAAGTATTATAATAGTCCATTCTTGATATTGTATATATAAAGTAATTTAAGAGTAATTTGTACAATATTACATTAGTAACATGTAATAGTGATGGGACGTAGGAAATAGAGGCGGGAATAAATATTCAGTGTACTCTACGTTTTATATTCCAATCATCTTTTTTGGCACGATTATAACCTGTTTTTTTTTTCAACATGTTATAAAATAAAAAATCATTTATTAAAATTAAATAATCTTATTATCGTACTATATAAAATGCGATATATTAACTTTACAAATAAATAATATTAATATAATATATTTTTACAGGTTATTTTACAATTTGTTTGCTGATTAACATAACAATAAAATGCTAATTATACTATTTTTTTAATCGACTAAAAAAAAAAGTCTCAAGAATAAAACAGAAAATAACAATACCGGTTATTTCCATAATCAAGCAAATTTAAATAATTATTAAGCTTAAAAAATAATTTTAATAATTATTAATTTAAGAATGATTATTAATCCATCAGTTTACTAAATATACCACATATGAATTGACTAATAAACAACTAGTAGTAAATGATTACTATAAAACAGGAAAATATTTGTATTATTAACACAATTCTGATTTCGAAAAAAGAAATAAAGCAACATTGACATAATATTAAGTAATATTTATTAAATTAGATACCAACAATATATCATTATTTTTTAATTTCAAAAAGGTGAAGATGGTAATGAACTAAACCTTAACGTGAGAAGCCAGTTTTTTGTTTTTTTTTTATATTTTTTTATTTTATTTTAAATTATATAAACATTGGTGGGATAATCGCTAACAATGAAAATGATTTTACATACAATGGTTGTTAATAAGTTTTCCTTGTTGGTAAAATTAAGAAACCCAGAACAGAAAAAAGAAATACGCAGGATTACTAGTTAATACAACATTTATATATAAGAACATATAAGAATGAATATATATAAGTTAAGACAAGACTGATGATCGCATAGTCGCTAAGATCAAGCTGGCCATTGTAACAGCTGTTAATATGTAAATACTGTATATAGATGTTCAAGATGGCAATACAGTCAGTGTTAACCTAGTTATCGTGCTAGTCATTTCATCCTAAATTTATAAATTTTTTATGCTTTGTTTCTGGAAGTATATAAGTGGTGCCGAATCCCGGGAACTTTAAAGATAATTTTTTTTTTTTGTTGGTGTAAACACAAAAAATAAATAAAAAATTGTTTTATCATTTTTTTTTAAATTTCTTCTATCTCTTGTTGCCATAAATAATAATGACAGAACCGAGACAGAGAGACATTCTTAGGCCAGCTACATTACCGCCTGTGGCGTAATGGCACGTGCGGACCTAGCAGCGAGAAAGGCGAACAGGATCGCAGAGAAGACCAACGCGCCCGAACGGATGAAGTTAAAAGGGCTAACGCTCAGGATGTAAGAAGAGAGATCTCGGATCGGAAAACATTCAATGGCGATGTGGTGGAACTGTACCATTTCCTCAAATCAAGTTCAGTAACGAATTCCAGGCTGCTGCGGATCTCGTAGACGAGTTGGATGCTAAAAGGCTACGAGTGGCTTTACCACGCTGGATCAAAAGAAGCGTGCTGAACCTAATAGAGGCAGATGTGGATATGAGAAAGATTGAAAAAAGCATACGGTGGGGGCGATGGGCCCCTGAAGAAGAATGCTGCAAATGTTTAGGGAAATGAAGAGACCTACCCAGTCGAACGGGCAGTATGCGGCAAGTCCAATAGCAAATAGCAAGTTTATATCGCAAAATTAAATAGGATCAATGAGAAACTGCATACAGAAGTGATGGATACAGGCGCAGTGGAAGCATGGATGATTTTCATGACCTCGGTTCTTAAAGTGCAATTGGCAAGAGACACAGGAAAGAAGGAATGCACACCTCGAGATAAGATCTTGGAATACACCTAATAAATGGTAGATTCGAGTGCTCGGGAGGAAGAAGCACACGGCGAGCACGAACCAGGATGAAGCAGGGTCCTTTTAGAAGAACGCAAGTAGGCAGGACTCGGTCAAGACCGGAAATCGGAAGACGGAGAGAAGCAGAGTTCAATGGGAGAGAGAGAGAGACCGCAACACCGGGAAAAGAGACTGGCACCGGATAGAAAAAACTGGCGTAGGGAGGAAAGGAAATGTCACGGGTGCGGCAAAGTGGGACACCTGGTGGCTGAATAACCCCACTCCAGGTGCTATGAATGCGGAACGGAAGGACACTTTGCCCGGGAATGCCCATATAGAAGACAGAGAGAGGTTGACACAGGGGAGCCCACGGATGTAATGCACAGAGGATGTGGAAAATGAGGTGACCGCCCGAATCAACTATTTCATCAGCAGTGTCGGAAACAGGAGGAGAGGAGAGTGAACCAGGAGCCAGGGGAGCCGTAGTAGGAAGAAGTTTCAAGAGGATTGAGGGGAAGTCGAGCTGAGATAGGAGGACGAAAAGTGGAGAATGAGGAAAGTGTCGGCAGAGAGGCAACCGCCAAGTAATTAATAACATCGAAGGTGTCTATGGTGCGTTGCCTATCAAAAGAGTCGGGAGAAGAGTGGAGTATCTCGTGGATTCGGGCAGTTCAAGCACTGTGATTTGTCGGAGCATGGTGAAGGCACTGTGTACAGGAGAAGGGATACAGGCATGTGACTGTAAATTGATCACTTTGAGTGGTCCCTGAAAAATAGAAGGGGAGGCGGTGATTGGACTTGGGAGATGGGGTTCCGAGGGGCGCATGACCATTCATGTGGTGGACATTCATGTGGAAAATATGTCGGATGCGATTTAATGGGGCGAGTGGAAGCCAGAATAAGGTGTAAAAAAAGGAAGGTGGATAGTGAAAATAGGGGAAATGGTTTATAAAGGCATAAGGGTACTGAAGAGCGGCCAGGGAAAGATCGGGGCGATTAATCAAAGGGAAGATTGGCGCCACGCCATTAAGAAGGGATTCGGGGATAAGTTTTCTTAATGAAGGGTGTTACAGGGCAGATGATCCAGGAAATCCCGTTAAAACAAGACCGCGTGACATATGTTATATAAGAACGTCGGTACCCACAAGCACTACGGCAACACATACGGGAAGAGTTACATATTACTTAAAATGCAAGGGATCACTGTGGACAGTACGTCACCGTACTAAACCCCTATGGGCAGTATGGAAAAAGAGTGCGGACGGCGAAGTGGATTTCCGTGTGAAGTGATCACGGCGAAGTGGAGTGCCGAGTCGTGGTGGATTTTCTCGTAGTAAGCTTAATGAGAACACTTTGGACGAACGCAATCCCATTCCGAGGTTCAATGACATTTTAGACCGACTTGGGGGGGGGGCGACAATTTTTAGCACTCTTGATCTGAAGGCAGGATACCATCAAATTCGGATGCGCCCACGAGACCAGCACAAGACAGGGTTCACCTTTGAGCGGGGTCATATCTTATTTACACGGATGCCCTTCGGTCTGAAAAACGCGCCGATTACTCATGGATGAGTTTTTGCATGGGCTGGACGAGTCGTTTTGCCAGGTTTACATGGATGATTTACTCGTATATAACAAATCAGAAGAATGCCATGTTGAAGATCTTCGTAAGGTGTTTATGAGGCTGCGCCAGTTCGGATTAAATTATCCGGAGAAAAATCTGTTATGGGTCAGGGTCAGCTCAATTTTTTGGGCCATACTATATCCAAGGAGGGAGTGCGACCAGATATGCGGAATGTCGAGGCGTTAAGACAAATGGCGATTCTGACAGATGTCAAAGGGATAAGGAGGATATTAGGAAAATTCAACTATTATCAACGATTCGTGCCGGAAATGGCGGATTATCTTGTGCCACTCAACAACATGCTGAAGAAAGGACGGAGCATAGTGATCACCTCTGAAATCGAAAATAACATTCAGACATGCTTGAGGAAACTGCGGGAAGAACCAATCCTTGCCTTTCCTGACTTTACGCTGAAATTTCACATAACCACAGATGCGAGTGAGTACGCCATAGGTGTGGTATTATCTCAGGAAGGTAACGGTAGTGAGCGTCCCATAGCCTACACTAGTAGACGATTAACGGAGACGGAGCCCGTTATAGCGCACTAGAAAGAGAGTTGCTTGGAATCGTGTGGGCAATAGAGAATTTCCGATCGTATGTGTTCGGGCGAAAGTTTGTGGACCACACTGACCATAGGCCGTTGCTATGGGTCGGGAAATTGAAGGAGTCGTCAGCACGAGCCACTCGCTGGAAAGAGTAGCTCAGTCAATATAACATGGAAGTAGTTACATGCCGGTAAGGGAAAATATTGTAGCGGATTGGCTATCGAGAGCTCTTCAAATGAACGCAATCGAGTCGAGTACAGGGTAACATTCCAGAGATATCCAAACATTCGAGCGCGAATGGACACCGGACGAAGAAGGAGAAGGTGGTACAGATCACCAACACGATGGGACCTCATCTGATCGAGATGAATAGGGGGACGAGATACCAACGGAGATGGAGGAGTTAATAGACACAGTCATTAACAACAAGCCCCGTAAGATTATTTGGAAGACGAAGACCACGGGACTTCTGAAAATGGAGAAGTCTAAATATGAAAAACATGATATCGTAACTATCGACACTTTTACGTGGCGGGGATTCAAATGGGTGACAGTGGTGGGCACCTTCAGAAAGATAGCCATGGCCCACCCGGTGAAGGAGAAATCTGCGGCAGCAGTAAGTAGAGCCCTCCACGTTGCGCTCCGGCAGTTAAAGAGAGAGGACGCACGATTGAGTAGCTCCGGGGGATTATTATCCCCGCCTTTGTAGAAAACTTTACCAGTCAGTCGTCGCCCAACCTTCAGTAAGGTAAGACGTATTTTAGTATTGCTCGTGATATTAGTGCGCTTGAGTGTGCGTCAGTGTGTGTTTGAGTCCCGAGGGACACTCGTGCGATTCGGGACTCCCATTGGACAGGAGTTTTCAAAAATTGAAAAATATTTTTGAAAACAAAAATTTTCCAAAAAAAAAAATTGTGCCAAAATAATCCGTTAAGTGCCGGACGGAAAATGCACAAAAAAAATTGTGATAAAACATCTTCAGGAGAGACGGAAACACCGTTAAAGAATCCCAGCCCAGCGAAGACTTTAACGGTGGAGCAGAAGGGAAGAGCTCCCTCCAAGGAGTCAGGGTGACTTCAACGTCGGGACAAGAAGTGGAGAGGCCTTCAGTGAATATAGAAGACTCCCCGATGGCAAATAGGGGATTACTGTCAGCTTCCGACACAGGGGAGACGGACGCGGAAGACAAAGTTTTCAGGAGGAATATGAAGAGGGTCAGGAAGGAGAGCAACTCCCCTACAGAAGAAGGATCCCCAAACGCTAAGGCGGAGAGGGTACAGGGCTTGGTGAGGGCCTATATGGTCCGGAAAAAGCTATCCCAGGAGGTCCAGAGCCATACAAATGGCCTAGTTCGGGACTTGACGGGTGGTGGGCCTTCAGGCCCAATGGAACATGGTCCCCTCGATCGTCAGGAGTGTTCGAGGAGGCGCTCAGTATGGATACCTTTCACGGCATCATTGCTGAGAAGGTGTCGGAGATCATTGGTGGCGACGGCCATAGGTGACGCCATGGGTGGGGATTGTGGGGTCTCTCCCACATTGAAAAAGGTCCAGGGACTAATAGAGGACCTGGACATTATGATCGAGGATGGAGACCGGGCGATAGGGACCAAGCCAGCGACGGCGGAGAGAAAAAGGCGTCTAAGGTCCCTGTGGAGAAGGCGGTGGCCAGACCCTCCGGAGTGCCCTCGCCCAAAAGGGAGGCCGCCAAGGAGCAGCTGGCCTGGGAGGTGGAAGGGAGCTTTAACCTATTTATAAATATCAACAACTCCATTGTCCACTGGCGTTAATGACATAAGGTTGGCACGCCAAAAAGAAAAAAAAGAAGAGACAGGCTGGGTGAGGAGGTGACGCACCTAGGCGTTAAGTTTAGGAAAGGCTTCGACGCCACCCCTAACCCTCACCTGGGATACCTGAAGGATAGGGTGACCCTGTCACTGAATGGACTAGGGGGTTCATTTGGGGCCTCAGGTACCCGGCAACGATGACCATTTATAAAGGCGTGGTCTTGGGTATCCTGAGGTATGCATACCCGGCGTGGAGCCGCTACCTCACGCAGCTGCAGAAGAGGAGACTGGCGACGATCCAGAGATTGGCTCTGCTGCGAGTCACGAAGACTTACAGAACGGTGTCGCATGAGGCGGTGCAGGTGCTTGCCGGAGCGATGCCCCTGGACCTCGTTCTGAGGGAGAACGCCTTGAAGTACGAGGCGAAGAGACAGGGGCTAGGGAGGGACTCCGTCAGAGGATCAGCGAGAACTTGTGGAAGAAGATAGTGAAGGAGGACTCGATAGAGGAGTGGAACAGACGGTGGGTGACGAGCCAGAAGGGCTCTACGTTGAGGAAGTTCTTCCCCACCGTCCAGTCGAGATTGGCTGCCACATGGGTCCTCCCGGACTACTGGGTCTCGCAGATGCTGACGGGACCCGGTGGGTTCCGGGGAATGTTCAGTGAGCATATAAGAGAAATCGACCCCCGGTTCCCCACCTGTTGTGTCCCAGAAACGGCAGAGCACATGGTGCTCTCCTGCACCGCGAAGGAAGGACACCGTGCCAGGTTGTCGAGCAAAACCGGGATCTTCACCCTCGCCGAGGAAGACTTCCCCCGCCTGGTGGAGGGGGACAATTAGCCCCATTTCAGGGAGTTTGTTAACGGGTGGAAGGAGGTGTTCGGTCCTGCGCACTTCACCATCAGCAGGATACGGCCACCCGACCACCAGACGACAGGTCACCCCAGGAGGAGTGAGAGGAAGACAGGAGGGATGCAGTCTGGCCGGAGGCGGACCGGACGGATGCGGCGGACCAGGAGGGCTGGACGGCACCTGGACGGATGCAGACCGGCTAGGAGCCTTAAAAGGTGCTGCCCCATCAGTCAGGTGCACATCCGTGCACTGGGCAGCCCCACAGATTATTATTTTTATTGTCCCCCACAATTATACATAACCCCCCAATGAGTTCTGTATAATAAGAATTTTTTTGAATAAAATGTCGATTTTTGGGAGTGGTGGGCGTGCGTAAACCTAACGTATCAACCCGCCACTGCCGAAACCCCGTATGCCAGTGATGACAGGAAGGGGGGGGGGGAATGTAGAGCCCTCCAAACGTGGTTTCAGTTTTATGGAGTGCCTGATAAGATCTCCTCAGATTAGGGAATTTGACAATGCGAAACTAGGAAAGATCTAGGTGTCGCTTGGCCTTGGAATATGCCGGGGCATCCCAAAAGCAGGGGGAGGGGATCGAAAGGCTTTACAACATCTGAGAGTATTTAACGCGGACAAGGGATTGGAGGCTGATGCGGCTATGCCCCGGGTAATAGCGGCATATAACCACTCCATCCACATGGCTACTGGTTTTTCCCCTTTCGAGACCCTTTTTGGTCTACATGCATGAAGGAGAGGTGGGGGCGATACGGTCGTGGACGAGGGCATGGCAGAATGATTGATCACCAATAGAATAGAGCTCGAGAAATAATGGGGAAAAGCCCACGGAAGGATGGCCGCGGAAAAGCGCGAAAGAATCGTATGGGAACACCTGGGAGTAAAAGATATTTCGGTCAAAATCAGGGTACCTATCCTATACAAGAAATTGTGTCGAACCGTGCAAAGGAGATTTTGCGTTATGAGGGCCCAATCAGAGTGATTACTATTAGAGAGCATTACTTAGTCACTGCTCAGAGTATGGCTGAGCCCAGAAAACGTAGGCCAATTCATATCGAACAGCTCAAGATTCCAGCTCGGGATGCCAGCCCATAACCGTGTACTTTATTTCGGTATTTAATGTTATTGCTAAGGAAGCATTTTTTTTTTTTTATATTCTTAAATTATTTATTTACTATTTTATCTGAAGTACTTTTGGAGGTTATTTAAGAGGTGTAGTGGAACAGTGTATTTTCATTTCTCTTGTGTATAGTTTTTGTAAAGTAACTTATTTGCATAGAAATATTTTTTGTTAATTACGAATGATATTTAAGTAGATTAGTAGCTAGTAGTAAGGTCTTCTGTTTTTATTTTTATGTAAGTAGAATATATTCAAGTAATTTGTAATTTATTGTTGTTGTGTTCACTCTCTCTCTGCATTTTTTTTTTTTTTGGGTTTTGAGTTTGCGAGGGTGATCGTAAACTGGCGGGGGGAGTTAAGACAAGACTGATGATCGCATAGTCGCTAAGATCAAGCTGGCCATTGTAACAGCTGTTAATATGTTAATACTATATATACATGTTCAAAATGGCAATACAGTCAGTGTTAACCCAGTTATCGTGCTAGTCATTTCATCCTAAATTTCCCTTTTTTTTATGCTTTGTTCCTGGAAGTATAGAAGTTATATATATATATATATATATATATATATATATATATATATATATATATATATATATATATATATATATATATATATGTAAATATGTAAAACATTATTATATATAACATTATTATTATAACATTATCATTATAAATAACATATAAGAAGTTAATATTGAAAAATAAAAAGAGACCTTACATAAATGTTAAGACCGTGGAAAAAATATAAGAACTTATTAATTTATTTAGAAGAACATATTACAAAATGGAAATTATTTTTAATAGTATGTGTTTTGTTGGTTTGTGTCTGTATTTTGGTGTTGTTGTTTTTTTTATAATTTCCATTTGCTTCTATGAGTGTGTTGTCTGATAGTTGGCATGACGTAAAAAATCTGAGGGTTTGTTGGTGTATGAATTCGTGTATTGATGGGATGTCCAGTTCTTTGTGCATTGTGGTGATTTGAGTACATAATGGATAGTTTAGCCAGGTTTCAAACTTGAAGAAATGACGCTGAATACTGTGAAAAATTCAAGATAAAACTAAATGGTAAATAAAAATTTTTCCAGCGCATGCTGAATGCTGTCGACTTCAGGATATCTTCGGATAAAAGGTTCATCGTCTTCATATCTGATGTCAGGAAAGTGTACAGTCACAGGTCAGATGCCCTGTACACCATTATGGAAAGGGATAGCGCGTGAGTAGCAACTTAATTATATACCACATACTCATATTTAACAAGCCTTAATTGTACTTTTATGGGTAGACTCAAAGAATTGTATTAAGTATTTCAATTCGTTACATAAACAAAAAACGGGGTGTTTAAGATAGACTCTGGAGGACCATGATTACGTTAGACTGGCCTATACCGGATAAGGTGCCTCTGATAAAGTTTTAGTGGACTGTATGAATAAATAAATAAATACATTTTGTTATACATGAACATAACTTTACTGTTTTATTGCTTATACATAACTATAGTCGGATTGTCTTCTTTCCTGTTGCTGTGGGTTTCTCCCTCCCCTGCTGGCTTCCTGCTAGTAATCTACTCCATGATGATGCTCGTCTACTACTGTACTGGTATACCACTTGTCCTGTACTGGCCTACCTGGCCATTTTGCGCCTCACTAGTAGTTGACTCTGGAAGTGATAGAGGGCTCTGCTTCAGGTACAAGGAGGTAGAGCAGGCAGAATGAGAGGAGCGGTCGTTTTAGATTGAACACGGGGTGTGCAAATATTTTTTCCTCCCACTGAAACTCATCCGCTATCCGCATTATCAGAAATGGGTCCGATTTTTTCAAAATCCCTTGATATATTTATTTGTTTGTTGTATTTACATTGTTGCATAGTTATACCTTTTCTGTACTTTTGCTTCATTAAAAGCAGCATTGATTTGGTTTTATTGTATATTTTGGAGCACAGTTTATTTTTATTGTTATTGTTTGGGATTTGTATAATTAAATCTAAATCTACTTCAACCTAATACCTTAGATCTATACTTGATTTAGCTTAGTCTATATTTTTCTGTCAACACACTGTTAAGTGGGCAATGTTCTATAAAGGATTGTTGTTGGTTTTTAGTAGGAGGTAGAATACTATATAGTGTGTCTTCTTGGAATTGATTGCATGACTTTGTAAGACTTATTTCATCTTTCCAGCATTCCTGTGATTACCTTATAGGCCGCCTCTGCCTGTCGTACAGTTTTTTTTTTGCGCTTATCGAGCTTCTGTAGGCGAATAAATAACCAGCGTAAGCTACAGTACCTTTCTTGTATCTCACTACAGCAGTTTTCGCCATGTAGATCGAAAAGAGAACAGGTGATGGTACAGAAACCTGGCGTGCACCAAACGTGAGATCAAATAGTTTGAGCATCTCTTCGCCGACTCGTACCCTTATTGAACGCCGTGCCTATATATATAGTTAAATGGTAAAAGCAGGTGTCTTTCCTGGAACGATACATAAGCTGGCAGGTGTCCTCAGAACCTAGATCAGCATAATCGTTCCTATTTATTCCCCTACTCTAATAGATCTAGATCATTACATTAGAATTATCTTTAGTTAGCGATTAGGCTAGTTACTTTGTCTCTGTCATTTTTCAATAAATTTCTTTTTTAAAAAGTGATTTAGAGTTGGAGATTATTTAATTATATATAATATATATATGATAAAATCATTATCCTTTTTCAATGATTCCATGCTCAGGGTCCAAAATCTCCAAGATTTTTTCTCGGACAGGACTCATGTTGTTTCTATCCCAAATCAATTCCTATTCTCTTTCCTTCCACTGAACTCAGGAGTAGCACAGTGTTCTTTCTAGTATTTTCATCTTTTGTACTAACGACCTTCGTCAATTAATCCACCACTGTTACCACCATATACACGCCGATTATTTGCCCTTTCCTTCCTCTAAGATATTAGTAGCATTTGCCAGTATTCAGGATGATCTAGATAGAAACACTGCCTGCGCTAATCTGAATAGACTGCGGTTAAATGCAGTGAAAACACAAACCATTTTAATCAGTTCCAATATTCGAATAGAGTTCTTATATTTAGATCCATCCACTCATTCCCCCAATCAATCTAAAATAACTTGTGAAAAACATGTTAAAACTATAGTAACCTGCTTCAGTACCCTTCTATATCAATACTTACCGGTTTTATAATCATTATGTTTTAGGACGCGGCATGCTATAGGACCAAAGGACACCAACTTCGAGGAGATCACTTACAGGATACAAAGGTTCCAATTTGCCCCGACAGGAAACGCCTTTGCTTTCATCTACCAAAATGATCTCTACTACAGTAACTCCGCAATGAGCCGAAACCCAACGAGGATTTCCCATAGTTCAAACCCAAAAATATCAAACGGGATACCGGATTGGCTATATCAGGGTTTGTAAGAAATTTGTTAAAATGTGATTTTATTTGTTAATTATGGTTTTTTAATGTTTACATTATATTTATAGTACGAAGTCATAAATTATGAGAAATATTCTAAATTGTGAGTTCTCTGCTAAAAGCTCAAGCAGGTATTGCGCAGGTATGGAAAATCGGTTTCTTCATGCAGAAAGAAGAATCCATAAAATGCAGTACATTTTTATTTTTTAGGAAAGTCTATGAAGATAATGAGAAGATAGTTCGTGTTGAAATGTGAAAAGATCTAATATGATACAGTTTTAGCTTCCATGTTTTATTGCAGTAGTAAATTACTTGATTTTAACAGTTCAATAAAATGTTTTATTATTGCTGTGCAGAATAAGTTGAGTAGTAAGTGTAGTTTAGTAGTTATCCGCGTGAGTGGTCTAACGGGTTCTGATGGCCAATCCCTGACGGCCTATTCCCTGACTATTCCTATATTTCGCTGTCAAAGCCAGAATGGGAGCGGCTAAAGCCATTCACTGGAAGTTGATATCTAAACTTCTGTATTGGTTGTAGTTGAGAAAAGGATTATATCTGAATAAAAATATTTTATAGTTTTTAGTGATAAAAATCCTATGGTTTGTTTCGGCTATATGCTAATTTCGGCTAAAATATAAATCATTTTAAACTTATATTCTGAGTATAAAATAACCTTGTACACAAGATTAACTGCTAATCTGGAAAGATTCCAAATATTAAAGGAAGAAACATCCAAACATCCAATGTAATAAGTAGGAAAGAACTAAACGCCAATTGAAGAGTCTTTGAAAGAGCACTGAACTATGTTTACAACTATTTAACGAATTAAACATTATAACGAATAACGGTACGAAAGGAGGTACATAGAGGGTAGTGGCCAAGAGTATACTGACTGCGTGCCAAAAAGGGAGGCTCATAGTAGTTCCATCCAACTGTTACTTTATAACCTTCACGGCACAATTTTAATCCCCACTAAAAATTGAGGACCCTAACAAACTTGAATCTTGATCGTAAACAGGAAAGAATCGTGGCGGATAGCGTTGTCTGGTCTACTGACGAACATCTGGCTGTGAACATGGTTAGAACTTCGATTAGAATATAACTATGGCGCTGGGTGATCAGATGGCTGACAATTTTGTGGCTGAGGTGAGGCAAGAGGTACTCGAGATGTTCGCGGAGCTGACTGTTCGTTTGAATATTGCCTCTATTCCAGTAGGCAAAAACTAGGCTAAGACAAAATCAGGAACCACAATTCCACGAGGAACAGTATGGTTTTAGTTAGAGAAAGCAGGAGCGCACAAGATTTGATCTTCACTATGAGACACATCACTAAAAAAGAAATTGAAAATGCAAGGAGCTTTGTGCTTCATAGACCTCACAAAAGCATTCGTCAGAATAAAGCACGAGGTCATCCTTTTGGCTCTAACAGAGAGAGGTATTAAGAGAGCATTAATACTGGCTATATCCAGCCTCCATAGGAACACCCGAAATGTAGTGAGGGCATCCATTGGTTACTTCAATGAGTTCCGAACCAAACTTGGCATAGGACAGGGTTGCAGCTTGAGCCCTCTTTTCTTTATTCTGGTCCTTGAATCCACCATCTCTCAAGCCAAAGCCCGGATAAGAAGTTTCCATTCTGTTCCATCCTGTAAAAGGTTCCTGTGTAAAAGCAAAGTATCCAAGGGCACTAAGTTGTGTTCAATTCTACAGTTCTCCTCATATTGACTTACTCTGACGTGTAAAGGGCGGATAAGAGTCTTACGGAGAGTTAGCTTAGTTCGCCTCGAAATCAATTTATTCGACATGATACTCATCATTGCAAAGTTGGATTTGTTGGTGGTCATTAATCTGTTTTTAATTTCTGCTCCTATCCTATTGTCATAGGTTACCTGGGATAAAAAGTAAGCCCCAGCCTCTATAAAGTGGGAACCCAAAATAAGGGGGGATCCGGCGGTTGAACGTGATTTAGGAAAAATCACCTCCCTCCACAACCGTTGTCCAAGAAATGGTAACCCAAAATCCTTCATGGGCTGTAGTAGTAAGGTTTTTTGTTTATGATTGTAGAATGAATGGCAAGTGCAATTTCATCAGTTGAAAAGTTGTTTACGATCCTACCGCGCCCTCCGAATGACGACATCAACAAACGGCTCTAATAAATATTACTCCCCTATTATTGTCAGTTTTCTACGTTTATTCAGCGTTTGAGTACCAGAAGAAGAAGTTTTAAGCTTTATTTTTTTATATTTGATATTTCACCTTTTTATTATACAATTTCTTGAGATAATGTTAGTTTGGTGTAGGATTAAAAGACCAGAAGAGGTAAGATAAGTTAACTAAACAAGTCCTAAAGTAAAAAAATTGTTACTATCAGCTATTAATTCCATAAAGCCAGAATTTAATATTATTTTAAATATGATGAATAAAATATATCCTATGATTTTTAAAATATTTATATTACTTAAAAGAGCATTTATTTTTATAGGATCTAATACTGAAAAATTACATTATTGCAGAATATATTAATCATAAGACCAGAGATATACCTCATCAAGTTTGAATTTCATATCCACTCAGAAAAGAATATTTTTCCAATGAACGTCCCGCTGAACATAACGTACTCAATGCAATACTTCTCGTCATTATGTTTAAGTAGGTTTAGCTTATTATATATTTTTCATGTAGAGTTTTTCTCAGTAGCTCTCACACCTTCTACATATTCGTCTTCACACCAGCTTTATAGGAAATATTTTAATCACTGTGCTACGAAAAATTTGCGTTTTTGAATAATGTCGGCGGCAGGATGCCCACCCTGCATTTGTAATTTATCTTTAAGGCAGGTCACATACTCCATAATTTATATACATTGGTTTGAAGTAACGATATTGTGGGTTACAAAACATTCATATTGGAGCTTAGGTAGGAAGTCGCTACTGTTAAAGTCATTCTGAACAGGATAGAAGGAAAAAACAAGTATAAGAAAATATTCAAAACAGTCTTTCTTCTCATCTTGTCCTACTGTTCTCACTTATGAAATATGATAAAGAGGAATTAATAAAGAACCAAAGTATCATATATACGATTACTCCGAAATATTGAAGGTAATACGAGAACAATACACCACTGTGAGATCGAACCTCGGATAAGAAGAGAATCGGCTAAGAAGGTTTGTCCAGTTCATAAAACCACCCACCTTTTATAAATGAATCCCGGAAGAATCTCAAGTCAGGTTTACCAGACTAAAGTTATACAGGTTATCTTCAGCACCTGTAGATAGTCTTGTATAGCCTTGTCGTTTCTGCTGTTTATGACAGCTGGGATTCCAACATCGCCCGCTGTACCTCCACCTGAGCCAGTTGATACTCCTGCCTCGCCCGTTCTTCTATCCCCACCATGATTGTATTCGTATAAATCTTCAACAGATCAGTGGAAGTCGAAAGCATCACAAATTTTAAATAATATCAAATTAAAATAGTAATAATTGCAAGGTTTAAGAATTTTAAAACAAAACAGTTAATCACAAAGTCGCCTAAATATTGTTAGGACCGAAATCATATTAACAAAGTTTCTATCAACATTTTTGCCAAAATGATAGTTATTAGCAATGTTCTTAACTAGAGCCCGGATTCTCGCGAAGTTGCACTGGCTTGAAATTCATCAAGGACATTTTTTGTGTTGCTTTTATGCACGATTTAAAGCATCATGATTAACACATGTACATTTTATTTTGCATGAAATTTTACGTTTTCAACTTTTTAAAATAAAATAGTTCGCTTTACGCTTTTACTGCAGAAAAGTGCACGTTTAGTGGTATTTAAAATAGAAAACTCTTGCTGTTCGAATATTCATCCCTGGCTTTCAAACAGGTAGGACTTGCTCCATGTCGACCACGTTTAAGATTGCGAAGAAATACTGTATTATGGCTAAACAGTTGATACAAATATATAATATATTAAAATAAAAATAAATATAGTGTCCTTGCTGACAGAGCCTCTGCCACTTTTTCAACATTGATAATCCGAGAAGTTTCAACAGTGTCCGTCCATATTGTTTCTTTGAGGTGGTCGATTGATCCACACACAGATTTAGAATAACACTCAATTTATTGAACATTATTAATATATGTACACTAGGGTGGTCCAAAATTTAAATTTTGGAAAACTTATTCTCCACAAGCCTGCTCTTATTCCATATGACATTTTACAACTGAGGCAAAAAATTCAGGTTATTTGGTCAATATTTAGAGGTCCCTATGATTTAACACTTTTTAGGTCAAAAACAGAATTTACAATTTGCTACATTTTGTTAAAATAACTTTATAAAGAAATACAGTGGAAATGTTATTTTACATTTGCAATAGCCATAATTCAAGTTTCTGGAATGCTAATTCTACATGTAATACTCTCAATATTTACAAAAGCTTACTAGCACCATCGCCCATTAACGTCGCCTTCTTGGACGTTGGAAGCTGTTGTCTGTGCAGTTGAACAAACTGTAGAAGATACTGAAACTGTTCTTCATTCTTGGTGATTTTTTTTTAATCAGTGCAATACTCTTTCAGCACAGTCATTTACTACTTTCATTTTGCATACTTTTTCTTTGAGTACTATGAAGTTGGGATCAGAAGGCCACAACATGGGGTTTTTGCAAAGGAAAGATGAAGATTTTTTTTTTCCGTTTTTTAGGAGGATATCAAAAAACTCTGTTGCACGCTGTATGACATATATCTCCAGAGGACTATCATGCTTAAACGGTTTCTTTCAACTCTCTTTAGAGCCTTGCCCTTTGGTGGGCGCTGTAGGTTTTTGACCATCTCAATTTCGGTGTCGTCACTGACACGGGAATCAAAGAGCCACGCCAATCAAGTGTTCAGAAAAGAACCACAGGTGGCGTTTAAATGCCACTAAAGCAGACTTCTTCACATCACAATCGGGGTATGCTTCGACCTAGCAGTATAATAGGCCATCATTTCTTCTCTAAGCTTCTTTGTTTGGTTGTCGGAGTCAAACAGATCATTACTGCATGAAGAGTATATTTACTCGTTAATCTGAGGCCAGTGTTTCCTGAAACGCTTAAAAATAGCAACATCTGGACTGAAAACCAAAGCTGCACTGAAAACAGACGAGAGCAGAATTTCAAGTACATGGTGCCTGCATGGAATCCATACAAGATTAATCTTTAGATTCTCTTCTAGAATAGCACACGCACCACTCTTCAAGCCTGTATTGGCAGCTGTTGTGTCAAAAACGAGAGCACGAACATTTTCCCTCAGGTTCCAATCATCAAGAGCGTTTAGGCATGTTGTAGCTTGTTCCTGGCCAGTCCCTTGAATAATCTTTGGAACGCCTATTACGTCTCTATTCCATTTCCAGTGACGAGTATCGCTACTATGTCTACTTTTTCAGTGCCCCCGGCAATATCTACAAGTAACTTGCCATCCCAGTGTAGAAATAAAGGCTCTTCAGATGAAAAAAGTTGACTTATCATTTTCTTAACTGCGAAATCTTAGAAACGAAAATACAAAGTCACAACTTTCAATTCATAGGGAGTCCTAAATATTATCCAATTGATCCAAATTTTGGTCTGGTGTTTCATTTTGCATAGTGGAACAAAGGAAGCCCTGTGGAGATAGATATTTTTAAAACTTTTTATTTTTCCCATGTAGTTATGGACCACCCTAGTGTACACATTATAATACATATAAACATAAACACTGGCCTCGTGGCTGCAACGCGGTAATGACTACTCTAACTGAGAGATACTTTTGGTTATATTAGTACTAGAAATCAGCACAGTCCATGAGATACTTTTCCTACCTGGTTTCTAGATAGAGTAGGTGGCAGGTGGCAGGTGGCAGGGGGCAGCACTCTCTATATTAAAATTCATTTTGTTGAAGAGGCGTTTTATAATTTTGCCCTTTCATTGTAACCTACACTGAAATAGTCACCAAAGACTATTTCAATGACTCCGCTACCAATGTCACTAACCTCATGGAAGCGGAGGTCGATTCCAAAAGTCTAGTGTTTTTACTTATTCTTCATCATATCTTAAATTAGAACCACGATAAAAATTATTGTCAGATTTTCTAAAATTTGAGCACACGGCCTTGACAACAATAAATTTCAAATTTGCACTTGTTACTCCTTTTTTTGAGATTTGACAGTATATTTTCAAAATTTCGGTGAACTTTCGGCTCTTAAACTCATTTTTACTTGAGGTCCTTTTACTTCCGTCTTAGCTGTTCTGAAAGTTACTTGCTCTTCACAAACACAAAATTGAATGAAAGAGGATCCTTTAAAAATAAATATCAATGGAGGTTACATACATTTTTGAAGAGTAAGAACTAAATTTCTTATTATCGTCTGCAGGTCCACGCGTGATCCCAACCGACTTTTTTCATATGAAAACGAGGCGACCGACGCAATTCGAATTCGACACAGCTTACTCTTCAAAACTGGACAAACTGAACCGACCGAATCTCTCCCACACCACGACGAAATCAATAACCAATGGGTTCATAAACTGTAGTAGTGGGAACCTGGGTGAGAGAGTTTGATAAAAATATCAACTGAATTTTATTAGCAGCTGAACCTGAGTGCACAACAAATGGTCCGCGATAACATCACTGAGCAAGTCTCGATATCAGAGTGCGAGCTTCATATAAAGCTGCAGAGTTTGGAACATAACTGGAAAGTGTTACATGAATGTTTATCGATGAAAACCCAGGAAAAGCAAGTTAAAGAATATAATGAATAAAACCATGGAGAGCATAATATGGGATGAGACCAAATACACGGACTGGCGGGGGGGGGGGGGTGATTTTCCGGCACTCTTGAGGGAATAACGGTGGGCAGGTAATTATAGAAAATCGCAGATGGCAATAATGAGCCTAAATAATAATTTGAAATCAGTCACAGATGATAGCTGCAATTAGAGTAGGAGATAGGCCATGCTGCTCCAACGAGACGTCAAAACTGTGCCCAGAGATGATCCGTTCTTAGAGACAGTAGATGACATGATGATTAGGCGTACCAGAGGATACCAACCAGAAACGGACTTGCTCCCGCAATAGGATAAATGTTATCTTCGCTTGGCAGTTGACAAACAGAGGACTGTTAGAGCTCCACAACTTGATAACCTCGTCTACGGAAGCATTAGCAACTTCACATCACCTCACCTCAACTGAAAGAATATCTGTTATTTCTCTATAATATTTCTTTACAAAATAAGCACTTGATATTCATATAGTCCACCAACCATTCAAACTTTTTCAGAAACCTATCGAAAACACTCTGAAGCATTTTCTCTTGCACTATTCCTCATGTTCATTCAGAGAAGAATTGTTAAAGGAGTATATATGGGAAAATAATGAAGTTTCCTCTCTAGAAACATCTTAAATTGTAACAGCTTAAATAAAATCAGACATGGATTCGTGTTCAAGAAAGAAGTCTTCGATACTTTCTAACCTTCTACCGGCGTCACGTACTTCCTAATGAGGCCTCACCTTGTTATGATTTTTAAATTCAAATTATAAGATGTAGAAAATTGATTAATTTTAACTTATAGCTATTGTTTTAATACTGCTCAGAAAGCATATTTTATTGTATGTGTTTATTTACACACACACACACACACACACACACACACACACACACACACACACACATATATATATGTTAAGACAAGGCTGATGATCGCATAGTCGCTAAGATCAAGCTGGCCATTGTAACAGCTGTTAATATGTAAGCACTGTATATAGAGGTTCAAGATGGCAATACAGTCAGTGTTAACCCAGTTATCGTGCGAGTCATTTCATCCTAAATTTTCCTTTTTTTTTATGTTTTGTTCCTGGAAGTATATAGGTTATATGCTCTTGGATAAGGAAATAAACACTGAATTGTACTTCTCTGAAAAAAAAAAAAAAAGATTTATTTACAATACATATTTACATATTAATTCTTAAATAATTACAATAATTTCCAACAAAACGTTCACTCACCTGAAAAAACAAACAAAAGAAACAGCATTTACTTCGTGTTTCTCTGTATATTTCAGGAGATTAGATATAGTTACTCAAGATGCAATATTATTTAAACAATTTATAACCGTTCGTTAAAATTGTAGCCTCTCATATCTTTCATTTATAACACACACACACACACACACACACACACACACACACACACACACACACACACACACACACACACACACACACATATTAGTGATGTATGGGATATTCGTATCCGTCTGCGGAAGAAGAAAGATCCGTATCCGTATCCATATCCCTGACTTTTTTGGCGGATCTTTTACCTTATTAATTTTCAATAAATAGAGGAAATTTTATATAGGCTTATTTTATATTCATTGCAAAGCTCTTAGCTACGTGTTAGCAACCCTATAAACAGCTACTTTTGTACTGTCCAACGTTGAAATGAAAAAAAAAATCAGGCCTTCATTCAAATGACCGATCAACTGAACTTAGTTTGTATGGAGAAACGAAATTTCTTTTGTTTTCGATGTTTTTCCAGAACAAAAGTTGTTTAAAGTGTTACTAACACATACATAATAGGTTTTCAGTAAATTTGTAATAAGGTTGAATAAAGATTATCAGGTAGCAGTGAAAAACTATTGACATTTAACATTTGACTCAGGCAATCCTTTCAAGGTTTAAAAAAAAACTTCTTTGTTGACAATTTTACTCACTACTAAATACAAACGTTACCAATGCTGCGCAGTGCAAGTCGAAAAATCGAAACAAGTACCGTCCTGTCTGTCACGCAAAGCGTGCTAAGTGGCGACAACTATCAAAGTCAAAGGCACCGAGGTTAAGATCCTTAGACAGATATCCTTATCCGCGGATATCGACACCAAATATTTGTATTCGGATCCGTATCCACGGATATACTTTGTTAACCATCCGGCACATCACTAATATATATATATATATATATATATATATATATATATACATACATGTTACGTAAATGCTTGTGTGTGTCTGTGTTTATTGAACTAATGCTAAGAAAATGTAAAAGCATGTACTGCTTTACACAAACAATTAATTTACCTACATATCTATCAATGGAAAAGGTTAAAACATCCCCGTAAATTGTATCGCTTTGAAGTCCCTGCCTTAATCGCATCGAAATTTAATCAAAGTGGCATAATATACCATTGTTTATTATTAATAAAGCAACATATCAACAACTTGCTATTAGCATCCAATATCAAATCACCGAGACTCACATTACTCCATTGTTAGCAAAGATTTTGTCAATGTTTAATGTCAACCATTTCAAATTGAAATTGTCAGCGATTATTTAAACAAATTTGTCATAAAAACTATTCTCGAATTCATACAGCTTACATGCTACACTGGCAATTCGCCTCGATTCGACATTTTAGTATTTCTAATTTATTCAAATTATAGTTTAATGCTAAACATTCGCTTGCATATAGAATTTTCGGCTTCACTACTCTAATGTAATGCCTTAGTATTGTATTTTTGGACATAATTTTTATTGTAAAGGTCTTTAGTTATTTCATATGTCTTTCCCATTTTATGTACCCTTTCCTCTATAGCAACCTTTTCCAAGCCTTTCTCTGGGATTATTTTAGCGTATTATATTAGCTAATCTTTTTTTATTAATAATAATGATGTATGTAGTATATCTATATAGTGAAAATGTGTAGGAACAGCTTGAAGTATTGAAATAGGCATTAGAAATAAGTGCCTGAATCTCCACAACATCCTACTAGTTTGTATTAGTAAACTAATTGTTTATTTAGTAATTGTAACAATAACATAAGTAGAACAATAACAATAACATAAGTTGTAAGAGTTACATAAGTAGAACTAAAATTTAGCCATGAGCGGTGACACCTTAATCAGAAGGTATTGGTATGAATTGAGAGCCAGACAAGAGGGCCTTGTGACCCTTTTACTTAAAGTAAGCCTCTGTAGGAGCATCTAGAAGAGTATTAAAACCCACCGGACTTGTCTCATCTTGCTCGTCCGTTACAACCTCTGTGGCAGTTACACGTAATTATGTAAGTATGAAGTAGCTCTAAGACCGAGCTGTATCAGATCATTCAAGTTGAAGTCCTACAGCCTTAAGTCACTGGTTTATCAAAATAATCTGAGTTAGTGTTGAGCAGTTGGAGGTCATCGCGCAGGTGATTCGATTTCATTACTGTAAATAATTAATGTATAATATATATAAAATAAATAATTCCTCAGGGCACAAATTCACTTTCTCACGTTCTCGTATATAATACTCGTATATATTGCAACTAACTACAAAAATTGCATTTCTTAGTGGTGAGCTGAACCGTTGAGATGATTTATTGTTAACTTTCAGAGGAGATCTTCAAAGATGATGTAGGCTTTTGGTTCTCACCTGACTCCTCTCACTTAGCCTATGCTTCATTCGATGATACTCTCGTTAGTGAAGTGTCTATACCTACTTATGTTTCTCAAGTGCAAGAGGGAGTGCTCACCATTCCATATCCAAAGGTAAATTTTGTTAAATAATAATATGCTTCATTAAAATGGATTTTTTTTATACTTACAGTTGAGCTATGTCATAAAAATCGTATATGTTTTATGGAGAATGGAGATAGTTGTGGGTGCAGTAAAAAAAAAACCAAATAAGTCAAGACTTATTTTTATTTGTGCCGACGTTTTCGACTACTTCGATTAGGTCACCTTCAGGGCTATGAGAGAAAAAACAAAAAACTATAAAAAAAACATTACAATACCCAGAATATAATAACACATAGAGAGCAGAAAAGTAAAAATATTGACAGATATATAATTAAGGATAAAGTATATAAAATTACAGAATAAATGTACAGAAGGGTGATAATGTAAACATAATAAAAAGAGAAAAAAAATTAGGTAAACGGAAAGATACAAAATGAAAATGTATAAAATATAAAAAGGCGAGATATAAAATTATGGTAAACGGAAAGATACAAAATGAAAATGTATAAAATATAAAAAGGCGAGATATAAAACCTAGTTTAATTACAGATAAAATTAAGGGTGTCCCGAATTTAAATGGCAAAACTTCAGGAACTTATAGGGGACCGAAAAACTAAGACAAAAAGTCCTTTAGAGATTTGCCTAGTTTTAGAGAAAATCGCAAAAAAAGAAACAAAACAAAAATGTTATAGGTAGCGTTTATCACCTTTCAAAGTTCGTCAGGCTAGGCAGATATGTAAACACTTAATTACATTATTTTATTTGTTTACATTTTGGGATTATAATTCCTAAATCAGTCTTCAGTCAGTTACTCAGATATTTTTGTGTGAATAGCATCAGCCACAATGCCGCATACATATTCTAATGTTGAATACGCTGATATGATTTTTGTGTATGGTTTCTGTAACGGTAATGCTTTAGAAGCGGTGGGGGAGTATGCGCGCCGATTTCCAAATAGAAGAGTACCTAATCGACGAGTCTTTTCGTTAACTTTTAACAGACTACGAGAGAATGTGTCATTCTTAATACGTAATGAAGGCGACCAATTCCAGGCAGCAGTAAGAGCAGATTATCGGAGAAGAAATTGTGTTCAACGCCACTTCGATAACAATCCTGAGACTAGCATCCGAAGAGCATCTGCTGCATTAGTAATATCGCGGCAAACAATATGGCGAACTTTGAAAGGTGATAATCGCTACCCATACCATCTTCAAAAAGTTCAGAATTTATTACCTCAAGATTATGTCAAGAGATGGAATTTTAGTAACTGGTTTCTTGAAAAAATTCGCGATGATAATTTATTTCCATTAAAAATTATATGGACCGATGAAGCTACCTTTACAAGAGGAGAAATTGTTAATCAAAGAAATCATCATGTATGGGCTCTTGAAAATCCCAGAGCTATTAGAGAGAATAGGAACGGATTTCTGGTCGGACAATATTTTTTACCTGGAAGATTGAATGGTATCACATTTACACATTTTTTGGAGAACGACTTTTCTAATTATTTAGATGACATTCCCTTACAACAGCGGATTGAAATGTGGTTCCACCTAGATGGATGTCCAGATCATTATAGCAGAGTTGCTCGAGCTTGGCTGAATATAAATTATCCACAACGATGGATTGGACGTGGAGGAGTAGTACCTTGGCCACCCAGATCACCTGATATGACACCCATGGATTTCTTCGTATGGGGAACCTTGAAGTAGAATGTTTATTCGGATGTTTATTAGTCAATCAACTCAAGAGAGCAATTAAGAGACCGAATCATAGATGCAGTGCAACAAATATCATCAGAACAATAGTTAGCTGCAATTTATCAAGTGTGTGCTAGATGTAATGCTTGCATTGGTGCAAGAGGACAACATTTTGAGCAATATTTACATTAAAAAGAACATAATAAAAATAAATGTAAATAAATAAGTATACAAATGAAAACTTGTTTTGTTTCTTTTTTTGCGATTTTCTCTAAAACTAAGCAAAAACGAGAAAATCTATAAAGGACTTTTTGTCTTACTTTTTCGGTTCCCTATAAGTTCCTGAAGTTTTGCCATTTAAATTCGGGACACCCTGTATAGGGAGACCTGTTTATTTGTAAGCCGACGATTCGACCGACATTGCAAGTCCTCTTCAGGGCTAAACATACAAGATACAAATAAATTAAAACAATAAATAAGAAAGATTGAATTATATAATAAGAGTTATATAATAACAAAAAGATACTGTATATTAATAAGGAAGTACTGTTTAAATCCAACAAAGTAACCAATATAAAATATAAAATTAGAACAGAATTACAGCAAATAAAAAATTGTAAAAGTTAGATTAGGAATTTTAGACACATATAGAAATTTTATATAACTTTTATAGAGTTATAAGGAATTTTATAACTAATAGATGGAAAAAATAAATTAAAAAATTTTGTAAGGGATAACAAGAAATAAAAAGAAATATTAAATAATAACATGACATAAAGATAAAGTGGATTATCCAATCAAAGGTATGGAATAACAAAATAATAAGAATAAAGTAAGCAAATACGATTAATGTAAAAATAAAGTAATGAAGTAATTTTCAACATTTTTAAAAGTACTAATGCATTATTTTATGGATAGCGAATGACGAAAAAGGGAGGCTCTAAAGTGTAATCACAAATGTAGAACGCACGACATTAAAGGTACTAAAATTAGATGCTTAGGATAACCAAACCATAAACCTTACTTTATAAATACCAAGGAATCTAGAAGGAATTCATCTTACAAAGGAAGAACAAGTGGAAGGAGTCTGTCCCCCCGAACCTTATTAAAACAAGCATTGTGGAAACCGAAAATAAGGATATGAAAGAGTCAAGTTACCATAATAGCCGCCATATTCTTATATATCACCATGAACACTTGATACGCCATGAGCTCGAGACAGTTCCGACTAAAACGTATCCCTCAGCTCCAGAGAGAATGAGAGCAACATTTTAAGAACAAGGTTTCGTTGGCATGTCTTCTGGGACACCAGGCCCAGTCAAATCCTTAGGTGGTTCCATTTAATACTCTCACATGAGTAAACAGTTTTTCTATGTACTTAATAAATGAAGTTAGTATAGGCCTAATGGTATTTTAGGCCATTAGTAACGTCATTCATTTCTCCTAGACAGATCTTCTGTTGATTTATATCTTTTTGGTAATTTGTTTATTATTTTGCAGCCAGGTACACCAATCCCAATAGTGACTCTCTTTGTAGTCCATTTAAAGAGCTCTAACTTGCCAAAGATCCAACTTAGTTCACCCAAGTCATTTCAAACAGTGTAAGTATATTTTCAGTTGTATCTATTAATAGCTTTTCTTACTTGTTTTAAATGCCTTATTGTTTCATCAATAATGTATCTCTTGAAACTTGTTCTAATATAACTAAATTTTATTCGATTATTAGACATGGTTATTTGCTGAAAGTTCATTGGGGTTCAGAAAAACAATTGGATGTCGTGTGGATGAGTAGAGGTCAAAACTCCTCTATTTATATGGCCTGCGTAGCCCCTGAATTCAATTGTACAAAGGTATCTTTAAGTAAATTAATAATTGTCGAATCATCGATCACTCATTGTGAGCATTTGTTTTTATTATTTTTACAGACCTACTTCGAAAAAGGTTCTGGAGAAGACGATTTAGTGCCTCTCAATCCCAGGCAATGGAGATGGTCACTTGTTCCTTTGTCACTACATGGAGTTTTTGATTCTTATATGTGAGTTAGATATAGCTATAGTCACAGAGTATAGTGTCCCTGATTTATTATTTTCAATGTGGTTCTAATGAAGACAGATCATTGCAAGAACCTGCAACGACACTTAAACATATTTAGGGAGGAGGGGAGGGGGGGAATTCAGTGTATCATGATAACATGGAATCGGTCATAAAGAAGTAGCACAGGCAATAGCATCATTGAATCAGACTGGATTGGAAAATCTGGATTTGGGCAGAGAAAGCAGTAAAATATATTATTTTTTAAAGATATTTTCATTAGTTCTTTAGAAAGTTTGTCTTATGTGACATTCAAACAACCAAACTTGCAGAGATAACTTTATCCCAAAAATCGTCTAAATAATTAGAATAGTTCACGTTAGAGGACATCTTCAAAACTAGATTAAATGTTTTTTTATTATTAAAATACGATAATTTTAAAATTATTTTTTCATCACATTATAATTGAATTATAAAACAATAACTTTCTTCAAATTGCTTGAAAAAAAGATTACAAACAAATTGATATTTATAAATTTTCCTTGTATACAATTTTTATTTTTTAAATTGGTTGCATTCAATTTTTTAATTCGTGATTTTAAATAATTAAATTCAATTTATTCACGCGTATAGGTATTTTTCTCATAAAATATTTTAATCAAATTATTAAAATTTAAATAACGCCTATATTATTTCTCACAAAATTTTTAAATTTTTATGAAATACTAGCTGACCCGGCCACGCGTTGCTGTGGCTGTTATAATAGTTATAAAAAATATTAGTTAAAATTTGAATTTAAAAGAAAAACTGAATTAATGAAAACACGAATTAAATAGATTTTTGATTTTACATTTTATTCATCTTATATCTAACTATATTATATAATAAATATATAATATACAACACTCATAACTGATAAAATATAAACATGAGTTTAATGAATGGGGTATATAATGTTTGATTTTTAATTATGGATAGTAATATTAAATTAAATTATGAATATTTATTTCAGTTTAATTGATGGCTAATCGATGCACAATATTTTTTGTTAATCAGTCCGTTGCTAATACAAATATATTAGATGATTTACTAATACGTGAGCATGCAACACATAATTGCCATGGGAGAAACATGGACATTTCAAGTCCAAAACGCAAATTGACATTGTCTGGCCTTGAGACCTGTTGATGGGTATAGCAAAACCCAAGCATATATCAAATTGAAGTCTTTTGAACGGTATTATGGGTTCTGATGGTATTACGCAGAAGAATAATAGGTGAACCATTATTCAACCGAACATTGTGTGGTATATCGAGAGAATTTAAAAATTCAGTTCGATAATTTACAGCTTGGTTTTCTTCAACAATATTATTGATGGATTTAAAGGGCATTAGATCACCAGGTAACAACAGTAGTATTAAAAAGTTAATTTCGTCATCATCAGCATTTTTCGCTGTCAAAATAACACAATTACTGAGCCAATTATGGTTCATGTAATTATTTAGTACATCCAGGAAGACGCTCCTAATTAATTCATCTTTTAAATCAAAAATAAAATAAAATTAGAAAAAAAAGTTGGTAGAAACCTTCCCTAGATTGTACTGAACTACCTCCCAAAGTTTCATGACAATCGGATGATTGGTGTAGTAATGCATAAAGGACAAACACACATACATTCATTTTTATATATACAGATTGGATGTTCCGGAAATGTCTAGATCCTCCTTCCTTTGATTGGAATTGTTTATTTTCTAATTGGTTTGGAACTGTTAATAAACTGTATACTTTATATCTTTATTCAGGTACTTTGAAGCTTCTCCTCCTGGTAGACCATCTGAAAGGCATTTATATAGAACTCTCGAAAACAAGAATAACGAAGAATGCCTTACTTGCCCTCTCAACAAAACTGAGTATGTGGTTAATAGTAATAACGGTAATCAATACTGTAATACTAGTACAAAAATAATATAAAAATCCATTTTAAACGATGGTTTACATTCAACGATACAACGATAAATAAATGGTTTACATTCATACTATTAAGCCTGGTTTACATTGATATAATTAGTAGTAGAGTTCTGTGGTAGAGTGCTTATTATTCCCCTACTAGAATAATGTAAACATCTTGTGCTAGTGAGAGTAGAGTACTATGGGTAGTAAAGTGGATAGCACGTGTGGAATTGTACACTCGACTAAATTATATCGAACCATCTTTTCAAATTATGTACTAGCAAACGTGAATACAGTTGCTCTACCAAAATGAGCATAGTAGAGTATTTCAGAAAAAAAGTATGCTAGTGAACTCTACTAATAATTATACCAATGTAAACCAGGTTAGATAGTAAAAATAAACTCGTAGTTAAACAGCTACAAAATGTGCAGTAGTTATCCAGTAAATGTATACTTCATTTCCGGGCATTTGGGAAAGAATCTTTGGCTGCTGGCAGCTTCCTGTTTACATTCAATTTAAATTCAGATATGAGTGGTAAATAGTTGACTGGATAATTCTAATGATGGACTGAATCTAATATAATAATCAATAAATAAATAAGAACCGACATAATAACGTAGCAAATTGTTAATAAACTTATTAAACATTTTGCAATGGACATTAAGTCTTTGACCTTGCAACTTATCATTTTAAATTATTTGTATTAGTGTTTTAAATACTTATTTTCTGATATCATTATAATGTAGAAGGACAGGGCATTGAGAATTCCAAACTTATGTAACATTACTTATACTTATCCTTATTTCTATACAATTCTTATATAAGTAAAAAATAACGATTTGTGTTAATATTAATTCATATGTTATATAACTTTCCGATTCTCAAAAAGTCAAAACAAATATATTATTATAATGATTTTATACCGTTACCTGTAATTTAACTATGCTTTCCATTCTTATTATGTCTCACCAGTTATTACATAATGTACCTCACTCTCTACTTTTTCTCACGAGTTGTTTCATAATTTATCTTACTCTCTGTATTTCGTTACATTATTATCAATTCCGTACATAAATTCTGTCATTCATACATAATTGTATCATAATTTTATCTTACTCTCTGTATTTCTTTACATTATCATCAATTCCGTACATAAATTCTGTCATTCATACATAATTTTATTATAATTTTATCTTACTCTCTGTATTTCGTTACATAATTATCAATTCCGTACATAAATTCTGTCATTCATACATAATTGTATCATAATTTTATCTTACTCTCTGCATTTCTTTACATTATCATCAATTCCGAACATAAATTCTGTCATTCATACATAATTGTATCATAATTTTATCTTACTCTCTGTATTTCTTTACATTATCATCAATTCCGTACATAAATTCTGTCATTCATACATAATTGTATCATAATTTTATCTTACTCTCTGTATTTCTTTACATTATTATCAATTCCGTACATAAATTCTGTCATTCATACATAATTGTATCATAATTTTATCTTACTCTCTGTATTTCTTTACATTATCATCAATTCCGTACATAAATTCTGTCATTCATACATAATTGTATCATAATTTTATCTTACTCTTTGTATTTCTTTACATTATCATCAATTCCATACATAAATTCTGTCATTCATACATAATTCTATTATAATTTTATCTTACTCTCTGTATTTCGTTACATTATTATCAATTCCGTACATAAATTCTGTCATTCATACATAATTTTATTATAAATTTATCTTACTCTCTGTATTTCTTTACATTATTATCAATTCCATACATATATTCTGTCATTCATACATAATTGCACTACAATTTTATCTTACTCTCTATATTTCTTCACATTACTATAAATTCTGTAGTTCTTTCTTGGTACTGAAATGGTTTATGTAGTCTTTTTCTTTTCTTTCCTAAACCTGAATGTAGGCCGAAACATTGGCACAGTTAAAAATAAGTTCTACTCATTTTGTGTTATTTTTGACTGCACCCCCTGACCAAATCAATCCGTTATCAAATTAAGATAATACGTATGCCTTCCAAAGCACTGTGCTTGTACACTATATTAATAAGAGAAAATAAATTTTATATTTAAAAACACCAATAAAAATTATTATTAATTATAATAAAAAACCACTTAATAAAAATGTCAAGTTGCAAGATCAACGACTTAATGTCCATTGTTAAACGTTTAATATGTTTATTATCAATTTGTTACTTCTTGAAGAATATCCTCTTTTGCTTAGGAAGAACTCTACTTGGCCTCCATTTAGAACAGAACAATGTATCTTCACAAAATCGACTTTTTCACTTCTAGGGAAATTTTACATGTTGGAATGTTTAGGTATGTGAGATGGATACAGAATAAATTGCAATATTATAAAAGTTCTTTGAGTAAATGAGTGAGTTTATGACAGGTCCCGAGGTACCTAGCGTTCATATAATAGAAACCGCTACGAACAGCAAACTATACACCTTCGAGGACAACAGGCGATTGAGGCTTCAATACAACAGCCTCTCCATGCCTCAAACAAAGATCTTCCAAGTGAGTTTAAGATCATAACTTACGCTTAAAATGGCAATTTCTCTTTGAACCTAATAGGAATGAACAATATTTCAGATTGAAACTGACGAAGGACACAAAGCAAGCGTGAAACTGCAAATGCCAGCAGGGCTCCGGATCAATGAAGAAATGACTTTTCCACTTGTGGTCAAACTGTAAGTTATTTAATATAACTTATAATTCCAATTCATAATATATAAATTTATATAACAAAATGATAAGCCAGGTTATTTAATTTTTGTTAAAACTCGGTTCCATAGCCTAAAACTGTATTCCATTGGATTATTCCCAAATCAATTCCCCTGAAGGAAGACACCTAAGGATGAGATGAGTGTTGAGCACGCCCCCGCCGTAATCTCAATGCCTAAATATTTCAATATTATTACTCTCAAGACCTACTCTCCTTTCTCTCCTCTGGATCAGTAAAGTCAGTAGGTCCTTTTTTCAATTCCTACGTAAACGTACTCTTTCCTTATCCCGAGTCAAGAACTAAATTTGTTCTGTTTTTGACTGCACCCCCAACTATCTCCATTCTCCATTGTATCATCCAGTCAACTATTTTCCTCTCATACATATTTGTTGTAGTATGCGTTTGAACATCTTGATTCTGAATACTGAAAGAAAATAATTATTACGAAAGAATGTCATAAAAAATTATGAACAACAATAAGAATTCGTATTTAACAGGATATAAAGTTATTTTATGGGTATCTTTCACTGAAAAGTCTATTAAAAATGAGAAATGTATATAGATTGTTGTAGTTTCTAAAGCTCAATTCAATTCAATAAAGACTTGTTTAATTAATTCGCTGCTTGTTTTTTGTGTAAGACCCGGGTACGGTTACAGTTCCAATACGGCTCTTTTTATCAGGGGGGGGGGGGATACTATACTTTTTTGGGCCTTACGTGCCCCTGCCTTCTCAGCTCCTTCTCATTATTCTTTCACCGACCGTTTCACCCACTTCCATTTCTTTCCTTATTAACTCATTTCTCGCCCTATATGCACTAGTCTTCATCGGAAATCTTCTCCCTAATCCATTTTTACAGCACTGATTTTGGAGAAAATTTTCGCAGGTGTTGTCCAACTTTACGCTATATATTTGAGAATACACTCATTTACAGATTAGAAGATTCACGAAATAAACACTACAACTAAATAATACGAATAGAATCGATCCTTTTTCTGGATCAAGGAAGCAGGGGGTTTTGAAAAATGAGGTGTCTCAATTTCACGGAAAAATGACAAATTTCTTTATATCAATTCTCAAATTCCTACTAGAGTTAAAATTAAAACGGCGATAAACGGTGCCTTTTCAATAATCCGACAGTTTTGAGCCTGTAAATTGAAACGGGATTTTAACTTTAATCGAAAATTATATTTATGATATACCTTTAATTTATCACAACCTTGCTCATAAACAAGTACTATACATTTAAACTTTATGTTCCATAGGTCCTATAAACCAGGTGAAGTTTGTGTCACCAATAAGTGGGAAGTAGATTTCTCGACATACTTAGCCAGCAAGAAAAACTTCCTTGTATTAGAAATACAACCAAGCTCTAGGAAGCATGACATCATGGATCATATTGCAGTTATCCGGTAAACCCTTACTTTAAAAATCACTGACTGTTTATAATAAAATAATATCATATGTCAAAAGTAGTATCAATTTCAATTTTTATTTTTTTTGTTTTGTTCCTGATTCTTTTCGTAATAGGGAAAACTATGGTGTGGACAATTCTCAGTTTTTAAATTGTTTATTGAAATCCGGCCAATAGATTCACATGTCCCTTTTCTACAACTTCATGTTGTACAAATCTAGGGTACGAGAAGACCCTTTCAAGCGTAGAAAGGAAAAGGTAGATATTGGATTTGAGCCATTGGATCGTTTCATATGAAATGTCTATTTACACTACAAGGAAACACTATTTAGTAAAACAACTATGTGGAATGAAAACATTTTTATTCAAAATATTTACCCTTGTTTTAAATTGATGAAACAAAGACTGAAAATACAATTTTGAGCTGATAATCATTTCAAGTTGTCTAGATTTCTGAACAGATATCTGTTGGAGATAAGTCTGGCAAATAAAGTTGGTGTGGGGGCTTCGTAACCCAGCTTTAGTTTCATAGGAGTATGAGGTCTGGAGTTGTATGAGAGTATAGATCCATTCTGATTAACCACTCTTTTTTTTATAAGGTTATGTTGCATTGTGTCAATATACATGCAGGACGATGCGGATGTGACGGATTTACCTTATGATAAAAAGGAGTCATTCCGTGTTCGAGTCCCTGTCCTGGCCATATCTTTTCTTTTCAAATAAAATATTAAAAAAATTATATCATATAACAATAAAATAAATTATAATAATATTACCGACTTAAAGTCAACTAGATCCAAAATAAAGTAATGTTCAATTAACATTCTCCCCGTGTATGCATCGCAAATTGCGAGAATACGGAGAGGTAGGATCAAGTGAAAAGAGGGGATATGGCTGGCCGGAATGGCCGAGATGGTTGAGGCATCACCTCGGAAAGGTGAAAGTTCCGGATTCGAGTCCCGGTCCTGGCCATATCTTTTCTTTTCAAATAAAATATTTAAAAAATAATATATAAAAATAAAATTATAAAATATAACAATAAGTTATATGAATTTGTATTTGATTGAACATCTTGGAATCAGATTGCTGTACCTGGTTGATGAGTCTGTCTGTACTGTTGATCTCAGATATGTTCCATACTATCTTGAGTTGTGCTAAGTTTTTTGTTTATGTCCTGATGATACCTGTATTGGTTAAACGTTAATCGGTTAATTGCTTCCCACTATCTTAACGACTTAAGGCTTTATTTTAAAATGTTTTAATTATCTTGTTTATGTTACTGGAGTACATATTTTTGAGTCATTCATTCATTACAATGTACTCCATGGTCAACAATAATGACCATGGAGTACATTGTAAACTCTAAGTATTATAAGACAAATTTAAATTATTTGACAATCTACTAAAAGGTTAAAAATGTGCAAATTTATAAGTATTTAAAAAATATATTTAAATTAAATAAAAAATGGACTTAGATGTGGACGAGATGTAAATTGAAAATGACTGAAGAAGTTGAAACGTAATTGTCGAGGAGACCAAGGTCATCCTCAAGAAGAAGTTTAATCAGTATTTTCTTTCAGGAGCTATGGAAATTTTATGTTTTAAAGACAAGTTTTGTTTTTATACTTAAAAAATAATCTGTTAATCCAATATTAAATAGCTCGATTTTTAGTTTTTTATTTCTCCTAGTATATTTAACACTTAACAGTCGTTATCATTCCGTTTCCCCATTGTTGCCAAATGTATTATCCTGAAAAGATAATTTTTATCTATAACAAATAAAAACAGTCGATAAAACATTGATTGGCGCCAGATACAATATTGGAGTTGGCTAAACACAAATACAATGAAATCAATATTTTTTCTATTCATGCGTCTCCTATATAAGTAAAGAAGTTAATAACATTGTGAATAATTCCCCAACTAACTTACATACTAGGCAGAGCTCGCTTTTAATAGTTTTCGATTTAATTAGCATATAGGTAATTTTGATAGATTGCTCTCCGCTTTAAGAGATGCCCAGTTTTCTAGTAAAGGATATCGGTGGTCGTCTTTCAGGGGCATTTAGTTAAAATCGCGCCAATAAATATACATCCTCCTACCGAACATTGTGATGATGAAATTAAATTGCGAATTTCATGATAAACTAGAGTGGGCCTATGGGAAAGTACCGCGAAACTGTTTAATAATAATTTTAGGAGACGCGAACGCAAAGTTGGGAAGGAGATGTACTTGTATTATCCGACGATCAGTAATGATAGTTTACATGAAGTTAGCAATGATCAGGCTACGACTTATAAACTTTGCTATCTCGAAAAGCCTATAGCCTTGTCCAAACTGCTAGACCGTTGCTTAGACCATGTCTCAGAGACGTGGTCTAAGCTTGTCTCGCTAGGCGGCTGCGGAGCCTCTGCGAAAATAATCCCCGGATGCGGAGCCGTTGCAGAGCCAAAATCATTTGTCTAAGGTCTCCCGATCGGAATGGGAGACTTCATGCAACGAGACGAGGCACGGCCTAGTCTGAGCAGTGTTCAACGTTTTTATTGTCATTATAAATTACGATTATACATTTTAATAATAATTATTGCAATTATAGATCATAATTATTGTGTATTTAATTATAATATAATTAAAATGGCCAGTCTTAATTTATTTAACCTTCCGTTAGGTGCGCGTATCTGTCAGATATGCAGTGGAAATGTTCGTTTAATTTTCTTTGATCCTTGCCGGTTTTAATATTTCCCTCTTCTTTCGACCCAATCCCACCACATTATTGATCGAAAATTTCTGCAATAAATAGTTAAGTTAAAGAAATGTTTTCAGGAATATGCGGATCCATTCAAGTCATTTTTTAAAATATTTTATTTTTAATAATTCAATGTAAAATTTGTAATTCATTGGTAATTTAATTAATACAAATTAAATTTTCACTTTATTCAAACTATTATTGAAGTTAGACAAATTTTTATGTGCCAGATAAGCGCGACCTTTAATCATTGCCTCAGATTTTCACTTTTCTATTTCTTGCACATATTTATTTTATTTCAGTGTGCTATCTTATTTATGTCATTATAGAGGAAAAAATAGTTTTAATTTATTAATTTAATTTGAATAATGCTTAGGACGTGAAAGTTGTGCTAAATACAATTATGTGTGATACTGATTATTAGATTGTTCAAAATAAAGCGACATTCCAAGAAATAAATTTTAAGTATAATTTGATATATCTTGTCGTTTATTAAATGTAATTTTGTATTTTTTCTGAGTTCCATGAGAAGGAGAGGATTTATTTATTACAAGCAAGTGGTATCTGTCATGTACGCGCAACCGTCTAGAATGTACGCCTATCGGAAGGTCAACCCTCAAGTATTGCTGAGACATGGTCTCTGGGACCTTTCGGTACCTATTTTTGGGGATTTCCTCCCTTCCGATTATGGGAAATCCCCGTATGACTCAGTAGCATCCTATATTGCTAGCACCTTATTGAATGTGAAGGTGGAAGGTTGGTTATAAAGTTTGTTCAAAAAATATAAGCAACGCCTGGTCCCACGGACCATACCTCAGTACTTGAGCTACTTCTATGATTTTCTTCAAGGTTGGAGAACAATCAGAAGCCCTTTGTTTTAGGGAACTATGGCAGGACAACGTCTGCCGGGACAGCTAGTTGTTAGTAAAAATTCGAATTTATCCAGAGTTTTACTATTTTGGAAAATCATATGGTTCGATCTTGGATATGTAACAATGAATAAAACCCATTAGAGGCAGGGTGTGGCCTTTGAGTAAATTGATCAGATTAGATAATATATCATTTGTAAAAGTTTCGGCATACTTATATTAGACGAAAAAGGAGGTGACATAAGAAATAAATGAATAACAATTCGTGAGAAATATGATAACAATAGTGGAAAACTACGAGCTTTATACCTCATCATAGGATCACATCACACCATCTTTAGTATATACAAATTTTTAGTCATATAATATTAGTATTATTATTATTTTTTTTTAATTGTTATTTTTATGGTAATTATTTTCTTTTAACAGAAAAATTTGCCCTGGCCGGGATTCGATCCCAGGTCGTCTGCTTCTCCGTAGCAGTGCTCGGACAGCAGTTGAAAGCACTGCTACGGACAAGCAGACGACCCGGGTTCGAATCTCGGCCAGGGCAAATCTTTTCTCTTCAAAACAAAAATATTATTATTATTATAATTTATTTTATTTTTATATTGTATAATTTTTGAAATATTTTATTTGAAAAGAAAAGATATGACCAGGGCAGGGACTCGAACCCGGGACCTTCACCTCTCCGTGGTGACGCCTCAACCATCTCTTTTGGATCTAGTTGACTTTAAGTCGATAATATTATTATAATTTATTTTATTTTTATATTACATAATTTTACTTAATATTACTTAAAGTCAACTAGATCCAAAATAAAATAATGTTCAATTAACATTCTCCCCGTGTATACATCGCAAATTGCGAGAGCACGGAGATTTAGGAGTGAAAAGAGGGGATATGGCTGGCCGAGAAACGTGCCAGGGCGGCCGAGATGGTTGAGGCGTCACCACGGAGAGGTGAAGGTCCCGGGTTCGAGTCCCGGTCCTGGTCATATCTTTTCTTTTCAAATAAAATATTTCAAAAATATTATTGTTTTAATTTAGGATATTTTCATCAGGCAAAGTTTCTTACAGAAATTTCTTCTTGCATATACTGTTTCAAAGAATTACCCCCGATTAAGGACATTAATTTTTATTATCCAGTTAAATATAATTGATATACGTTTTTAGCATGTGAAAAAGGAAACTTTTAATGTAGTGCTAGATGGCATGAAATCAATTGTTATTTGAAACATGATTATTCCTAAGAATGTTTTGGAAGTATGTGTATGAACAATAATAATGCACTATAGTTGAGATGTTGTCTCGAGGACGTTATAATTCCATGATTGTCAAACAAATAATGCAATAAGATATTTGAATAAAAGAGAAAAACAAGGAAGAAAATTTTGTTCACACAATTACACAACAAAATACGAACCAAATGAAACATTTAAAAGACTCGAGAGGCTTTAGTATTTAAAGGCTTGAAAAAGTTGTTTATTTTTATTTTATTGTGATTATTTAAATATTTTTATTTTGAAGAAAAAAGATTTGTCCCAGCCGGGATTCGAACCCGGGTCCTCCGCATCTCTAGCCCCTGGGACTGGCCATGGTGGCTTAGGTGCAGAGGACCTGGGACAAATCTTTTCTCTTCAAAACAAAAATATTTAAAAAAGTTTTGTTCATAAGAAAAACGAAAACTTTCATATCTACTCAAATAAGAATAATGATTTTATTATGATCATAAAAAATAAAATTATGGGCGGCACAAATGTATTAAGCAATATTCATTAACAGTCATAATGATAATAATGAAGTATACTAAGGCCAAGTTGTGATTGCAGGTACATTACAGAAATGGACTTCGTAGATCCCAGCAAGGTTTCTATTTTGGCTCATGGTTATGGAGGTTATTTAGCCCCCAAGTTGCTCTTGGAGAAATCGGAAATGTTCAAGTCCGTTGCTATTGTATCCGGCATTTTCAGCTGGCCTAACTATAGTGAGTAAATAACTACAATATCCGGCATTTTCAGCTGGCCTAACTACAGTGAGTAAATAACTACAATATCCGGCATTTTGAGCTGACCTAACCATAGTGAGTAAATAACTACAATATCCAGCATTTTCAGCTGGCCTAACCATAGTGAGTAAATAACTACAATATCCGGCATTTTCAGCTGGCCTAACTATAGTGAGTAAATAACTACAATATCCGGCATTTTCAGCTGGCCTAACCATAGTGAGTAAATAACTACAATATTCGGCATTTTCAGCTGGCCTAACTATAGTGAGTAAATAACTACAATATCCGGCATTTTCAGCTGGCCTAACTATAGTGAGTAAATAACTACAATATCCGGCATTTTCAGCTGGCCTAACCATAGTGAGTAAATAACTATAATATCCGGCATTTTCAGCTGGCCTAACTATAGTGAGTAAATAACTAAATATCCGGCATTTTCAGCTGGCCTAACTATAGTGAGTAAATAACTACAATTCCATTCAAACCCTTTTATGGGCAATTCAGACATATAATAATCATTTTCAATATCATAATCTCATTCTATAATCTCCTCATATTCGATCTTGACAGTTAAGTCAAATTTATTGATGGGCTATGAGCATTCCTTTTTAGGAAAATATATGATTTTGTGGAATGCTTAATAGACCAACCCTTGGCAAGCTAAATGGATTAGGCATAAGGAGTAAGCATTGAGATTATATTGATGAAATAAGAGAAAAAGTTAGCCCTAATGTTATGATGATGGCTCCCAAGTATGAAACGATAGCTCCATTTGTAAGAATACAAATATTACTCAAATATTTCATGAAATGAATTTTATTTTCAATTCCTCGATTCTCAAACCTGGCAATGTATTTGAGCTTAACTCATTACCCTAATATTCAGAAAAATGTTAATTTACAATGGTAATTGCATACGTTAAAGAACAGGAAAATGTTTGTAGAAATATGGCACCAAGGTTGTTTGTCAGTTTCATAGTTACTTAAACATTTTTTATATAATATATCATTTATCATCATATATAGCCCACTATGTACATCACAAAAAATTTACTTCAATCAAATAAATTACGCATTTTATTCGATTTTTAATCATGAATTCTTACTCAATCAAAACTATTTTAATCAATAGTTTTCAATCCTCAATATAGATTGAGGAAAATCTGTAGAGATGGTAAATGTATAAGGTATAAGGATATTGCTATAGGTTGAGCATAGTGTTTACCTCCAATTGATAGCACTCCAATAAAGTTCTATAGTAGAAGGTCTCGAGGCCATCTTCTTTTCAGACGCCTCGGAGGGTTATCAGGAATATTATGGGAAGCAAGTCGAGAGACTAGCGGATTCATGTGTGTATGGAGCTTTTCATGGAAGGATAGATATCTAGTTTGGGCCAAATCAGCAACATATGGGATATTAAGGTCATGATGGATGAGTTTGTTTGTGGCATAATAAGGAGCATTGAGGATTTTAAGAAGGATTTTGGATTGCAAGGATTGGATACTATATACAGGATGAATTGGATGGTATAGTAGAGCACCAAAGCTCAACTCCGTATGTCCAATTAGGTCCGATAACTGCCATGTAAATGAGTCTTTTGTAATTAATTGGGAGCTTTGAACGTTTGTCCAGTAAATATTGAAGTAGGCGAAAACGTCGAGCAGTTTCTTGTCTTTTCAATCTTGTATGAGATAAAATAACTTTTAATTCGAAAAGTAACAGTTTTTCCAACCTTACTTTTTTGCAAGTTAAAAAACAGTGTTTTGTGACTCAAATCTTAATCTACCCATATCTCTGCTTATTGTTAAATAATCAATCATGTCATATCGATACGTGCCTGTTTTTAACTTGACCTGTCGAGGAAATTCAATCGAATGTTCCATTAGGTATCTTGGATCAAAACCACATCTACATTATGTTATCTCATTAATTATTATTATTCTTATTATTCGGCGTTACGACCCTTGTAATCGAGTCTTGGCCTGCTTCAGCATCGAGCGCCAGTTTTCTCTGTTAAATCCTGCTACCATCCAATTGCGAACATCCAATACGTCCGAAGCTACGCAGTCCTCCCACCGAAATCGTGGTTGGCCTGCTCTTCTCATACCATACATTCGCTCCTTGAGGACTTTGGCTGGGATTTCATCCTGCCCCTTCCTAATCACATGTCCGGCCCACCTCAGTCTTGCTAACTTTATAAAACTGTACTACGTCCAGGTCCTTATAAAATAGTCTCAGTTCATTGTTGGAACGACGCCTCCACTTTCCATCCACCAAAACTGGACCGTATAGTCTCCTGAGGACTCTCCTTTTGAATCTCAATAGTGAGAGTTCATGTGTTTAGGTTAGGGTCCAGTTTTCTGAGGCATATGTGAGAACTGGTCGGATGAGAGTTTTGTACAGTCTTATCTTGGAGGATTTGGAAAGGAGACCACCACGTAGATGCTTCTGGAGACCAAAATAGTAGCGATTAGCGGTTATAATCCGCTTCTCAACTTCTGCCCCAATATCATTTTGTTGGTTCACCTGGGATCCAAGGTACACAAATTCCTCAACTCTATCCACACTCTGCCAGTCAACTCGGATATGGTTTTCAAGATTTATTTGTTGAGGGTTTATGCACATGTACTTCGTTTTGCTGTAGTTGACGATAAGTCCCATCATTAATTGTTATATAATGAACTAGCTTTAGGGGGAAAAAAAACTCGTTTCGGAATCTAAAATAGGGAAGTGGATGCTGTTACTGGACCTCAAAGGATATCTACAGGCGAAGATTTAAATTTCGAATAGATACAAATTAAAAGGTGTATTTTGAAAGTGAGCTTTTTATGATTAAATGGAATGGTGTTAAAGATGATCTAACAGACTTCTGGAACATAATAAACCAGGAATCAAATAAAAAGGGAAAAAAATGTCAATTTAGAAAGACTTGAAGGACTAATTTGCCTTTCTCTCTCTTTTCTTCTCCTCCCTATGGCGGGGGAAGTGGGAAGTGGTAAGTGGTCCGAGTACAGAATCAGTTTTAGCAAGTGTACTTTAAATTCTTTCTTGGTTCTGGAATTCGAATATCCGTAGGTTTTATTGACTTATAAGATGTATAATTTATTTCGGAACCATGGTCAGCACAAATAAATATAATGTTATTCAATAATTATTATTGCCTAATAAACCACTCCTAACTAGTTAACCTTTAGAGGAGAGAGGGATATGTATCTTATTCATTAATGATATAGAATTATTATATCTCAAATACAACGACCTCAGTGTGGCATCCTCTTTTATTATTTCAATATTATTCAGACGATTAACCTGGAATCCTCATACAAGACTGAAAAGACAAGAAACCGCTCGACGTTTCAGGCTACTTCAATACTTACTAGACAAACGATCTAAGCTCCCAATGAACTACAAAAGACTCATCTACATGACCATCATACGACCTATTTGGACTTACGGAGTAGAGCTATGGGGCTCCACTAAGCCATCGAATTCCTCTCGTATCCAATCCCTACAATCCAAAATCCTTCGTAAAATCCTCAATGCTCCTTATTTTGTTAAGAATAAAGTCATCCATAACGACCTTAATGTCCCTTTTGTTGCTGATTTGGCCCGAACCCGGTATCTATCCTTTCATAGCAAACTTCATTCCCACTCAAACCCTCTAGTTTCAAACCTAGCTTCCTCTTCAATTCCCGATAATCCTCCGAGGCGTCTGAAAAGAAGATGGCCACGTGACCTTCTTATTTGAACTTTGATTTGAGTACTACCAGTGGGTAGTTTCTCTACTTGTCATTCTCATGTCATTATGTAACACGCATTCTATTTACTTGTTGTATAATTGTAATACAGTTGTAAATATCAATAAATAAATTTAAAAAAAAAAAAAAAAATATTATTCAGATCAAAGGACCTGGCTTTTCCTTGAGATCATTACACGGGCAGTGTAGCCCATGGCAGAGTATTCCTTCTAGAGAGGTCTTCTATAGTATAAATAATGCATGGCTCTTGATTGAAACATTCTATTCTCCAAGTTCTTCAATTCAAATAATTCATCTTATTATAATCCAGGTTTCAATATATTATTATCATTACTATTTTCATATAGTAGAGGAGATAAGGATGGGATTATATCTATATTTTTTCTATTTGATAAGATATAAAAGCAATTTCATGAAATTGAAATGTACTGAATAAAAAGAGTGAACTGTAACTAGTAATTATTGAGATTAATAAGGGGATTTCAGATTCATTGTGGAGCGAGCGGTACTCCCTAGATGACGATGTGACATATGCAGCGAGAGTATTGAAGGGCCACGACTTGCTGCTCATCCACGGCACATTGGACCTCTCCGCTCATTATCACCAAGCAATGATATTTTCAAAGGCACTCATTGAAGCGGGAATCCTCTACAGCCACTTGGTTAGTAATCATTTTCTTCAAATTCTCTTTCTAATTTCCTTATGCTATGTATTTTTTATTTGAGCTCAGTATTTTCCTTTACATTTCAAGAGCTTATCATACTATGCAATAGCATAATTTGAGTAATTTAGAAAACTACCTGACATTACCTACAGATCCAATTGATGCAAATCGGGGGTAGTAATGAATAAATAAGTGTAGGACTGTCAATCAATTAGAAAAGGGACACTCACATTTTTCTTCACCTGCATACTTGTGCACACTTGTGGGTAGTCACTCACTCATAGTGAATTTGAGAAATAATATGAAGGAATAATGTGTCGCGATGAGTACCCTAAATAATCTATATGCTCCCTTTCGCTGTATGTCTCATTATCTTTGCCTTCAAAATAGCTGTCTCGAAAATGCTGTATTAGCCAATCAGGTTCCACAAGAAATCTCGGATTCCCACCATTCATTTTCAATATAACATTGAATAATCGAAATATAAGACCATGTTTTTTTCCAGTCGGCGCTGGACCTAACTAGTATTGAAGTGATCGTTCAGCAATCTTCAAAAATTTGCTTAATATTAAGTATATAAATGTTCAATTATACAATAGATTTACTAGCAATACTGTTTTCATTGGATGACGTTTCCATTCATGTGGTTATGGTGCTCGCTTAAGTTGTTGCTTTAGATATTGTGTAACTTGATTTGTGTCATTGCCTATTTCTCGACCCTCATATAGAAAAAAGTTTATGGGCCCAGCAAGTGAAATATTTATTGTTTTTCAGTAAACTTTTCAGTGAATGTGAATTGTGAATAGAGAACACACGAGTTCAGGTTATTTCGCATTTGTCTTTGGTCGAATGTGTAAGTATGGCTTCCACAAATCTATGTTTAAGCATTCGGTATGTTTGTTGTAAAACCTTTAGATGGATAAAATTTCGCGACCTTGTACTTCAGAGTTAAACTATTCTTAGAACAGAATGGAGTCCTTCACGTGCTTACTAAGTATCTTCCCGCAGATGATATTGAGCTGAAAACTTTCAAAACTGCTTACGTTGAGGCCAGATCTATTTCGATTAGCTGTATGAGCGATAAGATAAATATTTTAATAAAATACGAAACTTGGGCCAAAGAAATTGTGGACACTCATTCAGAAACTTATGAGAAAACCGGCACGAAAGACATAAAGCATTATGATGGCACATAAAGCATGAAGAAAGGTGAAATACAAGTTTGAAAAAAACTCTCAAGGAATCCCTTCGAGAATTCGAGTCTATGGCAGCTGAAGGATGGCTGGTGGTAAGGTGGAAGATGTTATTATTTTTTAGATAACGTGAAAGAATAGTTGTTTATCTGAAGAAGAGAGAATATTGAAAAACGAAGAGTCTCAGCCTCGCAGCGCTATTTTCCCAATAGAAACCAATCCTAATTCGTCTTCAAAATCAAATGTGACTGTCGCAAGGCACAGGGACACACGGACACACGGACAAATATTCTCCTAACAAAGAGTTGGCAGCTACCGTAGAAGAGGATTTCTTATTTCTTTCTTACTTCTGTAGATAGTAACAGAGAAATGTCCATCTGTTGTGAAGTTGACGGGCATTATTTCTGTTATCGATAGTGGCGCAGCTGTCATCTCATCCTAATTGTTGTTAAAAATTGTGGCTAAATTAATATATTTGGGCATTGATATTAGTCTAGCCGGGGCATGCGAAACTATTAAAGCAGTAAAGAAGGATAATACCTCGTGGATAATACTTCTTTGTATCTTTAGTACTGTTTTAAGCTCTTCAATTTATTATTAAATCTACTATCATTGCGGAAATTGCAAAACAAAAAAAATAATCTAGTGTAAAAATTATTTTCAATAAAATTTTGAAGGGCCAAGTGTTGGGACGTTTATATGCTATTAAGATCAAATCATTAACGGAATAATGCCAATACCTTTGAATAATGAATTCTTCCAATGAAACATACCTCTAGAGTGAGAATCCTCCAAATATTTGGAAGATTTTACAAATTATTTCGACTTTAATGCTTTAGCCCTATCTGCATCAACAGATCTAGATGTTCTTCAAAATTTTTCTGAGACAGTCCTGGATGAGTGTTGGAAACAAGCAATTGACAACGAATTTGAAGTCATCGAAATACAAGGGTACTCGTTGGAGGGGGGGTAGCGGATTGTCCTCCAGGTGCCTCAATAATTGAAAATTGTTGCATATCACATTATTATTATTTTTCATTGTTACGTCAATACTAAGATGCTACTATCAATGTATCAATTGTGTCTTTGCATCGATCCTTTGTTCAATCGATATTTGAATATATCAGTTATCAAAAATGGAGGCATGCGTATGGTATTTTTTTATTTTCTGTTGCTCAAATTCTAATTAGAAAACAGAATATGTTAGAAACCAAAGACAATGATGGCCGATAAAGAGATAAAAAGGAAGAGGCACTCAAGGTCCGTGGCTGAGGGTGAGATGGTTCACCTCTTCAACCTCTTCCTACCTTCCTCTTCAACCTAGTTTTCATTTCCAGCAACTCGGTGACAAGTCAGATGAGAAGCCAGTGCTCTTGCGTCTAGAGATATAAAAGTGTTAAAATTAGTTATTGTAAATTTTAAAGCCCATATAAAGAATTAGTTGGAAGGTTAGTGTATCTATAGTTGTTCACCCGTCCTCATCGAATCTTTTGTGTTTCTATTCTGGAAGATTCCAATACTGATATGAAGTAAACCATTGAAAGACTTTTTTAATTAGATAATTGTAGCATAGTTCATGAGTGGTTCTAAATTTTGTGAATCCTGTATGGAAAACTGTAGATAAGAATAATATTGTATAGGCTGATTATGCGTTTTAATTGATATTTATAAAATCTCATGAACAGTTTTTATATTGATTATAATAATATAAATATTATATGTTTTGGTTCTTGAATTTAAGGAAGGACTGAATCTCAAGAACCAAAACATGTAATTTCATAACAGTCAAGATAAGTAGAAACCAAAAAAAAAAATATATATATATATATATATATATATATATATATATATATATATATATATATATATATATATGTGTGTGTGTGTGTGTGTATGTGTGTGTGTTATTTGGAGAACTTGGAGTGGGTATTAATATCCAATCCTACAAATTTTTTTTTTTTTTTTTGAGAAGAAAACACTTTATTGAAGCATTACAATCTGCCTGTTGTGGGCAATAAGTAATGGTGCTATGTAGGTTACAATCATTCCATAAAAAAATCAATGATATAAACGAAATAAATGCATAAATAAATATATACAAGCGAAAAAATATATACAAAAATAAAGTAAAAAAAAAAATATATATATAATAAAAAAAAATATAATAATAATAAATAAAACATAAAAGAAATATACTGTACACATTCATACTCTATTTACAATTTGCCTGGGGTCCCCGAACTGAGCTCATGAATGAGGGCAAAGCAGGAGTCCGGGAGGCCCCAGCCCCCTTTCCCAGCCGCGTCACTGGCATTAAACGCCAATGGAAGCTGGTTAAGGGCGCTAATCCTACAAATTAAAAATAGTTTTGATTACTGTGACGTTCTGAATATGTAGATATCCCGCTCTAATTAGAATTTGTTGATAGAAACAAACAGAAAAAAAAAACATTTGTTGATCTCTAATTATATTTTATGTGTTTTAGTTATAATAGCAATTAATATTTTATTACTCGCCCCTAATCTACCAAAGCGTATCTTTTTGGTTTTTCAAATTCATTTGGAAACATAGAACATGAAATCTTTTTACTTTTGTTGTCATTTGACTTCTTATTACTTGAGCTCATAATCCCTAAAATCAAGATTATTTAAATGTCCGACGTGTGACTGTTTGTTAGAACTTTTAGATTGTGAAAGTAAAGCTGAAGAAGAGCTGCTATGGCATGTTGTTCAATTTTATTAACCTCGATTCTTATCCAATTTGTCTGCTTTCCCATGGAATAAATTCTGCTGAAGTAAAAACCTGAATATTTACCAAACATAATTCACTATCACCATTTACAATTTCAGCGCTCTCAATAGCATACAATCAAGTTTGTTAGGCTCAGCGTGGTATTAGATTTACTGCTTGCTATTGCTATGAATCTATGAAAAGCACAATACCGAATGCTAAATGAAAGCTCCGTGGCTACCCCAATTACGTTTCTAAAACTTTCTTAAAACACCATCGGACAATAAACACTAAAACAACTTTGCCCTGAAATTCGGCAAACGACATTTTTATCAACACTCTCTTCTTTGTAATAAAAATAAACGTAAATCTTAACATGGGAGTAATTAAATAATTCAATGGGTGATAAATGGCCACTTTTGAAATAATTTTTATTGTATTTTCATTTGTACATTCATATTTAATTGGATATACTTTTGCAGGCTTACCCGGACGCTGGGGGAGACTTGGCTGGAAATGAACTACACGCTTACAGTGCCCTCGAAGATTTTTACGATAGGACTCTCTCACCGATAGACTACACGGAATGGGAAACCGGTTCCACCTACTTCAGTTTTCGAAACTGAAACTTCATATAAATCTCATTTCCTGATTATGTTAAATGTACAGTTTAAGTATAATTGCTTTTGCCTTTGTCGTATACAATTTTGGTTCCGCTTTCTTTTCGTTTCGGATTTTATGTAATATTTGTTTTAGAAAAAATAATTTGAGTAACTGCATGATTGAAAAGCTTGTGTATGATATCCATTGTGATTTACTAGCTCAAGCAAACTGCATCCAGCTTAAGTGAGAAATGTTTCGTCCGTAAATAAAACCGGAACCGTACCTCGTCAAAATTAATTATGTAGAAACTATTTATAAAAAGTATAATTGATTTATAAATTTATATTTAAAATCTGATTATTTTCACCTAAATTCATTTTATCGATTCAATGAATGCTCATAGTAGATAGCAATTGTGTACTTACATCTTACCTTTCAAGAGCTATGGATTTCCTTAATATGTCAACCTTTCAAATTTCCAAAAAAATTAAATGAATATACAGTATAAGAAACTATTAGGATTATTCTTTAACTTTGAATTTAAGACGATGGATTAGCTAATTGTAAAATCAAATAAAATCTTATGCTCGCCATCTCAGTCCAAAACATATATAACAACTAGAACTAGAACGAGAAATCGTTTAAAATTAAAAATGAGATCAAATTTAAAATATATACAAACAAAAAAAATTATAGAGATACTAATAATATCATAATAATAATATCAAGAAAATTTTATTGGTCCGTCCAAAAATGTGAAGAGGGAGTTGCAAAACAAAAAATGAGAAAAAACACATCAAAGACTTATTGTTAGAGACCAAGCCGGAAAATAACTTTCCCTATATGATTTGGAAACATTCGATTTTTTTTCCAAAATTGGTAATATATTGTTTAGTGTAATACTGGCTATCTGTCTATCTACGTGGCGCTACACCCCTGGGTGGGTCCTGGCCTCCTCAATGATATTTTATATTTCTCATTTCCTAAAACGACGTTCAAAAGAAATTTTAACAAATATCAGGATATACATTTCAAGTTTTGAAATTCTAATGTATTGAAATACTATCTTAATTTTTGTAAAACTATAAGCAAGAAAATTAAAAAAAGCGATTTCCGTATAATGGCGTTGAAGAAATAAAGATTCATTTCTATGGATCATTAAAAATTATCTCCACTTTTAGGAAAGTTACGGCGGCCATGTTAGACGTGAAAAATTGGTATAATTTCTTCAAAAGGTGTTATCGATTCCTCAGTATGGATCATATTACAAAGGTTGATGATAGAATAGAAATCTAGTTCCAAATTCCCACAAAGTTATAATATATTAAGACTATTTGATTTTATTTTTATATCAGAAGAGAGAAAATAACCCTGAAATTCTGGTAAAGAGCCAGAAGAATTGATACGGTACAAAGGGGCCTCAACCCGCCTCAAAACCCAAAAATCATCAATTGTTCATGCAGAGGAAATAAGTCCAAATATGTTCTGCAACTTGGTCCAGCAGCTGCACTGAAGACATATCACCTGCTCTACCAAATTTTAAGCTGTGTTTACTTAACCAAACTGCATCAAAAACGCTCACCAACCCCTATGGACTGAAAAGTGCAGCAATAGAAACAATTGCTGAACTATACAGTCGGGACAGCTGGCTTTATATTTACACAAATAGTTCAGCAACAATGAATTTCACGGGAGCAACTTCAGCACAGTCCTTTAGGGCTCTGTACCTGTGGGCTCCAATGCCAGCAATTACGACGGCTAAATAACAGCTATATACACGGCAGTGGGCAGGTAGTGGGAAACGAACGGACAAACCTAATTGCCAAGCAAGGACTACCTCAAATTGACAACCCCGCTTCGCTAACCTCAGCCAAGAATAAGATCGGAACAACAATTGGAAGCTATACAAGAAACCTACTATACAACGCTAGCAGAGGGAAAAAATTGGAATGCCTAGCATATGAGTAGCTCCCCCGAGATCTTCCAAGAGGCAAAGCAAACTTCTGCACAGAATTGGTATCGCAGATTCTTATAATTGTCCCATTTGTCTTTCTGGTGTAATGGACGGTGCACACTTATTACATTCCAACTGTCTTTAAGATGTTCCAAACAATGATGACAGTGCAGCCACGTGCTGGCATTGGAAAAAAAAAAAAAAAAATATATATATATATATATATATATATATATATATATATATATATTAAGGGATTTTACCTTTTATTAATTATCGGGGCTCATCAACAATTTTGATGGTTGTTATAAAAACCCAGGCTACAAAGAATAAAAAACAATAAAAATGTAAAACCAATGATAAAAAATGCCTAAATGTACAAAAATGCTAGACAAAAATTAATTACTGCCATTCACTCCGTTTTGCGAAAAGAAATACAATTAAATATTTTATTATCTTCTATAAATGACATATTTTCATCTCAATGTTAGGTAGACTGGAAACCTGTAATGAGACGTGTTCTGCAATTCGTAATTACTTGTTCCAACATTTTTGGATATTTTTCACAAACTTTTTCATGATTTGTGGTTCCTGACTAAACGTATTCTAATCCAGTTTATGGTTGAAATGGACCTTCGCAACATTCTTTCGATATATCTATAATTCAAACTTTGTCGAAAAAAAATAACCTAATCATCTTACAACTTTATTTTTTTAATTGTTGGTCCATTTTGTTGGTATTATTTTTCAATTCTCTACTTTGGCCCGGTTTGGATTTGTATTTGAATAAGGGATTAGAATTATATGAAAACCAAGAAATGACAACAATCTATGTTTAAAAAAAAAAAATCTTGTAAACTATTTGTTAGTAGAATTATATTACCTACGGTAGACTGTGCTTACAATGGAACACTAGATGGATTGGTATTGTCCAAAAATTTAAAGAAAGAAAATCTAACTTGAAAAGATTTTGAGTAATTCTCATAAAAATGGATTTTGTTGTGAGTATTGTGTGGATGTGTGGAAAGGCTAGAATAAACTGTTAGTATATTTAGAAGCGGGTTTTTTTTTCGATTTGTCTCACCAGGATGGATTTTCGGAAAAGCCAAACTCATTTTAAAACTAGAGCATATAAGCTTCAAACTGCGACCTGGAACATAATTTCCATTCAAATCTAGTTTTCGTTATTAACTAAGTGCCTGACAGATTTACAAAGGATGAAATGATTTGACTAATACTAAGAAATATCCCATTCCTGGCCGCAGGGAGAACTGATTTGGTTTTGTGAACTAATTGTTGAAAAGCATCGATTTCGATAAATTATATTAAGTTATATGAGTATGAGTCTTGTGCCAAATTTATATAAATATTTAAAGACTTGCCATTTATGCAGGGAAAGATTAAATGTTTCTAATGAGCAAAAGTTGGTAGCTCCTGTATGATATAAGTACTAGGAAACAAACTGACTGGATTCACAGTAGGAAGATACCGTTTCTTTTTTTTAGGTACATCAGTTTTATTCCGTCATTTTACAATTATATTATTGTTATTTATGTATAGTCTATATTTATTAAGGTAATAATATATTTTGTATACTGAGAGCTAAGAGAAAATTAGAACATTGATCATTATACTATAATAATTTATCCATTTTAATGAATATTTGTCTCTTTCTAACAAAACCAAATAATGAAATAGATATTGCAAAAAACCTTTGCATCCATTGCTTTATTCTGTAATCAAACATAATGGGATGAGTCATACAAAAATTACCGTTTTTTTGTTTAATGATTTTATTTATTGCTTCAAAATACATAACGATGTGCTGTCAACTCAAGGCTAGATTATGGATTCCTTTACCTTTTGTTTCAAAATCTCCTTTATTTTCAATAATATTTACATTTAGGCACAGATATAGAAATATGTAATATACAGTAAGTAATTACATGATTATGCTTATTTCGCATATCTGTAATACATCTACTTTTTTTTTTTTTACCGAAGGTATTCTAAGAATTTCTTTACCAAGGAATTTTCAGATTTAAAAAGGATGAATCCGCCAAGACTAATTTGAACCTCAAAGAGGGAACTCGAGATTTAGTAGGATGTTAGGTGAGCCAATGCCTCATTGGGGGCTTAAAGGGGGGCACACTACAAACCTATAAAAAATATTGACAATTATTTATTTATGGTGAGTAGGTTTACAAGTGTCCATTTATCACAATTTCACTTCATATGAATTATTTAAATACTTATAATATAAAGTAGTAATGCCGATAAATATTTAGCTTGGCTAGTAACTACTCTACAACATTAAATCCAATGTTAAAACGATCGCTTTACATGCATTGCTTACGGGATCCCACTCAGATATTTTCTGCCAATCAGACAGATGAATTTAAAGATGAAACGGTAGTCATTTGGTTATTTTCGGAAGAAAGCGAGGTACTTGTGTCTTAACGCAGCCCTGGTTACTTTTCCCTGCTTGTTCGCATGCGCGAGCAGTTACATTTTGTAACGGTTACATTTCCAGTTACCTTCTATTTATTAGGGTTGAAAAATGATGAACAATTACAAATCAAAAGAATTTATTGACAAATGGAAAATAATAATAATAAATTATGAACAATTAAGAAATAAAAGTAATGAAAAATCGCAATAATGAAAAATTATGTACAAAAAAATAATTTCAAACAATTAAGAATTAAGAAATAAAAGTAATGAAAAATTATGTAAAACAAAAATTGAAAAATGTAATATATGATGAACAATTAATTAAAGAAGAATGTACAATTACAAAATACAAATAATAAAAATTTAATCGCATTTAAGTGGAAAATGCGTCGAAATAGACTTCCTTATAGATTCAAAACAGTCTGTATTTTGTTTATACTGATGCTGTCGCCAAAAGAACTCGCATAAATATAATTCAATTTCAAAAAAAAACCTTTCACCACAATACAATTTCATTTGATGGGAGTTGCTACAGTTTCTTTGTTTTGGTAAAATATTACGCTCCTGCAAAAAATGTATAGCTTGTTCTTCTATTGAAGGCAAATCCCAAATACGCATCATTTTACACTAATTAAATAACTAACTAAAATAATAACAACGAAAAATCTATAACAAACAATAACAAAGAATAAAGAACAAATAACGAACAGTAAACAACAAATAAGAGACAATAAATCAGCAATAATCAAAACACAGTAAGCAAGATGAAACATAGAACAAATCAGCTGCTAGAAATGTAACCGTTACAAAATGTAACTGCTCGTGCATGCGAACAAGCAGGGAAAAGTAACCAGGGCTGCGTTAAGACACAAGTACCGAAAGGGTATCTTTTTTTTTTTTTAAATAGTGGAAAACTTCAAACTCACTTATCGATTCTTATTATTGAGCCTCAGTTGAGTTCCGGAACACTCAATGTCGGGCTTTGTCCAGAAAAATCATTCCGCTCGAGGAGTGATCGAATTTCCGTAACTATGTATCCAAATTGAGACTGATATGAAAAGCGGATTTAGGGATAGATAACCCTCTTCTTGGGATTTTCAGCATACATGAGTTCTTCTGCCTCCGAAAATTATTCCAATAATGGCATAATATTACAAATATTTCTAATTGTATCGTCTTGTGTAACCTAATCTACATCCAAAATTTGAAGTATACTATCTAATTTTGTTTGCCGATTCATTTGTTTAGTATAGTCAAAGGATCAAAGTGATATCAAGCTTGGACTTGAAAAACGAAGATATCCGATCAGTCTATTACAATTTTGAAAAATAGATACTGGTGATTTTATATGGCTCTCCCTGTTATTACTTACTACATTTGTGCTATCTGTCTAATTTTCATCGGTTAATTATAGTGCAATTGGAAAAACCCCAATGCAAAGCCTTATGTTTCAAAATTCTCCAGTAAAACAAACACTTACCGGTCGACGTTTCGCCTATTCAGGAATAACGCCTGAATAGGCGAAACGTCGACCGGTAAGTGTGTGTTTTACTGGAGAATTTTGAAACATAAGGCTTTGCATTGGGTTTTTTCCAATTGCACTATAATAAATATTAGTGTTTCTTTTTGAGTTTTTGACTCTATTTTATTGATTCATCGGTTAATATTTTTACATTTTAAATTGGATGTGTTCATATAGAGCTTCGCTAAATGACCAAATGTCGTTTCATGCGTAATATTGAATGTGTTACGATATTGTATGGCATTATATCACGTTCACAGAAGTTTTATTTATATATACATATATATACATGCAACGTAAATCAATGAGAAACGAATATAGATCGTTGTTATGTTTTTTTTTATTTTTGTATACTGTTACACGTTCACCTATCAACATGAGAGAATATACGCAATTTAAACTTTTAACACGTTCGCGACGGGGCCGATTTTCATGTTTTTCTCAGTGAGGCGGCGCTTGAATTCAGACGCCGCAGTATCTCCTACTTTCTTACTTAATTAAAAATATAATCCTACAATATTTGGTGGTACGCACATATATTATATAATATATATATATTATATATACCAATGAGACAGTTTAGTGCGGGTCACCGGTGGTACGCGCCGCCCGATGAGACAGAATATTGCGGGCCACCGGTGGTACGCGCCGGCGTGAACGTGTTAAACATGTTAACAGTAATAAAAAAAAAATCTTCATTTTAAAGGTCTAATAAACAACCAAATACTATTTTATAATGGAGCATGGATGTTCTTTTTTTCACTTATACGTTTGAAAAAATCATTGAGCTTTGTGATGTTTTTAAGCAATCGTATCAACGTCTAATTGTTAAACTAATGTTTTAAAAAATGTCCACTGATATTTTATATTTATTAACAACAATAGGTTAATAAAGATAAAGAAATGATAAATGTTTTTCTATAGCTCAGTTAATATATAAGCTATGAGTGTGTAAGTTCATAAATATTTATAAATATATATTTATATATACGTATATATTATTATTATTTTTATTATAATTACACACACACACACACACACACACACACACACACACACACACACACACACACACACACAAACACACACACACACACATATATATATATATATATATATAAACTAAACATATCAGACTTGAAAATTACCCTGACAAAAACAAATATTTACTATTGGTTACCAATTACACATTAAATTGAAATTAATATTTTATTAAATATTCTTTTAGGCTTCCACGACCACTATTATTACAAAAGAATTGGTTTATTTCTTCTGGTTTAGGCCGTGTAGATAAATTTTTCGCCAACGTTTCGTCAACCATGCTGTTGACTTCCTCAGGGCTGAGATGAGAATGAGCTTATTCTCGTCTCAGCCCTGAGGAAGTCAGCAGCATGGTTGACGAAACGTTGGCGAAAGTTTTATCTACACGGCCTAAACCAGAAGAAATAAACCAAGTCTTTTGTAATAATATTTTATTGTTCTTTAATTTTAATAATTTCTTTTAAACGATATATATATATATATATATATATATATATATATATATATATATATATATATATATATATATATATATATATATACACTTAATAATTATTGGCTTAAATGTATGTACATTTGTTAAAGGTTAAATATTCAATATAGGCAGTACGATATTTATTTTTAAAAAACAACTGTATTTGATTTTTGTTTATTATTATTTGCATCTATAACTTATACAATGATATTGAACATTATTTTCTCTTTCCCATTATGAGATAAAATTTGTCCTAGTTTGATTTATACACATAAAAACTTATGTATATATATATATATATATATATATATATATATATAAATGACAACTGTATTAATTATATAAGCATAAGTAACACACAGCAACTGACACAGACACACACACGCACACACACATATATAAAAACATTAACATGTATTTGCTAATAGCTGTGAGTTTTTATTTTTGATGTGTCAATGTATTCAAAAATTATTGTATGAAATTTTGTGTTTTGTAAAAAATTTATAATAAAACCATTATAAAAAACATTTTTTTAAAAAGAAAAGAAAAGAAATCTGAAAGACTGAAAAAAATTAAAAAAAGTAAATAAATTATATAAATAAATGTTTTGTGTTTTTTTGAGAAATTATGAGGAACCTAATTTTCTTTTTTAAATATTATCATCGATCGAAAAATCAATAAACTATAAAACTTTTAATGTAATGTTATATATCTTGTAATACTTTCAATAACTTAGTCTTCTAATGGTTTGTTCAGCAGACATCTACCTAATTTTGGCAAAAACCAAAATCAAATAACACTGGTCGACAAGATTTTCTTCATGAGCCATCTGATTAGAGAATACAGTGCAGTTGTTCATACTGAATTCAGATATGTAGTCAGATTGTTTTCTTGTGAGAGCTACTTTTAAAAATCTGATTTTATCGGGGTTTTTTGTACCTGTAATAGGAACCTTTACCTCATATGTAGCGGTTTTATCCAAGCTGTATTTGATGAAATTTTATTTGTAATATTATGCTGAAACACCATAAAACAAGGCTGTGGAGGTTCATTCATGTTTGGACATGCTCAGACCTGTTCATCTGGCATTGTGATGTGTCAGTAATGAGCTGTCTGCGAGTTTGTTCAGTAGTGAAATATTTTCTTCCTTTATTTTCGGAAGTGTATTGTGTATGTAATGTTTTAGTGCTTTGTTTTTTCATCATCCCCAGAAAGTGTGTAAACCATGTAGGCAGTTTCTGCTATATTTGTGGCGAGCTGACATTCAAGTCTCAGAGGCGAAATTTAACCCCACTCGTAAAGCAGTGTTATCAACTTTACTTTTGATGTCAGGCTGGTGATTTTAATAATAGCTGGGCCCCAAATACATGCTGTGTTTCGTGTGTTAGATTGCTGACCGGGTAGAAAATGAAAAGTGTATAAAGGAGAGGATAAAGAATACTCTGGAATGTGAGAAAACATTGTATTAGCGGTAAAGCATTCAGAATAGACACACTGGCTAGAGTCGGAGGGTGCGCAGACACCACCTACGCTAGCACTCCCTATAGGATTTTCTTACAATTAACACACAGTAGAATTGCCGTTAATAAAATCTTTATTACCTTTGATTTTTAACTCAAAGTCCAGTCATTTACTCTTTGCCAGGTCAAGAGTAAGCTTCTGATATGAAGGTTCTAGTACTGTAACCACTGTTTCATACTTCCATGACATCGTCAATAGGAGATGGCACACCTTATCATCTTCTTCTACCCTGGTACAGGTGGCCTCTAATTCCCTCATCAATTCATCAAACTTGATGAAATGATCTTGTGAATCGGTATCATCAAATTTAAGTTGAAGCAGCTTTCTCCAAACATATAATTATGAAATAATACTTTTCCTTTCGAACACTCGTTCAAGGTTTTTCATCATTTCATATGATGTTTTTGAACCCCTGACGTACTCGATATGCTTGTCTGTAATACAAGCCACAATAATTGACTTGGCTTTCGCATCTATCAGAAGCAATTTTTCATCCGCTTTCATCTATCGCCTCATCTACGACATCCCTCACCTCCTCTTCCTCTAAAATACAGAGAATTCTGAATTTCCAGCTGGTACAGTTCTGAGCGTTAAGCTGTGGAAATGGGACTGAAACCACCACCATCTTAGATCCGAATCGAAGCTAAATTGAAAAACTCAATAATTACCGGTTTTCACTCAATTGTCACTTCCCGACTCACACCACGACTTTAACACTCTGTCCGAACTTACTTGACGCAGTTATCGTCCCATAACCTGACAAATGTATAAAGGAGAGGATAAAGAATACACTGGAATGTGAGAACACTTTGTATTAGCGGTAAAACATTCAAAATAGACTCTCACACTGGCTAGAGTCGCTGTGCGTGCAGACAACACCTACGCTAGCACTCCCCATAGGAGTTTCTTACAACACGAAAATGGTATAAATTGTATGCCATTTGCAATTCCCATGATTTGGAGGGAACCGAAGGATCTTTTAAGTGATTGTTACTTCTGTTTGACAAATATTAAAGGAATCACATCTGAAACAAAACATGCAGTCAAGTATCCGAATTAGCAATCTGCAATAAGACCTGTCTTACACAAAGAACAGTTCCCTGTACCAGTATATGCAGATACGACATTAGGTGATAACTCTGAATCTGACCTAACTGAAACTGAAAATGTTTCAGATGACAATAAAAATGATCCTACATATGAAGCCAATACCTTTTCATCAGAACCATACTCTCCCAATCAGAAAGACATTAATGACCTGATTCGGGATTTAAATCTGTATAAACAGCAAGCTGAAGGTTTAACTTCCAGACTCAAAGGTTGGAATCTACTCCAAAAAGAAGTTAGAATATGTAGCCATTGTGATTTCAAGGACTTCTGAAGAAAATTGAATTGTGTTTTGTCGTGATATTTGTTCAGTTATGGAAACTCCTGGGCTACAACACCGGCCAGATGAGTGGCGACATTCATAGATTCGTCTAAAGTTAGTTTGAAGGCTGTGCTGCTACATATTGGCAATGAACTTCCATCAATACCTGTAGCGTATGGCGCTGATATGAAAGAATTATATCAAAATATGAAACTAATTTTAGAGAAAATACAATAAGGAGCATATGAATGGAATATCTGTGGTGATTTAAAGGTCACTGCTTTATTGCTTCGTTTGCATATTAGGTTCACCAAATTTTGCTGTTTTTTGTGCCTCTGGGACAGCAGAGATAGGAAGTCTCACTATGTTACAAAATCATGACCTAAACGTGAATATCTTATCTCTGGCCAGAAAAATGTGTCATATGTCTCGTTAGTGAATCCTGAAAAAATATTGTTACCTCCTAATATAAAAAAAAATATAATATTTTATTTATTTATTTTCCCACTTATATTGATCTTACTTTATCACCGATTATTAAAGTTACTTACAGAGAAAAATATAATTCGGCAACATCAGTTGGGATTTAGATAATCACACTCAATAATTACACAGAGTAACAGACTACATATTGAAACCACTAAAGCAGGAGTTATATGCAGCTGGAATGTTTCCTGCCCAAGTTCCCCAAATTCGACGAGGTCTCGCACCAGGGGTTTCTCTTTAAGCTCAAGACTTGTATTATCACACACTTATTATTTAATTATCTCATTTCTTGCAGACAGATTTTTCTCAGTCTGAAAGGGTTCAGAGCTATCTTCAATAGGACTGATCCTAGCCGATGTGCCTCAGGGATCAATCTTTCCACCACTATTCTACATAACATATACACACGACACTCCACAAAGTCCGGACATCAAGTTGAATGGGTGGTGCCAACGATGGAAAATTAGACTGAACCACGCAAAATCACAACACATCACTTTTACTCTTAGACATGAAACGTGCCCTTATATTTACCTTAATAGCTCACCCACCCCAAGGGCAGGTAAAGTACAGTACCTTGGACTAACTTTTCATAAGAGGCATGATACATGAGGCCCTCACGTTAAGATAAAACTCCGACCAATAAATCTGAAACTCAATTTAATATGTAATGTACAAGACCAAAATTAAACATGTTCACTTACATACTAAAACCAGTTTGGTCACATACATTACAAATTTACGGCACCGCTAAACTGACTCACAGAAAACGAACAAAAACTATTCAATAAAAAATACATAGACTTATCACCAAATCACCATGGTATGTCAATAACAAAACTTAGCATAAGGACTTAAAAATGCAAATGGCTGACGAACAAAATACAAATGATTCCAAGAAAAACTACATGGCACCAACCGCTCCGTTTACTGGGCGGTAAAAACCACTAGCAGCTCTTTGAGAAAGATGAGCTGAGAAACATGGCAGAAATTTTTAAGTTTTACCAGAAAATCAATCGAACCGCAGCTGGCTTTCAACCATGAATCGCAAAGCTGATGATGGAAGTCTCTCGACGGCAAAATAGGCTATAATGTTAAGATGGAGCCATAATTTTGAGACAACTCTAAACCAGGATACGCAGTATGAAGACGGATCAACATTGTTTGAGGAATTCATGGGATAAAATAATGAACAAGATCCACCAGAATTGTAGGGTATGGTGGAGACAATTAAGAGAATGAAGAATAATAAGGCACTTTGTATTTGTGACATTATTAGGCTACGCGGATGATCTGGATATTGTCCTACGCTCATACGAAGCACAAAAACAACATTCTTATCACTGATAGAGGTAGCAGAATTGAAGTCTGTATCAGTTTCATCAATGCATCAATGGAGAAAAAAAACAAGTATATGACGAAAGGTAAATTTGTTATCAGCAATGGAGTATGGGAGTTTCTTGAAATAAGTCCTTACAAGTTTCATAAGGTTGGTAGTTTTACTTATTATAATATTAAAAGAAATATTAGAAGCTCTTCAAATGATATATCTCTTGAGAAAAAAAAAAACAAGTGAACCATCAATGCTAAAATATGATATTTTGAGCTGAGGACGCATGCATCTAACATATACGCAAGATGTCATCAGAACCGTGAGACTATACAACATTCATGAACTATTGTTTTGTTTTGTTTATTTATTTGACGTCCCTTTATGCTAATATAGTGAATCGAACGATGCTACTGTGGAAGTCCTGAATTTCGCCTATCCAGGAAATTAGGATCGGAATCTCTAACGAGTAAATAATACCACACAGGTTCGGCACCACCGTTTTACATCTTCTCCGAAGGAAGCCATAACCATAAGGGATTTCACTCACATTAAAAAATCCTAAGGCCACTTAACAGACTAGGATCTCGCACTCATAGGCATAGAATGTTTGGCTAACGAATGCACAACAGGTAAACGGTTGGTCTTAGAGCATTAAAACGCTTAACCCTTCAAGTCTCGATGTGAACTTCTATTGATCTGTATTCCTGCGTCAAGTGCTATTAAAGACGACCCTATGTATGATGTTGTCGATCATAATGATTGGCGTGACAGCCCGCTTAGCTAGTCTGTGCTTTCTCTTTCGGCGAGGTCCTGTAATTGGTTAATTTAACAGGAGTGGACAATCAGCCAACTGCCCTCGAGTCAGCTGGCGAGGCTGCCTGGGTGAGGTGACACTAAGGGGTGTACAGTATTTGACCTTGATCTGTAATGTAGGGTGTAGTAGTGTGCTGTTTGAGTGTAGATTTGTGAGTGTCACAGTGGTGTTCACCCAACCTCGAGGGCCAGTGGCAAACCGGGCGATGGGTCCCCCTAACTAAATCAGATCATATTATTCTATAATGTAATAATTATTGAAATTTCAAAATTTTAAGTACTTAATCCTTAGAGCAGTATATACTATCACATATTGGTCATGTAACTTACTTTCCGGAAACAATATATTTTAATAATATTTTTTTTAAATCTTGTCAGGGTCACGCGGAAGTATTGGGAATTGAGATGGTTGATTAAAATTGATAATTCAGTGAAAACCCATTATGTTTTTTATATTAATTTCATTGATTCTTAATGCGAAATTAACATAATGGAAAAAAAAGTTACTTGACACTCATCACTTACTGGTGTACAAGGGACGCTATTTTCTTTTTTTTCTTTTTTTTCCCAAGTTATCAGCAGCTCTGACCAGATTAAGGTATACGTGGAGAGCCGAAGGCCGCGTATCCACTATGTTCGCGAATCAACGGTGCTGCCCGCTACGCTTTCCCTCCAAATGGAGACGTGATTTGTGATGCCGACTGAATAGGATCGAACAGGACGTGATCCGCAATGTTCAGGTGAATCTCGAAGGAACAACATTTCGTCCGAGTCAGTGGCAAGTGCAGTCTAAATTTTAATTAATTATTTGACAAAAAACTACAGAAGACCTCGTTTTTGTCGAGCTAAATTGTACGAAGAGAGAAGCAAACGCGAGTTACTGTTGGACAAGAATTGAGTGGGTACTACAAAGGAGGACCCTCCTGGGCCTCACCCAGCCTCAATAAAATGGTTACTCTTAATTGCGGAAGAAACTCAACGGCCTACAATGTAGTATGATTTTTATTTGGGCCGGTGATCGTCTTCATCGCCGCTTGATATATTTGCCCTGAAGATGGGCTAAATTGTAGGCCGAAACGTCGGCACACAATAAATAAGTTACACTTATTAAGGTGTTTTTATTGACTGCACCCCCAACTATTTCTTCCTTATATTAGAAGCTACAGTCAACCAATTCTTCTCTAATATTTACTTATATGTTAGAAATTCATTAAAAAATCAATAATAGCTCTAAAAAATACGCAGTGATAGGAAGAAAATCTAAAAAGTAGAGAATATACAAAAAACTTCAGTTGTTTCTTCTGGTTTAGACCGTGTCGGTGAATTTTCTGCCAACGTTTCGCCAGGCATGCTGCTGACTTCCTCAAGGCTTAATTGAGACTAATGATGTTCAGCTAACCCGCGACTTTATATAGGAGCCACTCGGGCCCACTCGTGATTCATCGGGTCCTTCCTTTAGTCGATCGGGTTTTTTCGTGTCCGGGGCCGGAGTCTGCTCTTCCATGACTGTGATTGGTTGGTTTTTGATTGCTCGGGCTCTGATTGGCAGGAATTCGGCTTGATTGTTGATGCTAGATTGATTTGTTGTTCCTTCTTCTGTGCTATGTTAGGGAGCCATAGTTTACTTAATTTGTACCCGTCCTCCCTGTTGAAGTTTTCCGGGTGTTTAACTATTTCTATTGCTTCCAGTATCTTCCTTTCTGTGGCCTTGCTACATTTCTTAACTACTCTCATTTTGTCAAATTCTTTAGCGTGGTTCGTAGTTGTGAAATGTTCTGCCAAAGCCAATGTTTTGCTGTCCATTTTCTTCACGCTTTTAATGTGTTCTGTCAGCCTTGTGGACATCAGCCTTCCCTTCTATAGAAAAAACACTCAGTAAAGTAGACGCAGAATTGGCTGAACTGTGTTTAACATCGTCGTATTTTCTGTTTGATGGTAAATACTACAAGTTTTCCTTGATTGTAAATACTAAAAGCAGATTGAAGGTTCAAGTATGGGATCGCCATTAAGTGCACTCGTCGCGGAACTATTTATGGAGAATTTCGAACAGGAAACATTAAAAACTTCATGCTTAAAGTCGTCTCACTGGTTCCGATACGTGGACGACACTTTCGTAATTTGGCCACATGGAGTGGAAACTTTTTTTTTTTCTTTTAAATTTATTTATTGATATTTACAACTGTATTACAATTATACAACAAGTAAATAGAATGCGTGTTACATAATGACATGAGAATGACAAGTAGAGAAACTACCCACTGGTAGTACTCAAATCAAAGTTTAAATAAGAAGGTCACGTGGCCATCTTCTTTTCAGACGCCTCGGAGGATTATCGGGAATTGAAGAGGAAGCTAGGTTTGAAACTAGAGGGTTTGAGTGGGAATGAAGTTTGCTATGAAAGGATAGATACCGAGGTAGGGCCAAATCAGCAACAAAAGGGACATTAAGGTCGTTATGGATGACTTTATTCTTAACAAAATAAGGAGCATTGAGGATTTTACGAAGGATTTTGGGTTGTAGGGATTGGATACGAAAGGAATTCGATGGCTTAGTGGAGCCTCATAGCTCTACTGCGTAAGTCCAAATAGGTCGTATGATGGTCATGTAGATGAGTCTTTTGTAGTTAATTGGGAGCTTAGAGCGTTTGTCTAGTAAGTATTGAAGTAGCCTGAAACGTGGGTGGAAACTTTAAATGATTTCTTGAAACACCTAAACGGGAGACACAGGGACATTCAATTTACTACGGAAGTTGAATCTGAAGAAAGTATCCCGTTCCTAGATGTAAAAGTAGAAAAGAAAGATAACCGTTTGGTATTTCTCAGTGTATAGAAAACCGACCCACACTGACCGATACCTGAATGACTGCTAACATAACCACCCTGCCCAGAAACATGGTGTGATTAGAACGATGATTACAAGAGCCATTAGGATTTCAGAGCCGGTGTATTTGAAGAAAGAAGAAAGACATTTAAAGAAAGCTTTCATGAAAAATGGTTATCAAGAAGACATTATAAAGAGAGAATTTAAAAAAGCCCAAAAGGAAGGCACAACAGAAGAAAGAAGAGAAGAAATCAAGAGAGCAGTGATCCCATAGGTCAAAGGCACCACAGAGAAGATAGCCTAAGTACTGAAGAAGTTTAATATAGGAACGATATACACCACAGATAGGAAGATAGGTCAGGTTTTGCCGAATGCGAAGGACAGGGATATATAGCATTCCATGTTCCTGTGGTAAGGAATACACATCGCTGACATTCTTATTTTCTTTTCTGCCCTGAAGAAGTCAGCAGCATGTCTAGCGAAACGTTGGCGAAAAAGTTAGCGACACGTTCTAAACCAGAAGATACCACTGAAGTCTTTTATAATTTTTAATAAGTTTAAAATAAGAATTAAAGGTTGAACAAAAAAAAGTTCATTTAATGGTAAAAAAAATATGTTGCTTTTTAAAAATTATCATAATGACTATACTTTTAAAATTATCAGCCAATAAATTATTTATAACAATTAACATCAAGCACCCCACGCTATTTTACGATGAAATATGTTTTTTTCTTATTTTAAACTTATTAAAAAGTATTTTCTACTTTTTAGTTTTACAGTAACCTGACATTAAAATTAATATTTTATTTTAACACACATCAGCAGATATTTTCATCAGAATTTACTTCCAAGAATCTTTCATGTAAATGTTACACGACCCGTCCACACTAGCCCACGCTTTGAGTTTGCGCAAAACCCGACAGCCGACGGAGCGCGGATTAACGTCCTGGAACTGCTACACGCTCCGCATACGGTGGGGATTATCGCGGAGCACCGGTGTTACATGAACATAGTAAATACGCAGCCGAAGGCCATTCCATTTCATTAAAAGACCTTCCTGTGATTTCGATATCATCTGCGTAGGCCAAAGCATGCATCGACAGAGCTGATAGTGCTTTGTATAACTCTTTTATGCGGACACTGTCATAAGCTGACCTGAGGTCAACAAATAAATGATGTGTTTGAAGGGTGTACTCCCTTGCCTTTTTCAAGATCTATCCTGAGGATGAAGATTTGATCTATAGTGGATTTGTTTTTTCTAAACAACACACTGGTATTCACCTATATAGTATATTGTCAGCATATGGAAGCAATCTGGCATACATTACGTTGGAGGAGACCTCTTATAACCAATTGAGTAAAGAGATTCCTCGTTAATTATCACAGTTAAGCTAATCTACTTTTTTATAGATTGGACATATTAATGTATTCTTCCAACAGCTAGGCATCACTTCTTTGGTCTAGATATCTAAAAATATCTCTCTCTGTTCTTTTATGAGATCTTCTCCACCGTCGGACTCGAGGAGCCTATTAAATGTTGGGAACTGAAAGGCGACTGGACTGGACAAGGAGGGCTGGCGAAGGCTCATCGAAAGGCTGTAGAAAGAAACGAAAGAAGAAAGAAATAATTCAAAAAACAATTTAGTACTTCTTGTATGCTACGTATTTTTTTTTCTTGTTAGTTCTTGGTATTATATTTTAATCATAGTTTTTTACATTCCATTATTTTAACACAAAGCAATGTCCTATTCGATTTTCGTTGGTTGTTTGTTACGGATTTTTTGTTTGCTGTCAGTCAATTAATTTTTTTTTCATCTAGACCCTTTTTTTGTTTCAATAGTAGTAAGGATTAATGAATTTTTATTCTGGGACGACTAGTCTACTAGGAATTATAAAAAGGTACACTCATAATAATACAATCTTCAATGGCACTTATGTGGCTTTTTTTATAATAATTAAAATTTAAAATAAAAAAAAAAGATTTGAACTGAACTATTAAAATTATAATTATTTATTGTACATTCAATTATAATTTTAAATATTGTTATGTTATTGCATTTCAATAAATTATAATTGTTTATACATATACAAATTCGCACGTGTGTGATTGTTTCTTATCTGTTTGCGCTAAATTGACTAATGAGGTAGAGAAATGAAACCAGCTATTACATTATGGGAGAGGTGAGGATTCACGAATGACGATAGATAAGGAATTTGATAAGGGCGAGGCAAAAATCATTAAGGGCTTTTTAAAAGTGAGGATCTGTGCGGTACAGGTTTAAGTTCTAGGCTCTGCGATTTAAACAAAGGGCCAAGGAAAAAAGTGGAACCGAATTGAGGATGCTAAATCTAAACGATCAGGAAAAATAGGCACTTAAAAAATATTGCCACTGGAAAGCTGAGTGAGAATAACTGAGTGCGGGAGGGGCTCGTTTAACAAATGAAGAAAAATTACAACAGCGTTTCCAAACCTTTGTCAATAAGTTCAGGTAACTCTCGTATTCATACTTGTAGTAAATGAATGAATGGGGATGATAATGAGAACGGGTTAGGTTCGGGAAAAGCCGGAAGAGGGACGATGGGGTGATGGCTATCCGGAGTGAGCTGATGCCTTGCCCGCCCTCCTCATCCCCACTCTTTCCTCCCTTCCCCCTTCATCCCCACTCTTTCCTCCCCTCCATCACCCTCATCCCTCCTATCCTTCTTATCGAGCGGTAGCCACTCGTGCTCTTATCACCTCTCCCTGCCCCTTTTAACCATTATCATAGTCCTTACATTATTTGTAAACAATTCTAATATAGTTTACACAGTAGTATTCTGCTGTCTAAAATAATGGATTCGCACAAACTTATACGAATGTCCCAGCGTTCAAAAAAAAAGTAAATGAAATAAAAAGTATGAAATAACGCACGTTAAAAAAGTGGGTCGTAACAAGCATTATGACTCCTTCTTTTATCATCTTTTTTGGTAAGGAAACCGATAATTGATAATAACAAAAACTATATTACTTTTATAAATTACTTTAACCATTTATTTTTTTTAATAAAGAGTTAACAGTATAATATCGTAGAATATATATATATATATATATATATATATATATATATATATATATATATATATATATATATTTATATATTAGAAACTTAAAGAGGTGCTATTCAAGGTTTCCCGGTACTCAATTCTCTTTTGAAGAGGGTGATGTAAGGTTATTTTTAAACAGTTTACTAAGATGGGATTTATTTCGATATGATTCGTTTTCGTAATTCCTAAAATTCACGAAAACCTGTAAATAATCGGAAGTATACCATTAATACCGTTTGTAGCATGAAATAATGTCATGGATTATTAAAATGTAATACAGTTGCGTGCATGTAGATCCGTGGGATTCCCAAGGACGAAACCGTTTGTTATTCCGTGGGAGGACCATGGGATGGAGCGTAAAAAAAATTAATTACATATATTTTCCTGAAAAAAAAACATTGTAGTCGATAACTGGGAGCTAATTACTTGACACCTCTTTTTTTAATACTAAAATTATTTCCAGCTACAATTTTTAATCTTGCCAATTTTACTGCGCAGTCGTTCGGTTTAGATTCAGATACTCCACTACGGGATATAATACTATTGCCAAAAAAATTAACTAAGCAAAATGTCTTATTTTTTAACTGAATACGTCGTTGAAGATGAATGAGGGAGGCGATGCACTGCGTAATAGCGACAACCTCAAAAAACATAATAAAAAGGACCACATGCATTCTGAAAAACAATTATGTTAATACAATTTTTATACAATTTCATTTAAAAAAAGTCGTTTATGATAAAATTCGTTATATTTGGTTGTTTTTATCCTAGATTTTAGATTTTTTTAGACAGTGGATTTTATTTTATTTTTTTTTTTAATTTATTTATTGATATTCACAACTGTAATACAACAAGTAAATAGGATACGTGATACATTATGACATGAGAATGACAAGTAGAGAAACTACCCACTGGTAGTGTTCAAATTAAAGTTCAACTAAGAAGGTCACGTGGCCATCTTCTTTTCAGACGCCTCGGAGGATTATTGGGAATTGAAGAGGAAGTTAGGTTTGAAACTAGAGGGTTTGAGTGGGAATGAAGTTTGTTATGAAAGGATAGATACCGGGTTCAGGCCAAATCAGCAACAAAAGGGACATTAAGGTCGTTATGGATGACTTTATACTTAACAAAATAAGGAGCATTGAGGATTTTACGAAGGATTTTGGATTGTAAGGATTGGATACGAGAGGAATTCGATGGCTTAGTGGAGCCCCAAAGCTGAACTCCGTAAGTCCAAATAGGTCGTATGATGGTCATGTAGATGAGTCTTTTGTAGTTAATTGGGAGCTTAGAGCGTTTGTCTAGTAAGTGTTGAAGTAGCCTGAAACGTCGTGCGGTTTCTTGTCTTTTCAGCCTAGTATATTTTATTTATTTATATTATTTGAGATGAAGGAGATCTTCGGCCACGCGACGTAGCGTACACAAAAAATAAAATATTATACTTGAATACCAATATATTATACTTGAATACCAAATATTATACTTGAATATATATGCGGGAGCACAGGCACCCCTCAGGGATTGACGCATCCATGCTAACCAACCATTGCCATTCCATACCCAGTAATTTAGAGGCCGATACACACCTATTCTTTCCACCAACGCATATTCGAACTAAAGGACTGTGACAAATCAATCTCGATTCACAGATAATTGTCTTATTTTTTAAATGAATACGTCGTTGAAGATGAAAGAGAGGGGCGATGCACTGTGTAATACACGATGGGCGACAACCTCAAAAAACATATAATAAAAAGGACCACATGAATTCTGATAAACAATTATGTTAATACAATTTTTATAGAAATTTCATTAAAAAAAAATCTTTTATGATAAAATTCATTATATTTGGTTCTTTTTATCCTAGATTTTAGATTTTTTTTTTTACAGTGGATTTCATATTGTGACAAATAAATCTTGATTCAAAGATAATTGGTGTGTGGGTCAGTGAGCGCACTGGAATCTATATTTTTATATCTACAAAAAAAATGCTCTTTGACCAGACCTTCTGTCGGGATTGGATATCCTAAAAACCACAATGCACTTTCTGATAGAACTACACAGGGTTAGGTTATAACACCGACTGTCTTTGTGAATTGCCTCAAATAGTCTGACTGGCATCCAATAGTCTGACTGGCATGGTTGGGGATAATAATCTACAAACAGAATCGTCTTCATTTGAAGACAACTGGTGGTTGATTTTTTTTCCATTATGAGCGCTAGTCCGTTCGACTATTGGTTTGATAGTTGAACAGCAGATATAGGTCCTTGGAGCTGAAGGTGACCGCCAGTGGACACTGACTAGCTTCTCACCTAGCTTCTAACCACTGTTGAGAAAGAGAGATGATTTTGAAGAAAAATAGAGGAATAGAGGAATTTGAATGGAGACGTGAAAGGAGTATGGCGGATATTAGACTGCAGGAAATTGGAGAGGAGCCACATAGCAGCATAGTAATTCTCTTGGGACCGTTTCAGGGCTCATTCCTTTCCGCAAATGGGCTAAGCGTTTCAGTCCCACGAGTTATGTCCTTAGGAGCCCTTCATGATTTGTTCTAAGAATTATTTCAGGAAATATTTCCTAATAGTCGAAGGAATTAGCCTCTTTATATATAAAAAAATTATAATTTTTGATAAATGAATTAATATGAATATAAAATACAATACCTTGACAATAATTTCAGATTTAATTGAAAGAGAAATAAAAACGAAATGTGTACGTGTTACGGGATGAGTTAGCAAACATAGGAAGGACCCTCATTCATATGATTGGGCTAAATTGGAAGGCAACGGCACAAAGTGATAGCCTTCCAATATGGGTCTAATATACAAGGGACAATTGCTGGGAAGGATTGGACAAAAAAAATTCAACAATCCGTCAAAAGCTGTGAACCTTGAGCATATCCCACCGAAAGCAGTGGTTTATACATGGGTCCAGCTTGATGAAAACTAGGAGAGAGTATATATTGACTTTACAGGTTCCATGTAATGCCACTTTTTTCTCGTTTGCCTAGGTGCCAGATCCAATTTATCACAAGCACGTAGGACTCGAGAGTCGCCATCATCTTCTACTACTATCACACTGATTGATAGTCCAGGCAACGAAGACCAAAAAATGCCAAATGGCGGAAATATTTCATGTAGAAGCCAATTTTGGCACACTTGTAGGGAAAGGTGTCCTGAACAACACAATAAAAGTACTGAGGGGTGGGGGTGAAGCTAAGGGTGGGGGCCTCTAAAGGTCCCTTTTTTCAGTTTTGTGTTAATAACTCGAAAAATACTGCCTCTAGCGAAAAAATGTTCATGTATTAAATTAATCTACATAAAATTCTCTATAAGAAAGGATCTATACACATTTTTGCTAGAGGACAGTCCTGAATCTAGAAATAATCTTGAAACGATCGCAGATATAAATTCGTATGATAACATTACATTTAAACAATCCTTTAAGGAATACTAGTCTCTACATGAAGTAGAACCAGATGGAAATATTGCACTGACGGTTTATAAGTACAGGGAATTACTGGCGAAGAATCAAGAAAAAAATCAAAGAAGAAAGGTAAAAGTGCAAGACGTGTGTCGGTTATACCTCATTTTGTGGTTTATACCACAACTAAAATAATTAGCTGCAACTAGTTTACACTGCACTTTTTATCAGAAAAAATGTAACTCCAATAATAATGGTATAAAAAATATACAGAAAATAAATATAAAACTTTTAAAAATGAGTGAGTTAAATATTAAGAACGATATGGTAGCACACAATGTTTTGTTTGGGACAGCGGAAGTCCGAAATTATCTTCGGGGTAAGGTAAAGAAAAAGCAATATTACCGTCGGATGCAATATTGCTTAACGAAAAGAAATGTTTCTGGACTTTAAGTACAGCTTGAAGGAGTAGTTGATTATTTTTTAAATGACAGAACGATTCGTAAATTGTCTATAATTAAGAATAGTCAACTGTTTGTAAATAATATAAATACTATTAGAAAGTTTGGTTAGAAATAATTTAAATATTGTTACTATTGCTAATGGACGCCATAAAATGCGTTGTTGTAAAATATTTTCGCGAAGGCTAATGGACCTTACACACCCTACTTTTGAAACTGTCAGGATAGCCACGTCAAGACGACTGGGAGAAAGAAGAAAAGGGGGGCAAGCAAACTCCACTGAGAAAGGCACCCTCGAGACAGAACCGGAGAAGTAAGGAGCACTCTAGAGACCCCAAGGAGCGAGTAAGCAGGAGACCCGGACGCGGCCAGGCGAAGAACGACGTATAATCCAATCTACCCCTGTTCACAAATAAGTTTAATTTATTTCCTGTAAGGTATTTTATGGCAATCCTCTTTATATATCAACATCTGAACCATTAATCTTGTTTAAAATTGAATAAATAAGCTATCCTTATTGTAATTCTTTTGGTGCTTTCATACCCCAGATACACTATTTATTATTTACAATATATTATTATCTATAAATAATATATTGAAGGTATAATAGATCAGTAAATTGGTAAACACAAGAACAGACCTCTGGAAAGGAACCCAATTAAGATTAAGGCATATAAATAATAATTTGAGTACTCATCCTAAATGAGACTCTGGCATCCCAAATATCAACCTACATATTCAAAATATATTTAATAGTAGAAACATAGAATAAGATTATTCATTTCCAGTGTGTATGTGAGAGGCTGAGAAGTGTTTAGTTTGTACGAGTGAAGTTGAAAGTGATTTGTGTAACGTCGGTAAAAAAAGGACAATTGGTTTAGCGAAGGTAGGTGTGTTATTGAAAAGTGAAAAGAGGCAGGTTTCAGGAATAAGACAAATGGTGTTGTTCATAATTCTTTCAGAAGAGAATACGTCAGAAGTGACTATATAAAGAGGTTTCTGAGAGACAATCTTTCAGATCAACCTTCAACATCACGTGATGTCTCGTCTTTGGGTTCAGGACAAGTGAAATTTGATTTTAAAACAAAGTGTTTTTTCTGCTCAGAAACGTATGACGAAGAGAAGGAGATCAATAAACCTTATGCTAAGTGTCGAACAGTTTTTCATGTTCGTACCAGTGCGTTTCACAATCCCATTATCGATCATGGGCAGAAAAGAAAGGATGAGTGGGGAAACGACGTAGTAAGACGTATCTGCACTGTTTTTGATCTACACGAAGCAGATGCAATATATCATGAGGATTGTTACAAAAGATTCTTGTTGACCTCCTACCTTCAAAAAGAAAATCTGAACGGTCTCAAGATGAAGGGATTTCAAATGCAATGGAAGAAATCTTCGATTATATTGAAGGTACTGATAATTGCCAATATTGTATGGACGAGTAGTTGGAACAGGTTATTACAGGAGAACCACCACATGTGAAGACCATTAAGGAGAGATTGAGGGAAAAATATGGGGACCAAATTTTTTTTAGTACAATTAGCACATGACAAACTGTTGTCTCCTTTCGTAGTTTTAGTGATAAAATCTTGAGCGACTCGTGGTACACCTCAAGGTGTAAAGATGAACAAAGGGAACGTGAGAGAACTGTACAAAAAGCTGCCGAGATTATCTTGGAAGACATTGAATCCATGGCTTATGACAACAGTTCCTATCCTCCTTCAGCTAGCTTCTGCAGTGAGGCTGAACAATTAATACCTAAGTCTCTCAGAGTCTTCATGGACTGCATTGCAGTGACCCTGTGGCACCCTACTTCGTTTTGAAAATGATGCACGACTGGGTGAGGGGTGCGCTGTGGTCGCATAGCAGGGATTGCCTGCTCTGGTGCCTATGGATGCCTCAGCCCATGTACGAACGGAGCCCCTTCGAAGACAAGTTCTATGAAGATGAAAGTTTAGATTTCGACGAAATTTAATGTTCAAGATACATAATTAAACACTAGTTACTTAATTTTCAATAATTAACATATTATTTTTAACTACAAACATTTAATTTTTAACAATAAACATTTCATTTTTAACAATAAAAACGTTTTTTTTTTAATTTTCCATCTTCCCCCTCCATATCTCCTTAAGCATTGATCCTAGCAAAAAAGTGTATAAAACCTTTTTTATAGAAAATTTTATGTGAATTAATTTACTATATGTACATTCTTTCGCTAGAGGCAGTATTATTTGAGTTATTAACAGAAAACTGAAAAAAGGAAACTTTAGAGACCCCCAACCCTTAGCTTCACCCCCACCCCTCAGTATTTTTAGTATGTTGTTAAGAACACCTTCCCCTACAATTGTGCCAAAATCGGCTTCTGCATGAATTATTTCCGCCATTTTTCCTTCGTGGCCTGGAGTATAAAGGCATTTTTGCAGTTCATAGATGGCTGTCAGAGTTAGTTGCTGACATAGCTGCTATTTTCAAAAGCAAGGAATTTCTGCCCTTCATTGAGGATATCTGAATGTTTAAGAAATTCGGTACCCCCGGTCATTTTGCGACCAATGGCCTCTCAGAACGCAGCATTCAAGAATTTTCTTTCATGATAATGAATCATTATTCCTTTATGATGAAAAATTAGGACGCGTCTCGACGCCCTGACAAATAGTAAACCTCGTATTCCCTCAAGCACAAGCTCAGAACACTTTTCTGATTGTACCATTCAAATGAAAGAAAAATTATAGGTGAAAAATAGTTTAGTCCTTAGAGCTCTATGGACGCATATATGCGTTTGGCGAAAGTCATCCGCGTGACCTACGGCCGCATTTATGTGTTTTCTCTAAGTCATCGGCCTGGACTAAGGGACATATATGCGTTTCAATCAATGTGCAGTCATTTTCGTGTAAAATTAATACATGGGCATTCGTTAGTAATTTGCCTTCCTGAGGTAGCGGTCGGTCAGTGTCAGGATCATAAAAATCTCCGGAAATTGCCGAAATGGAATCCCATTTTACGTCCCACTCTTTAACCAATTATATTTTACTGTCTTCTTAGAAATATGTTGATTAATCTTAGAAATATGGAGGTGACAGGTGTAGGTGTAGGTGATGCCCCCTGCTCACCATGGAAACTCTTACCGACTCCTTGTAACTGCTTCTAATAGACTCTATCCCGCTATCAAAATGAAATATTGTGTGCTGATTTTTCATAATGTAAAATTGTCTTGTATGTAAAATTGACTAGTTACAAACCTAGCAACCTCTTCAATTCCTGATACTCCTCGAGGCGTCTGAAAAGAAGATGGGATAGAATCATCTGGTTCCTGCTTCCATTCTGTCCTCAATTTCAACTTCTCAAATGTGCTCTCCGTCACTTCTCCTCCCAGGTACTTAAATGTATTACATATGTGAAACGTGTTCCACCCAAATCAACAATATCTCTCTCTTTCCGATCATGAGATTTTCAGATATCTAGTCTTGTACAACACTTATTCTTGTGTTCACAAGAGATGTTTGTGGAGAGCCTTGAAGCAAGGTAGACAGGAACCTATGTAATATCTGTAATCTCTTTTCTGAGTCTGTTTGGATTCTTGTTATGAAATGTGCTCTACTTTGTCTTCTTTTATGTGTACCCTAATCATGCCTCAATTGACGAAGCGTCAAATGGTCACTTTTTATTTCAATAGAGATTTAAGACTTTGTTTCGGGGATTTTGCCTCTTATATCCTGTATATAATTTATGTCTTAATGAGTTTTTGATCTATATATATATTTAGTTAGTTATCATTGAAAATACCACTTGAAATTCAGAAATGTTATTTGTATGATTAATATCGAAAATGAAAAATATGGTAAAATGGTTTCCTGTTTATTGGTTAATTTTGTATGATAAAATTCATATAAATAGAATAATATCAGTTCTTTTTAATACTCATTATACCTTGTTGAATAAGTAAATAAATAATTATTAAAGTGGGAGTTCGGGAATAGTCGGGTTTTTACGACGCTGGGGTGGCGGCTAGACAGAGGATATAGGGGGGCCAGTAAGGGAGAATAGTCGGCAGGTAACGGGCGGGTTCCATGCTCCATCAACCATGTGGAAGGTACAATGCCTTGAGCTGTCCAAGCTCCTCTACTTCGTCCTCGCTTTCATTGTTGTTTATATCAGCCAAAACGAACGATACAAGTGCATTTACAGGGCTATCGTCAACTTTCCTAGGGATGTAGAGTGAGTATTGATCCATCTTTATATTAACAGGACGCCATCCAATGTGTATTCACCTAATCCTTAGTTCAATTTTTGGACCGCATTATTTTCATATTTTTTCAATAGAACATATCATACACTTACACTAGACAAGTTCCCAAATTTACCTAACTGGTTGAAAGGTTATCTTTATTCCTCATTTTGCTCCTATGTTTTTTTTGGCAAATAAATAGAAAAAACTTGTAAAGGCTCGAAGTTCTAAGATATTTGTTAATATACAAGTGAAATTTTAAAGCAAAATCCTAACCACCCCTTACTTAAAGCTGCTATTTTAAAAACTGGACTAGTGGATATAGAGGATTACCTATGTTTTATTTCTTATACAAATTTATAATACCTCTGAAATATCTGCGAAAATTACAAAGTGGATGAGTTTTTAATAGTTTTGTTTGATTATTATTTTCCCCCTGAATTTTCAATTGAATGATCATATGTATTTATCAAAGTTTTGCTTTAATGGAGTATTAATTCTATTGTGTGGTATTGAGATTTAATCATTTATAGGTATGCCAATATTGAAGTTCTTGAATATACATTGATAAGGACAATTTATTTGCCCAGTTACCTCATTTAATTATTAATGAGATTGTTTTTTAGAGATGCTTTTACTTCCCACATTATCAATTCGCTGTTATCTTTATTTTGTTCTTGCATATTTCATGGTGAATTCTTATCCTAAAAGTGAATTATATTTTTGGATACTCTCTATTGTAGAGTTCACAAATTTGTAATAAATCAGATATTAGTTTTGAATTAATAGTTTATAGGTGTGTGATAAGTCAGTTTCTTGTTCAGTTTGAATCTATTCAGTTTCAAAGTTCAGTTTAAATCTATTCAGTTTTATAAACGTTAAGTAGCCGAGTGGCTCAGCGTGTTTGAATAAATACAAGTATGGTCACATTGATTTTTCATGCACTAACACCAATGACAGTTATGTTAATTGTAAAGCTAACATCCATCATTTCAAGATCAATATATTTAATGTGATTTTTTTTCTCTCTCTTTACTCACCATTTTTATCCTGATACCAAATCCTTAAATTATGATAACATTTCTCTGTTATCTTTTCTCAGAAGAAATAACTGACTCCTAGTTTTCTTTTTTAAAAAAGGAAATGGTAATACAAAACTAAGAATGGTGACAATCCTCTAAATTTTGTTTATTTTTTAAAATTGTAGATTGAATTATATATTTTTTAGTAGCAACCAGATGTATGATAAGTATTTAAATGCTATTTATAATCATTTATTAAGTATTAAAGAATGTATGGCAAATGGCAATATAACACTTAAGTTTTCTGGCTCACAGAATTGAGTACATCTCAGTCGCTACTATCAAGGCAAAGATATAGTCAAAGTTCAAATAAAATAATTTCTTTCCCGCTTATTTTTCCTGTGCTGTAATGCAAAAATGATCAATGCTGTCACAGATTGATTAAAAAAAAAATTCCTACCACTAAAGCCCAGCAAGACCTCAGCTATACCACTTTGCTACCCTCCTCCCGTTACAATGTGATAGGTCTCCTGGAATCTACTATAGTTCAAAATTCATTTGTTTATTGTTTTTTTTAAAGAATTAAGATGTTCATGAATGATTCTGTAATGTTTTTAAAATAAAATTGGTTGCTAAGTTACCTCATTTAATGTAGGTGAGGGTAAAGACTACTGATTCCCAGACTTTCACTAATAATGACTAGGGTAGACTTTTGTGTAGGACACATTTCAATAGAGTGCTATTTTTTTAGAAAATAAATTAAATGGTACTGTGGAATCCAAGTTATGTGTGCTCTAGGAATGAGTGAGGAATGATTCTGTTCTCAATAATTAAATACTTTTAAAATTATTAAAAATGGTGGTTTTAATAATCCCAATGTAATGTGGCAAAATTACTGCTGAATATCTGTTTTGGTTTTTATCCCACCTCTCAAAAGCTTTGCCCAAATCCATATTTGAACACAAAATATACATAGATTATTGTTTCTTTCTTTTACAGATTTTTTTTTCTTAGTTTGAAAACTTAACTACTAAATAGATCACAGCTGCATGAGGTTTTGTTTGTTCTTTTATTACTATAAATGTTCAACAAGTAAAAATAATTAGGCTAATTTATCAACAAAGTGATTGTTGCAAAAAACACAACAAATAATGCAGAGCTTAAGAAATGATACTAGAATATTCATTAGAAATGTGAAAAAATTTTAGGCTCTTGGCACCTGTGTAGACAAAACACCTTGAAAAGCAGGAAATGTGGACGCATGCTCATTCCTTCCTCAATCACTTTTAACGACAGAGTCTACTGTTTTAGTTTGAATATTTTCACTACATATATGTCTCAGCTAATCTTTCTTATCAAATTTATAATTTATTTTCACAGACTTAATGGTTAATGGTCTAAAACTTTCTAAAATTAGAGATGAAGTAAAAAAAGGGGCAGAAACTAGAGGATGAGTGGTATCGTCCCAATGACAACCACGATCATATGAGTATTTTGTCATTCGATCACAATTTCTCAATAATGATAAGTACCTCCAAAAACAAATGTATTCTTATTTTATTTGTTCATGTAAGTACAACCTCTGTGAGTATTCACCACAGCGTGATATAAAAGGCCTGAAACTCAAAACCCTTAGTGTGTTCAAGTCATGATGGAAAATATAGCCCTGATAAGTTTTTCTACCTGCTAACAAATAAAATATTGAGTTAAAAATTTAAATATGGTATAGCAATAACTTTCGGATCTGAGACCCTCCTGAGGATCACCCAGCCTCTATAATGTGGGTACCCAAAGTAGGAAGAAAACCTGGCCGTTGAGTGGGATCTAGGACATATCACCTCCCTGTACAACTGTTGACCAAGAAATAGTACAGACTCTACCATCTACTGAACCCAAGACTGTATGGTTGTAGTGGCACAGATTATTTTTTTTATAACTATTATTTGTAAAATATGTAACAATTATTAATGATACATTCTTGATTGTTGATAGTAGTTTCAGTTATTCTTAAGAGATCTTAGAGTTATTTTCATGCCATAAAATCTTGTTTATCTAAGGTATGACTTATCACATCGTTCAAAAACTATCCTGTATACATAATTTCGCTTTTTAATTTTAAAACGGTCACAAAAAGCCTGAATAGCCACTACACAAATTAAATAACTTAAAATTAATAAAATCATGTTAAATTATAAATAATATCTAGAGATTTGTTGTGGAGGGGATTGAATAAACTACAAAATATTAGAACTAGGGCTTCTTCCTAATGTTAAGACAAAATAAAATAAATTATTTCAGAATTTTGTAGGCATTTTTCGAATCTTATCATAAATATATTTTGTTCATTTGAACATGGATTATGATTGAAGAAAGAACAAGATATTTAGACTAAAAGGATAACATTATTTTTATAATAAAATTAGAACAGATTTACTACAATAAACATAAATTTTCTTAGTCCAATGAAGTTTTTATACTGTCATTCTCAAATCAAGCTCTAATATTTGGCTACTATGAAAGATTGATGAAAAATATAAAAATGAAAATAAATCTAGAAGATAATAAAACAGTAAAATTAAGAGAGAAATGATTTTGTAACAAAATCCTTTTTCTTAAAATTTTACTATCTTTTATCATCTTCTAGATTTCTTTCCATTCTTATTATTTCTCATAAATTACTTCATGATTTATCTTTTACTCTCTATTTTGAAATAACCTCGCCTACTCCACAATTATAGTGTTATCTTTATTTTGTTCTTGCATATTTCATGGTGAATTCTTATCCTAAAATTGAATTATATTTTTGGATACTCTCTATTGTAGAGTTCTGAAATTTGTAATAAATCAGATATTAATTTTGAATTTGAAGTTTTTAGGTGCGTGATAAGTCAGTTTCTTACTGAATCTATTCAGTTTTATAAACGTTAAGTATCAGAGTGCTTCAGAGAGTTTGAATAAATATAAGTATGGTCACACTGATTTTTCATGCACTAACACCAATGACAGTTATGTTAATTGTGAAGCTAACATCCATCATTTCAAGATCAATATATTTAATGTGATTTTTTTTTCTGTTTTATTGCGTTTGTGTGTCTGTTAGTTGTCTACGATGTATTTATATCTGTATACCAAAATTATGATATAATATATCTACAATTATATTATACAATATGTCTGCAAACCAAAGTTTTATATAACAAACCATTGATGACCTAAGGTTTTACGCCTTCGAACAACCGTTAAGGTTCACTTGATAACAGCCGCTGTAAGGCCGCGTATCCACTATGTTCGCGAATCAGTGCCCCTCAGAGCTCCCTCTTAATGGAGACGTGGTTTGTGAACATAGCCGAACAGAAAGTGATCCGCAATGTTCAGGCGAATCTTGAAGGAACATTTCGTCCGAGTTAATGGCAGGTGCAGTATATATTTTAATTAATAACAAAAGACTACAGAATCCAAACCCGTAATATCAATAAGATAAAATATAAATACGATTAATTATTATTTCGAAATTTAAATAACAAAAGAAAAGTGTGAACTCTTCTGGGTAAACTATTTACTTACATGTAAGAAATTCATTAGAAATAAATAATAGCTTAAAAAAAGAGAAAAACACGCAGTGATAGGAAACAAAACTAAAAAATAGAAAATAATTTTAATTTAATGGAGTTTTATCATAAATTTCCAATATTCTAACATCGTACTCTTTAAATATAAAGAGTTGTTTACGATATCAGGCTTGCGAATAGGATTACAAACAAGATGAATAAATTTTACACGCCATTAAAAGATAAAATACTTACACAGCAACAATCGAATGTAGTGTATGAGATTAGCTGTCATCACAATTGCTGCACAAAAGAATGTATCAGCATCAATACGATTGTAAAAATATTGTTGGCATCAAACACCCTCAAGCTATTTTACGATAAAATCTATTCTAATTTTTACTTCTTCGATATCATTACAGTAAAATTATCATTTTATTTTTACATACATCAGCAGTTATTTTCACCGCAAATGCAATTTCCTTCCAATAATATTTTTTCATATTTTTATTATTAAGATAACACTCTTCCATAATTTACATCGAAGATTCCATAATTTTAAAATCCTATTAGAAGTAGATTTTATGGTTATATAAGATTTTTCGTCTGCCAGTGCTCATGTTACACAAACCTATTGCGCTCCCCGTTGAGTTCGGGCAAAAACCGACAGCCGCTGGAGCGCGGATTAACGCGGAGCACCGTTGATTCGCGAACTTATTGGATACGCGGCCTATGATTAACACATATCAAAGTTTGTTTTGGTTTGTCGAATTCGCCGTCTTCCTACAAATTAAATAAAAATGTCTGATTACGATATTACCTAAATAAAAATGTATCGATTTTAAATATCTATATATTTTCAACATGGCAAAAAGATTTACACGATGCTCTGAGTAAATCGAAATTAAAAGTAGGATCTAACCATTCTTCATTCTTTAGAAAAAAATTGAGTTTTGTTCATCTCACATGGATATTTTTCAAATATCCAGTTTTTTTGTTGTTGTTTTTTAATGATTTGTGAACTAAAGACTATTCGAAATGGTAGTTTTGAACGAAAAAGATTCTGTTGGTACTTGGTTTCCAAATTGGTATTGGCACATCCCAAATCCTTTTGAATAATGACCGCAGGATTCTCATCAATGAGAAGTCGTTGGAACATATAACAGGAAGACGTGAATTTGAATACTCAAACATTGAAGCCAAGAATGATAAATGATTCCTGTTTTTATTTTATTTTTTTGCTCTATTACGCTGTCGTTTTTTGTTTAAAAGGAAATTCTTTTTTTTTTACACTTGTGAGTTATTCATAATATTGAAACTGAAAAGTGAACCAATTATATCATGATGTTGTTTAGGAAAATTGAAATTTGAAGTAATTAAGTAAATAATTAAGGTAGAATTATACCTAAGTCCTATTAATAAACAAGTCTTAGCGATGGAGAACATCAGGAAACTTTCAGTTCAGGTGCATAAGTAAAACCTGTGTTATATGGAGGGTTCCCAAGCCTATCAATGTATGTCGGGTAACGCAAAATCCGATTATTGCTCCATTTGTCTTTCCGGTGTAATGGACGATGCACACCTACGACATTGTAGATGTCTTAAAGATATTTCACACAATGATGACGATGCGTGTTTTTATTGGGAGTCTCGGCAGCGTATGTCAGAAACGCCACGTGCTGGCATTGGAATAAATTAAAGAAATCAAATTATGTCAGTTAACAATACAAACGAGGTAATTAGTTTTTTAATTTAACTCACGCACCATTTCTGAGAATATGCAAAAATTAAACTTTTTTTTTAAAAAAATTTAACTTTGATTTAACTCAAAACATTTGTCCTATGGTACTACCTATTCACTAATCCTCCTCACAGACTTTATTACCAATTTATTCATGTCTGTAACTAAGGAATGGTCCGTTTCAATTATATTTGAGGATGATACAACTTTTATTTGGTTTATTGAAATCAAATTTAAATGATGGATATTTTAAAGAAATATATGATAAAATTCTAACAGGTACTTTTATTTTTAACTTCTTTTCAGTTTAACATTTTCTATACTGTGACTCTTGAACAATATTGATCTAGTTAAAACATTCATTTAATGTCTAACTTAAATAATCATCTTCGGCTACATCTAAAATTTTTTGATGATATTCAGTTTATATCGAAAAACTGCACTATTGACAAAATAATACTAACATAGAAAACGGTTAGAAAAGTACAAAGTTCTGACTAATCACTCAATAAATCAAACAACTTTTTGAAAAAAAGAAAATATCTAATTTTGAATTTCGCTTTCGAACAAGATGATTTCTGTAAATATGTATCGATAAATAGTCAGTTCAAGAAATTCTAAAAAAAAAAAGTTTTCAATATTTTTTATTATATATGGGTCAATAATATTGTATTGCCTTCTGTGGATGTGTGTGGTGTAAACGATGTAAAGTAATGTGGTTAAGAAAAAGAAGTTATAGTGGCACCTTTACCGTAAGACGCAGGCAGTCATTCCTAATTCATAAGACACTGGCCATTGTCTGTTATCTAACCGTTCCCTAGCATAATAATAAGCAAACTTCCTGTAACCGGATTTTGTATTCCTTTAAAAATTTGTGAAAATTCTACACAATACTGAACATTATTTATATGTTTAATAAATAACTACCACTATGGAATCGCGCTCTCCAATCACAAAAGGGAATAGAGGCGGTTCCTCCTCTGAAATTTGTATTTTTTGAAACACATAACACAAAACCTATTGTTGCCAATCGGGGTTTGGTTGTTATTTTCAAAATTCAAAAATGTGTCTAAAAACTCGAAAAATCAAAAGTGCAAATCAGTCGAGTTTGGTGTCGTTTTCTTCGGAAATTGTGGCTCAAGATTGAAAGGTGCTATTGTCCTATCGATTCTAGCCTTTTCCCCGACCACAGATTATAATACACACATATAAAAAAGCACGTAATTAAAAGAATAATCACGTTTTTCGAACTGGTCGAGTATGGTGCCATTTTTCTAGTGATTTCGGTCGTATAACTGAATAGTAGATAATTTTCAAATCCTTTCTAGTTGTTCATTTGGGACGGGAATATAAATTTTACTCATCATTTGAAAAAAAAAAACACCTTCCAGTCATAAAATCTTTTATTCTTTTAACATGACGTTTCAGCATTCACGTTTGTTTCAAATGATAGAAATTACAGTGAAGACAGTCCAGTATATTGAACAAGAATTAAAATATAAATTTTGCTTTATATTAGGAGGGACCACCACTTGTTCAACATCAACTTGTTTTTTTTGTTTTTTTGGAAAACTGTCCTTCACATAAGCATTTTAGCTCTAAAATTCTTAAACAGATTTTATAATAATATTTTTTTTTGTAATGATGGCGACAATTATGGGGTTAAAATTCCTAGAAGAAGCACTGATGTGCATATTAAGGATGTTTTCGAACGTTTTTTCGATCCGGATGAAGATTTGAATTTTCCTAGCATAAAAGTTGCCTAGCGAGTGACATTTGTTAAGATAAGGCGAGGTTAACAGGGATTCATCTGGTAAAATAAAGAAGCACGAATGCGAGTGAGAGTTCTGTTCTTAGTGGTTCTTCATCAGTGAATGTGAAGAATGTCAATAAAAAGTTCATGTATCATGTTTTGTAAACTACTCAAGAAAAATATAGTACAATCAACCTTCTTTCGAACGAGTTGCACAGAAAAGTTTTTAACTTCCGCTCATTCTAAGGCAGACCAAGTGTTTACTCGCGTAGGTACTTGCAACTCTGTCAATGATGCATTTGCAGAAGTGAGGTACCACAACACTTGTATGTGGGATTATGTTCATGTGGGAAAAGAAATAGGATACATGATGGTAGGCTATCGAGCAATCTTTCTTCTGAAATACTGAATCGTGCCATGGATGATTTACTAGTAGAGGTCGATAAAGAAATGGGATCTAATGCTAAATTAGCATTATTTGCTTCCAGGCTTACTAATTATTAACGAAGAAGGATTCATTATTGGTTATCGAACGACAAACGATCTTTTAGTTGATTATTGTGGGAGCCATAGTCAGTTTTAAAAGCGGGCAGATTGATCCAAGTAAACTTGAGTAATGAAAAGGTACGAAGTAATGAAACAGGAAATTAAAATAATGAATTAAATTGTGAATTAGAATAAAGACAGCCCCCCCCCCCCAGTTGGTGTTGTTGGGGTTACAATTTATCTTATTATATCTCCTTACTATTTCTCCCAAATAAGACCTTTGATCCCTCTGTATAACATCTTCTGTTTTGAGTTATATTTATACCCAAGTATTGTAAATCTGAACAAATCAAATCTGTCATTTTAAATTTATTTTCCAAAGACGTTTTTGATCCACTTATCAGATAAATTTTATCTCGGTTTGGCTTCTCCTTATTATCAGAATATATTATACATATTATAACTTACAACTTCTTATCCTCTTTATATTATAAATAATAATCAGTTTTACAACCTGAGAACCTTCCCTATTTATTCTCAAACTCCGTGGCTATTTGTATTACGTAATAGCCGCGATAGAAATGGAGAATTTCCAAAAAGATGTATAGTTTCAAGCAGTGTATAATTAAAAACGGCATCTATTTTGATCGATGTCAGCTTAGATCCTTGTTTTGAAATGTGGTAACCGAAAAAGTCAAGTTCTTCCACTCCCCGAACGGATTTTCTATACACCTGTTTATTCGTTAGTCCTAAGTCTAAAGTGAGTTAAGTCTCAAAAAACTGTTTTGACTTATTTACGTGTTCATTTGGAGAATCTGATGCTACCAAGACGTCGTCGAACTATGGATACTAAGCCAAGGAATACTTCATTCTCAAAACCGTTGGTATGTTGAAGGTACATTTCGCGAACTGAAACTCATTACTTAATAGCGACCTAAAGAAGTTATTATGGCGGGTTTTTTTCTTCATCTTCTTCGGTGACAGCAATTTAGTTTTACGCTTTAAATAGATCAGTTTTCGTTTCGAAAATGCTTTTGTCCTTGAGAATATGTTGAAATTGATAACTAGGAGGGATTACGTATCCGTTTCTTACAAGCAGATCATTTAAATGTCTTAATCACCGCCTGATCGAGATGTTCCATAATTAACGTTTACTGTGTTAATGGTCCATAATATCTTTTACGGACGGATATTTTCATTATCTAACACGAAATTGAACTCCTGTTTAGCTATCATGACTTTTCTTGAATAGAGCTACCTTTCGCTTCGATATTGTAGATGTGTTCTGTTTGATTGCCAAAGGTGTCAATCTGTGTGTCGTTAAACTTGAGTATGATGCCAATAACGTTTGAAGTTTAAAATTGCTACTTTCAGAGCTGATAATATCTTCGGCTGTGATGGCGGTGAGTTTAGCCTCGATATTCAGTTTTGTCGGTTGAATTTATTAAAATCGGCTCCCCATATTCCTTGTCTAATCTTTGCGGTGATGAATAGTCATTTGAATTCTCTTCCAAGTCCTAAGTCTAGTGCTAAGATTTTATTTCCATTAATAGGAATTTCGGTGTTATTTGCAGCATAAAGCTTGTAAGTTTTAATGATTTTTTTGTTTTTTTGTGGCGGTACTAGTGATACTTCTACGGCATATGCGTCGCTTCGATCATTTTGTGAAGTTGGGCTACAGCTTCTGTGAGGCTTCTATCTTGAAGATTTTGTGTTGAGATCGAGTAGATCTATGAATTTGAGTTTTTTCAATGATTTTATCGGCCATTTCGGGTAGTTTATTGGGTAATTAGATAATTATCATAATGATAATTAGATAATTATCATAATCATAACTTTACTCGGAAGTTTATTAATCCATAGTGTCTTAAATACCTTGTCAGTAATTTCAGCAACAGCATGAGATTTCATTTTTCTGAATAGTTGGACTGGGCTATCCAATCCTAGTGACTACTCGGTTACAAGGCGTTTTATTTAGACGAGTCTTCGCTTTCCTTAAAGCTTTTAAGCAATCGTTCTTTCGCTGCTGATCTGTCGGATATTTAGGATTGGATAGTACCCCAAGTATTTTCTACGTATTTGGGCTCCAACTGAGGAACCAAATTGTTGAATTTGGTTTCCTCGGGCGTTTTTCCCCTAAAAGACGAATTTTTGCACCTTCCCGATTGATGAAATTGTGTTTCGTTTCACCTTTGTGACTTATTTGTGATGAAATATTTCTGAAAGGGGTAGAAGCGCCGGCTACGTTTTCATTTTCGCTGTTCCCTTTATCACTCATCAATCAATCTCGAAAAACTCGCAAATCACGTCAGGGTCACCAATGCTATATTTATTAATAACACGATGATTTGTGATAACGAAACTAATTATTAAAATTTACAAACTGACTCGTTATAAATAATAATTATTTTGTGAACACACTGTAACTTTCTCTAAAGTTCTTTTCAATCGATATTCTTATTATCGATAAATCAAATAAATTCAGAGCATTGATATTGTTAAATATAATTAATTATAATATGTGTATTTAGTGTTAATATTTGTACACATATTAGTTATAATATGTGTAGTCTTATTGCCATAAGAGCAAGGGTCGATCCAGGATTTTTTTCTGGGGGGGAGGGCAGACGGGCATAAAAATCAACAATAACTTGTAGTATTTATAGAAAGGTTTCAAAGATTTATTAAAATATCTAAACAATAATTTCACTCATGTTATTTCTGTTATTTTATTCAGATATTTTAACAACTATCATCACATGATTTGCCGTGATATGTATTAGATGATATGTAAAGTAACGAATTCTCCACAGTACACAAAAACCGGTCCGGGGCCCCCCCCCCTGGATCCGCCTATGCATAAGAGAATTACTGCCCTGTAGTCTTGTTAAAAAAACCTCCTCAACAGTACTTGGGATTGGGATAAATTAAATTAATTTGTTCTTCATTCAATGCTGCATAATAAAAGTAAGTAACAATGTTGTTAGGTCACACTGTCCTCCTTGTTCTCACCTGCACTCACTTGAGTATTATTTTGATTACCTTTACACCTATGTTCAGTTCCTGGTACTTCCTTGATATTTTTAGCTTTGGTGTTCATTTGGTTAGTATCACTTGGGACTGCTACATCAATGGTTCTAGCCATTTCCTTTACTTTATGAATCAACAAAATATCCGGATGGTTATGCATTAATCTGTGATCCATGATTGTTCATCCCAATAAATTTTTATTTCATATTTAGAATAGAATAAAAAACAAACTTTATTCTGAGACCAAGTCCCTTGAGAATAACAAACATGAACAGAAAAATAAACACAATATATGTCTGGCCAGAAGACCACATAACAATACAAATCATGAAGTATTTAAAAAGTGACAAAAACATAAGAATTGAAATGAAATAACTAATGAATCTTGACAGGATTTTAACCAATTGTTGAGAGTAAATATATGAATAACAACAGTTACTAAATAAAATAAATGATTGGGATAGCATGCAATAAAATCTTAACATGGTCTATATCTTCTTTAGGAAAAATAAACGAAAACGTGTAAGCAACGAAATTGATTATTCAATACTGATTTATTTAAGCAAATGATTGAGCTGCTTAGATTGCATCTTTTTGGGAGGTCAGGAGATGTTGGAAAAGCAAGTATTTAAATGAAAGGAGGGATTGAGTTCCACACTGTGGTGGATCGGGCGAGAAAGGAATGCCTCGAATGCTTTGGTTCTGTGGGAACGAGTGTAGAGATCAGAAAGACGGGATCTTGTTTTGTGGTGCTGGACTGAGGATTATTTCTCTTATTGTATTAAAGTGTGCATGCAGGTGTATGTGTGTGTAAGCGAGAGAGAGATTGTCTGGGTACATACTTTTGTACAAACAATTGGCGAACCAACACCTTTCCAGCTCGGTGAGTTTAATGGCCTACAGTTGCAACCTTATATGCTATCCAATATGTTTGCCCTTCCTAATATTTTATTGTCAATTATAATAATCTGTAATTTATTTTTTTATGTCAGTAACATTATTTCTTGAAAATCCATTATTTCTAATCGTGTCGGAATTTTCGATATGCAACAACTTTTTTTAAGTTTATTAATCGATTTTGATACTCAAAGGTGTTTGAATATTAGAAAGACGAATTTTGAAAAGAGGAAAAAGTGCTCTTTATGTGGAAAAAAAGGAAGGAATGTGCTGCGGAAAGGAAATTAGTTATTGTGGTCAATATTTACAGGTGATCATGAGTTCGTTAGTGGTAAATCTCTCTGGATTTTAAAATGATTATTTTTCAATATATGGTGACTAAATTTGCTATCTTGATTTTACCCTCCCTGGTTGTAATATGTAAAGTTGTTATTTACATATACTTAGCCTTAATTTATATAAGCCTAGTTTTTATTTATGGATTCCAAACCTAGAAGATAATATGTGGTGTTTCTTTGTTTTAGCTTGGTAGTAAAGATTGCACACATGATGCTTCTCATATTCTATTATGACTTTCGGGGTTGGACAACATTGGACATATTCCAGAAACATGCCAAGAAAACCCCACAAAAGACTGCTTTTATTTGTGGTGAAAATAGTATAAAGTATATAGAGGTAAACAAGTGATTATATTTTGTTTAATATTACCTACAATCATTCTGCAATTAATGCATCTAGCCTTTATCACTAATATAATATTTTTAAATGCATGTTATCATTTAAAATGTTTATGTGTGTGTGTTATCTGTAAACATATTTGTAAAATATATGCTATCTTTATTTAATATTTTACATATCATAATTAATTTCATTGTACAATGGAAGTTGACCCATTATCATGTATCGATAATTTTTCTTTCAGATGGATGAGTTCAGTAATAGAGCTGCAAGGTTCTACTCTTCACTAGGTCTTTCTAAAGGAGATTCTGTTGCTATATTTTTGGAAACTCGAGTGGAGTATCCCTCAGTTTGGCTTGGTTTGATGAAGATTGGTGGAGTTGGTGCCCTCATTAACACCAATCAGAGAAAACAAGTTCTTGAACATTCTCTTAAGATTAGTGGAGCCAAGCATCTAATCTATGGAACAGAACTAACTCAAGGTATACATTATGTTTAATGAATTAATGATATTCCTCTATATATAAAAAAAAAACTTATAATATTATCCAACTTCGGTTGAATGGTCATATTTACCATTTCAATTTCATCATTTGAAAGATTATATAAATTAGCATAGTTTAAATATTTAAATTAAAATATTCATATTAAATTTAATTGGATTAGATTCACTTTATGGTTGCCTGTTGATCATGTAAATAGAGGTAGAACTGATTCTGATTATTTCTAGCTATGTTATTAAAATAAATATAATTTTATATTTATATAATACATTTGTGCTTTAGAATAAATAAACATATGCATGAACGATTCAGATTTTTGCCATAAGTTACTCATACATAATTTAATTAAAACATATCTGCTGTAAAATGGTAACATATAGAGTTCTGGTCAGATAAAGGCATCTCCTGGATCTTCCATCTCTGCTCTCTCTAAGCCAAATCTTTCTCCCTCTTCAGCTTCCCCTGCAGGTCTATCTCATTTTCTGTAGGTATATCACTCCCTTCTATGTTCTATTGCTTTCTGCCTACATGACCCTTTGGTATCTGTTTTTTATTACCATCCTTTCCCTTATTATATAAATTCTTATTTCTTGTTAAAATTATTTCTAATAAAACTCGATATGGCTTGTATGATAATAGCACTCTGTAGAACTGAACTGACTTATAATCTTTCTTCTTACAATATTCAGTTTTATTATTAATCCCGGCCAAGATAAATTTTTTCTCTTTAAAATAAAAACATTTAAAAATATTCTGTTTTATTTGTTTCTCCAAATTTTATTAGTTATGTTTTTATTTTGAAGAGAAAAGATTTGTCCTGGCCGGGATTCGAACCCAGATCGTCCGCATCTCTATCGCGGTGCTCTAACCATCTGAGCTACCAGGGCTCGTAACCAAGCCAGACAAATCCATTCTCTTCACTGATCCTATATCCCCATGTTCTCGCAATTTTTGCGATGTATACACGGGGAAGAATGTTCATTGAACATTACTTTAATTAGGATCTCGTTGACTTACGTCAATTTTATATTTATAATTTATTTTTATTTATTTATTGGATACGAAGTGGTTATTGAGATCGTCTGGCATGACTGGAAATGAACTGAGTTTCCTGGACTGGATACTGTTGGTGATAATTGGAGTGTTTTCCATTTGGATTCGGAATCAGTTGCATTGGAGAGGATGAAATGGATGTGATGGGATTTTACATGATGTAATACAGATTTGGTTTCATTGCGAAAGAGTGTGAAACATGCATATTCTGCTGGTAGACGTGTGCGACAAAATTTTTGCCTTGCTGCTTCTCTTTTTTTCATTGTATCTTTTACTTCGGGGGTTAGCCAAGGTATAGTTGGTCGGCATATGGTTCGGGTTTTTAAAAGAATATACATATCTAATATGGATTGCAGATGGGATGTCAAGGAGGTCCAAAATGCGATAGGATACAATTTTGGGTGTAAAGGATGTGACAGGTAGGGTCATATGAAATCTGGATGAGATCGTGTGATGAAAGAAATAGAACAGGATGTTGGGATGACGAGAGGATTTTAAGAGGTGAATTAAAGACACACAGGTCCAACCAGACATCTGGAAATTGGTAGTGATGGGTAGGAGAGTAGGGGACAAGGTAAAGATTGAGGGAAAGTATTAGGTTTTTGAATAAGGATTTATTGCTGGGATTTATATGTATATTAATGTTAAAGTCACCAGATATACACATTCACGTCGCTAGGCTGCTTGTAGCGCTACTCATTGCCAGTTCAGTGCCGCCTTGTTCCTTGATCTGGCTTGTTCTGTTCCTGTGCAGTGATAGTTTTAGCTAGTGCTGTTTTGTGCTTGTCTCATTTTTCACAATGGCAAGTTTGAATGAACAACGTGCGGCAGTGAAATTGTGCTTCCTGCTCGGTGAAAACGCCGCTGACATTACAGTTGTAATGTTGAACATAGCTTACAAAGACTATGCTATGGGAAAAACCCAAGTGTACGAGTGGTTTTCTCGCTTTAATAATGGCAACATATCAATTGAGGACAAACCTCGGTCTGGACAACCGTCAACTTCCCGAACAAACGAAAATCAAGTTTCTCGTAAGAAGATTACGGAACAGCATTCGTCATAAAACAGGGGACAAGGGACTGGTTTTTCAACCACGACATTGCGCCTGCAAACACGGCAATCTCTGTTGTCCAGTTTTTGGTCAAAAATGGCATGGTTTTGCTACCACATGCACCATACTCACCTGATCTAGCCCCCACGCATGGAAATGGGCATTACAGGTCTCCGATTTGACAACGTTGATGATGTCAAGGAAAAAACGAAGCAAGAGCTGGCAGCCATCAATGAAAAGGAGTACAAAAAATGTTTCGAACAGTGGAAACACCATTGAGATAAATGTGTGAAGTGCAATGGACAGTACTTTGAAGGGGACAAGGTTGTTATGTAAAAAAAAAAAAAATTACTTATAAAAAATAATTCGGTTTTTTTTTTGGTACCCCCTCGTGAAATGACGACCTAAATGAAATAAAAACATAAAATAAGTTCAAATGCTATATAAAAAATAAAATTGAAATGTTGTGGTGACTATCATATGACGTTGAGCTGAACACATCTAGGTCACTAGGCTTACTAATTGTCAGAGCCGGTGACCACCCTAATTGTCTACACCTGGTTCTACCTCCACTGAACCAAATCTACTTAATTTTTGCAGATACCTGCTTCTGCCAGCTTAGCCAGTAAAAATGTTTGTTGGTGAATGTCATTGCTTTGCTAACACAGACACTGTGCGCTTCATTATCTTCCCAGCCTAGGTGTCGTGTTGAATAGTCCCTTTTAATTTTTCCCTGCCAAACCCAAGAAATCTCGTTCCTAAGGGTTCGCCATACGAATCTGGTAATGATGAGGCCAGGGTTACCTTCTTGTCTTGCCTTGAGCCGTTCTGCGAGGTCAAGATCTTCCAGACACTGCTTAACGCCCGATGCTTAGTGCCACGCCTACTCTGGTCTCTCTCTATTTTTCTGGGATGTCTCTTATTTCTATAGTATTTTTTAGCTGAGCCTGTTCGGTGTGGTTTAGGCAACCCTCTAGAACGGACACTTTTTCTTTTAATGATTTATTCTCTATAGACACTTTTTCCAACTGCTTATTTTGCTTCTCAAGAAGATTTTCTATCTACATGACCAATCTATCATACGACATATCACATATTTGTAGTTGAAAATATTAAGATGTTTATTAGATACCATTATAACAACCATTAATCGAAATAACAATATTCAATGATAGTATCTGTTAGCTTGTATTTGTTATTTAGATATATTTTTTTGTTACAACAGTGTCATAGCCTATCAAAATATTATACGGCCATTGAGTATAATATTATACCATTTTAAAAAGGAAAAATTGATTTCAGCTTTGAAGGATATCAAAGATTCACTAAAGGGCTGTGACCTTTATCATATTGGAACTGGTGAAGCTTTAGAGGGATCAAAGAATTATCTTGAAGAGATATCGAAATTCTCTCCTAAGCCATTGGAAAACCCTCTAAAAATGAAAATCACAGATAAGTTTTTGTATATTTATACATCTGGAACAACTGGTCTTCCCAAAGCTGCAATAATGACTCATGCAAGGTATTTTTACTTTGGAAATATTAGATTCTTTAATTAGATGCTCATTCAAATATATATGAGAATTTGTTTTTATAAATTTATTAACATAAGTGAATGGTGAAACAATAATATTTCATTTTTCTGCATTTTGACCCTTCTTTTGAGTGACTTCGTGAAAGTCACTCGGTAATGAATTTATTTATTTTTTAAATTTATTTATTAAATTTTCAACTTTATTATTATAACAATACAAGTAAATATATTGAATGATGCATAATGACATGGATAAAGGCACGTAGGCAAACGACCCAGTGGTAGTTCTCAAGGCAATAAATCAAAACATTTTTCTTAAACAAATGGTTGGCCAAAATCAAATCCCGTTACTACTTAATCAACCTCCTTATTGATACACTTCCCTCTAATTATAAGGTTTTTCAGCCTTTTAGATGAAACACTGCCCTATTAATTCTCTTTTAATGGTTCAATCATATGATACTATATTAAAGTATTCTTAGAAAATTTCATCAAGCATTTAGCACAATAGACAATTGGTATAGAACATGCTTTTTCATTTAGGAAAATGATATACCTGATGTATTATTACCATCTTTTATTCTGTTAAGTGGTCTTTGTTTTACCCAAGAGAATCCAATAAGCACCATCAATGATTATTTTACGGGCAGTCAAAGGTGGCATGATTTAATTGAAGTAACAGGTGTAGTCTATCACAAGGATATTTTACAACTAGTGTCTGATCTTTCTCAGATTTGCTTATAAGTTTCAGTTCTTGTTTAGAGTTTGTATATTTTCATTTTGTGCTCTTATAATACATGAGTGGAAGTTTAAAAATATAATTTCTTTGATACTTGAAAATATATCATTTTCTACGTTTTTAAAACCAGGCTGGTAGGCTGTTGTATCCATTGAAAACTGACTGATTAAAATCAGCCAGAGAATTCATCCTAGTGTTATTTGATTTTTTTTCTAGGTAAAAGCCTTTTTCAGGAACTATTGATCAGTTATAATTCAGTGCCCTCAAGGATTTATAAAGTTCCTTAACCCTCGAGCGGGTGCGCTGGCATACAAAGTACGCCAGACATGTTTGAATCAGTGCTATGCTCTGTCTGTTTTTAGTTGAATCTGGAAACTTCATGTAACCTCTCAGTAGATCCCCAGCATTCGGTGGATGCATAAGTCTTTGTTATTGTCTCGTGTGTGTCATGCTTGTCCTTAAATTTCTTCCCAAATCTCTCAACTGGTGTACATAGTGCGCCACGTGCCCGGTCATGTAAGTAATTTTCACTTTCTTTTTAATTGTTTTTCTTAAGAAATTCGTTGCTATTTAGGCTTATATGCTTTTTTATTGTTGTTAGGAATCTAAAACAATATTTCTCTGACAAACAAATTACAAAATTACTGAATGAACAACGAAGCTTGGGTTTTCCCGGGTCTCTTTTATTATTGTTAAGGGTGAATTACCGTTTCATTTACCTGTAAGGGGCTATGACAGTGAAAAATTTTTAAAATTATTTTACTTGAATTCTGTATAACTATAAGAATAGAAAAATATAAAAACAAATCAAATATTTTTCTAAAAAATAGTTCTCGGCTTTGGAGAGTTTAAATTCATATTTTTCTTTCTGGACTCCCCTTTTAGCATAAAAGTGCTAAGATGCAAAGAAATTTTATGGAACTGTCGAAAAAAAAAAAATTTGAAATAAAAAGTAAAAATACTGGCGTACTTTGCTGTGGCGTACTTTGTACTTGCGCCTGGTGGTGTATCAGATTCGAGCGCGCCCGCTGGAGGGTTAAAGAAACACTAATCAAAGATTTCTTTGAGTTGTAAAGCAGGTCTTTGAAAAAACATTTTAGAGATTGCCATTTACTATTTATAATATTCCATTGAAACCATGATCAGATGATCACATATTAGCAATAGTTCATTTTTTGATGATGAGTTAAAAAGCATTGTCTTCTTAGCTTTGTGTAACAACATTATCCTGCTTGCTTTGAAAGCCTTTAGTGTCTTTTCTGCCATAATGATTTACCTTATAATTATGAGGCAGTTTATTGATAGGAGTTAGGAAAATTACTTGGAAAAATGATCTATTCCACATGAATTGACTTAGTACCCAAGTTATCTTGCTCAAATACCCATTTTATCACTTTGATTCTTCCTTGATTTGTCTTTCGAATTACATTTTTTTCCTTGATGTAATGAGTGGATCGTCAAGTTCTTATAAAGAAAAAAAAATGTGTTTTTATCAATTAAATTTTTATACAGCGTTTTTTAGTCCAAATTGCAGGTGAAGGCACACATAAAATCAAAAAGGCATCATGATTTTTTTGCAATGGAAATGAACAGTAAAAGTCCACCTGTTAAGAGATGTATCCTCAACTGTTTTCATGAATAGAAAGACAGCATTGAGTTCAGGCTGACAGCCACTACATAAGGTGGACATTTTTTTCTCTCAAGTCTCTAATTTAATTCAAAAGAAATAAAGAAACCTAGTTTTCTCTCCTTGAAGCTGTGCTTATCCCTGGTCCCAGACATACTTGAATGCATTCTCTACATCTATTTCTAAACTGAAGATTAAGATTAGCTACTTATTCCTATTGCTTCTTTTTCTCTACTAGAAGGGATTAGGTATAAAACAACAACTTCTGTGGGATTCTACAGTTCCTTGATTTTGTAGGCTATTGTTATTGTTACTTCTGCAGTCTCTTGTTTTGTTACAGTTCAAAGTCCCTGTACCCTTATGGCAAGTTTCTAAGCTGTGATGTGTTTGCCACATCCTCAATAAGCATCACCCGAATCTTATAACTATGTATTGTGACAGTCTCTGGTTTTGTAACTAAATTTCTCCTCTGGCTCATGTAAATAGAAAAAGAACCACCACCCATGTTAAATCATAAATAAAAGTTTGAGGAATTCAATAATTGCTTAAAACCTTATCTGTGGTAGTGGACTGTGGATGTAATATATACTGCCTTAATAATAATCACTTCATATCTTGTACAAAGATATATTAAAATTAAGTATGAGGAAGAAAATGGTCTGGGTAGAGGTCAAGAAAATTCTCTTATATAACGAGAACTTTTTATTGGTAAGCCAACGTTTCGACCCACATTGCAGGTCTCTTCAGAGCTAGTTGATGGGCAGGGTGTTAACACTAGACTAGTTTTTGTTTTGTCTGAAGAAGAACTGCAATGTGGGTCAAAACATTGGCTTACCAATAAAAAGTTCTCCCTATATATAAAACAATTTTCTTGACCTCTACCCGGACCATTTTCTTCCTCATATGTGTATGTCTTTTACTTATATTTCTTTATTCATAATAAACTCCACCAAAGTTTGTTGTTGTTTGGTTTTTATCATTGAAACTCAGACTTCTTTTAGTTCTGTGCTATATTTATAGTTTAAAAAAAAACAATAAAATTTTTTATCACCTTATTAATATTGATAAAATACTAAATATTATGATGTACTAATAATTAAAAAAACAAAAATGAACTGAAGTTTAAACAATAATTGCTAAAGGCCAATTAAGACCCCAGGGCATTCACACAGAATTGTTGTTCAAAACATTGATGTTTCCAATATACTACATACTCTTTTGCAGTATAAATATTTTTAAAAAATTAAGTAATTATAATCAACTTCTAGGTATTGGGTCTTGGTTCTGGCTTGTATTAAATGTTTCCGACTTAAGAGCTCTGACATTGTTTATGATCCCCTTCCTCTATACCATACTGCAGGAGGACTTCTGGGTATGTTGGATCTAATATAGTTACTTTGGTAATTTACTACCTGTCATTTTAAGTTTTGCATTTTTTCTTATATTACATATATGTATATATAATTGTTTAGGAGTCGGTCAAGTTTTGATGAATGGCTCTACTGTTATCCTGAGGCATAAGTTCTCAGCTTCCAATTTCTGGATAGACTGTATCAAATACAACTGCACTGTAAGTGATAGCATTTATTATTAAAAAAAAAACTGGCTTGATAAGAGGAAACTCATTCCAAATGGAAATGTTATAGGCAGCCCAGTATATTGGAGAAATGTGTAGGTACCTTTTAAGCCAGCCACCTAAGCCCACAGACAGACATCACAAAGTGAGGTGTGTCTTCGGAAATGGCCTCAAATATCAGGTGAGGTAAAAACATAATTTTTAATCAGTTTTACAGAAAAATGGTATCTTTATTATTTAAACTTCTTGTGATGATTTCATAAAAGTTATGTTTGACTCACATTTGTATTAATATTGAAAACATTTGCAAATTACTTGGTTAGTAATTGGTTATTATAACTAATATATATATTTGCTTACTTTTATATTATTATTATTTTCATAAGATATTCACATTCTGATACTTTTGGGTTTTTAAGGAGTGGTTCATCAAAAATTAAATACGAAAGTAATACTTGAATTGCAAAACAGCAATTTATCAGAACTACAATATCAAAGGTAGCTTTGCTTCTTCATCCCATATATCCCTATAACTCTTGCAACCAAAATAAAGGTTGGCAAGGAGCACCTAGTCATTTATACGCCTTAATCAGAGCTAAAATCCAATCACTAAGGGAAAACTCAAATCCAACAATTTCTCAACAGTAAAATAAATGGTTACTCACAGTATATTCTATGGATTAAAAAAAAAAAAAAAAAAAAAAAGCAGCAGCCCTAATAGAATAAATGAATAAATTTTTACCTCACTGAGGGGGCATGACATTTTTTGTTAATACAAATCTTTCTTGAACTTTATTTAACAAGCATGTGTAGTTAAATATTTGTTGGTGCAAATTTCTTTTTTATTGATTGACGTATTCTATTACTAAATTAAATAAAATTGGGGAAAGAGAATCTTTTAGGTGAGAACTCTATTCAATTTCTTAGGTGAGAACTCTCTTCGATTTCTTGGAAATCATCCTCCATTATTTTAAATTTAGTTTTGATGACGGAGATAATTGACCATTGTTGAAATCCAGGAGATGATGATTGGAGGTGTGGTCAGAAACGAATATCAGAATAATGAATATTTAATGTTTGTTGTGTGCTGAAATTATGTCCTTCAACCATCCTTACAACATAAGCCAACATTGAACAGTAACTATTCTTTATTTAATTTTTATTTGATTTAAAATTTCTTATAATTAATTCAGTCTCCCTTTGTTTAATTTGTTATAACTTTTGTTTTTATAGAATATTTTATTTGTTTGTATAATTTTTCCTTCACCCCCTTCTATGTTCATATATTTTCTTTTTTTTATTATTATTATATCAGTTTATCTTTTAGCTATGTTGTAGCTCTGAAAATGGTCTGTATGGTTGGGCTGAAATATCAGCTGTCAGAATAAATAAAAATGAAAACTTATTGACTAATCCCCCAAGATAACAACTAACTTTTTAAACAATACTGTCAACCGCTCATTATATTTCAGGTCTGGGAATCTTTTGTAAATCGGTTCGGTATTGAACAGATTGGAGAATATTATGGAGCAACTGAGGGCAATGCAGCTGTCAGTGAGTATTGCCTTCTGTAAGTTATACATTCCACATAAATCAGAATATTTATATTCTTTTTAATTTTGTTTAGTTAATGCCTGGAACTTCCCTGGTGCATGTGGATATATACCATGGTTCGCTAAGCCATTTTATCCAATTAGTCTCATCAAAGTGGATGAAACAACCAATGAACCTATTCGTGGACCAGATGGACTTTGTATTGAGTGCAAGACAGGTAGCTCAACTATCTTTATGTTTTACTTAACTTATGTGTCAAAATTGTATACAGTGTACTCATGTAATTGCTGCTTCATATTGTTTTAGGTGAGCCAGGACTCCTGGTTGGAAAAATTCAAAAAAGGCCAACTGGACATTTCAATGGTTATGTTGACAAGGAAGCTACTGAGAAAAAGATTTTGAGGGATGTTTGCTCAAAAGGGGACAAAGTATTCAATTCTGGTATGACTTTTATTTTATTTTACTTTCATAATTTTCAATTTGTTTATGTATGAATTAATTTGTTCTATGCTTAGAATTCATATGTTTTAGTTAATCTTAAAAGAGTTTATAAGATTATATTATTAAATTAAATGTCAAAGCTGTCTTTAAGGTTTTCTCTTTATGACAAAAAGATTTTGTAACTTGGAAAATTAATTTCTGGTGTCACTAATTCCTCGCTATATTGAAAAAGAATTCATTACTCCTGAATATGATCTTGGTTTAAAATATACCTTCAAATTCACAACACCTTAATTATATAGCTACCTTATCCTCTATACCTCCATCTTTCACTTCTTATTACATGCTCTAAGGACAATGGAAACAAAAAAAAAGAAACTTTTAAAATTAAATTACTTTATCCGTTAAAAATTTTGTTGGCTGATGTAATGATTACAGATATTCTTAATCATAAAGATAATATTTAAAAAAATTGTATATCAAGCCTATATGTATAAGAAACTGGGATATAAATGTCTTATACATATATAAGATTGGATGATGTAATGATTAAAGATACTCTTAAACATAAAGATAATCCTTGAAAAAAAAATGTATATCAGGGATATCTGTGTGTTGTTTCAATTGATTCAAGATGAGATGATGTATAATTATCTTTAGCCATTCTTGATAACTTTTATTCAAAATTTGGAAATACTTATAATATTTATTAGTTAAATTTTTAACAGCATTGTATTGTATTTTGGATAATAATCAGTATGATTTTATTGTTAAATCAATGTTACAAAATATTGTACATAGTACATCATCCAAAACCATTATTTATTACTTTTTAACAACATGAAAAAGCTTTTATAATAAGGTTATGTTCATAGAGATTAATTAAGGGGATCAGTAAAATGAAATGAATTTGCAAATCATGACCTTTTAAATATATAAAATATGGGATTAATAATGAGCAGGTAATCTAATAGTAGCAAACTTGAATAATAATAGTTAACCTTATATATATATATATATATATATATATATATATATATATATATATATATATGAGGAAGAAAATGGTCCTCCTAAGGGAGGTAGGCTCTCTAATGAACAGTTCTCTATACTTAAGAGCAATTTTTTTTACCTTCACACGGACGAATGAAAGCTAAGATTAATCCTCCGTTTTCATAAAAGAATATAGCTCTAGGTAGCCCATTAGTAGTACTGATATTTTTAATCTGTTCATCACGTATTTCTTCTGGTTTCGACCGTGTCCTCAAATTCTTTGCCGAAGTTTTGCTGGCCATATTGCTAGCTTCCTTAGGGCTTAATCTGAGACTGACAAGTACTGAATGGATTAAAAATGGTGGCCATGGCAATTTAAGAGAATATAGTATGGATATTATATCCAGAAGGATATTTTCTGAGAATAATCTATAATTTTTTGAAAATATCCACAATTTTTTTAACATCCTTGAAACCCAAAAGTTGGAGTAACTAGATACTTATATGAACTGTTTTCCTTAAAATCATAATGTTAGGAAGGTATGTACTATTTCCATCTTTCATCTTAATTATTTTCTTACTAAAATCCACAAGAACTGAGATTTAAAGACTATCTAAAATTTCTCAGAGGTCTAGACCTATGTTAGGGATCTTTAGGACTCAAGCACAATGGGCTTCTTCAGGCTGACATGCATGGTGATCAAGAGTCAAACATAAATAATAATAATACTAAAATTCATCAAGTTTTAATTATTTATGGTGTTACACATTGGTGATGAGGCCTGGCCTCCTTCAGTCTTCTCTGTTTTGTGCAGCTGTTATCCAGTTCCTGACTCCTAGGATACCCCTCTGCCCACACCATCCAACTACCTCAGCTTCGGTCTCCCCCGTCTTCTATTCTAGCCACATGGGCAGCCCATTGCAGTCTTCCTATCTTCAAGGAATAAACAACATCTGCTTCAGTGTTTGTTCTCCTTCGCCAGTTTCCATCAAGATAAACTCCACGGAAGATTCTTTGAAGGATTTTTCTCCTTAAAATCTATGAGGTCATGCTCAATCTGTTTGGTTCCAATCCATACAACAAAACTGGATCGATTAGTGATATGGAGATTGATTCCCCTGTAATTTTGGCATTGGATTTATCACCTTTTTTGATTACAGGAAATATGACTCTTTTTGTAGTCTTCTGACAAAACCTCTTCCTCCCAGATGGTTAAGATAAGGTCCTGAATTCTATTAATCAGTTCTTCACCCCCACTCTTTATGAGTTCGGCCGGCAAGCTATCAGCTCCAGATGTCTTATTGTACTGTAGTCGATCAATGGCGTCCATTATCTCTTCATCATCAGGTGGTTCGATATTAGATTCCAGGTTCCTGTCCATCTACTCCTCTTTCATGTCTGTTCTGCAGGGTTTTAAGTTGAGTAGCATCCTCAAAGTGACTTCCATTGCAATAAGGCATCATCCTTGCAGACAACTATGTTCCCATTCTTATTTCTACAAGTTTCTGGCATAGCTGTTCATGGTTTTCTCCTTCTGAGGAAGTCTCTTGATTATTTCTCCTTCCAGTATTTTCTGTCCTCTGCAGTTTATCTGTCTCTCTTTGCCTTTTCTTTCTTGGTGGAATCGTTTTCCTCTCTCCTTTTCCTTTGGTACTCATTAATAGCTCTCCGAGATCCTTTTTTCAGTATATTCTTATAAGCCACATTCTTGATATTTGTGGTTGCCTCGCATTCTACATCGAACCATTGTAAACTCTCCTTGTCTTTTGGCCCCAACACATCATCAGCCATTTCTTGCATTGCGCTTACAATTCTGGACCAAAGGGATTCTGTTTTCCTCATTCATATCGCAATCGCAGAGTTTTTCATCAGGCTGCTTGATATACATCTCGTTGGTATTTGCCAATTGTAACTGAGAGAATAGAATTTATGTTTATCAACTGTCATTACAAAGAAATAATATTCCAATATCTAAGATTAAAACTCCTATAGGTGTTGCTGGGCTGTTTCCATTTATGACTATCATTATCTGAAGCTACTAGGGGAGGTGATCTTAGGGTGTGTAATGTTAGTGACCTTTGTTTATAGTGTGTGGGTGAGTGTAGTGAGCTGTGATGGGTGTATATGTGTGAATGTCAGAGCATTGTTACTCCAACCTGTAGGGCCGGAAGCTATCTACGGTCATATGACCGGGTGATGGAGCCGCCACCTCCCTAAGCTTATTAAGTTCTAATAGTATTCTATTAAATGAATTAATTCCTGAAGATAATGACGGGCTACACTTTTCCTTATTTTAGGCTGTAGAAATATTTGTTAAGCTCCTGATGTGTTCTTTTCTTCACTAGAACATTTACATTATTGAATCCTCTTAACCACATTCCTCACAACTAGATTATTAACAATTACCACTGAACCTTTGTGGTATCTAATGTTACATTTTATATTACTTAAACTTATTATTATGCAAATTTTATTATGATAAATGTTTGTATTATGAAAATAAATATAACAATTTAAATAGTTAAATTAAATTTTGTAATATATATATATATATATATATATATATATATATATAGAATAGAATAGAAAAGTAACTTTATTCTGGGACTATGTCACTTTAGAATAACAGATATGAACAGAAAAGAAACAAAATATTTATCTGGCCAGAAGGCTAATTGTTACAAATCATAAAGCATGTAAAAAGTGACAAAAAATAATTTAAAAAGAAATATTTAAACAAAAATAATAATAAGTAAATAAACAGTACAATTCTGGACAAGATATTACGCAATTAAAGAGAATAGATAAATCCATAGCTTTTGTTAAATGCATGAGCTAACATGCAATAATTTCTTTACATGATGTACAGCTTCATAAAAAACAAAATTAAACAAAATAAATAACACAATGAATTATTCTATACATTACAATCTAAGCAAATGACTAACCTGATTGGAGAGCATCTTTTTGGAAAGCTAGGAGGTGTTGGAAAAGCAATCATTTAAATGACAATAGTGAGGGATTAGACGGATATTAGGAGGGATTGAGTTCCACACTGTGGTGGAGCGGGCGAGAAAGGAACGTTTGAATGCTTTAGTTCTGTGTGAACGTATTTAGAGATCAGAATGGTGGGATCTTACTTTATGGTGTTGGACTGAGGATTTGAATTGGAGGTGACTCTAAATATATGAAGGGTGCTGAGAGTAAATGGATCGGCATTAGAATGAACAGAGGAAATATTGTCTTCGTAAGGGAGGGACTTTAACTCATCATAAAGGTGGGACACTCGCAATCGCCTAGGAGTGCCAAGCACAAATCTTAGAGAACAATTCATTATTCTCTTTAGTCTGTCTTCAAGCATTTTAGAAAGGCCTCCATATACCATGCTAGAATAGTAAAGTGGGGGAAGATGAGAGAAGGTACGAGAAGCTTACTGGAAGATTGTGTAAGGAGATGACGAGAACGATGGAATAACTTCAGGGAACTAATTGACTGACGGGATATCTGGGTGATGTGGTATTTCCAAGAAATGTTTTGGTCGATGGTGATGTCTAGATCTTTTACAGAGGAGGTGAACGTGATAGGATAATCGTTTAGGATTAATATTGGGAGGGTGTGGATGGATGTAAGGAGGGAATTGGAACAAAAAACAGTGGCCTGAGTTTTTATTGCGTTCAATTCCAGTTTGTTCAGCTTTGATATACAAAAGTAATAAAAGCCCTTATTGATCTTTTATACTTGAGCTCTTCACACCTCAATGTGTATGATTTATAGGACAGCAACATCGGAGTTAGTAGGTTTAGCATGGTTATTTTGTACCAATGTTTTTCATTACTTTTCAATGCTCTAAGATTTTGCAATCAACGGATTCACTAACCTGCCCTCAGAACTCCGATATGACATAGAGCAAAGAACAGCTGGAGTTGCAAAGTCCCAATTTGATGTTTTGGTTCACTCTCGTTTTTACTTAAAATTATGATTATTTTTAATTTTAATTAATTTATTGAGTTTGAAGTTTTTTATCTAGTTTTCCCACCTTATTTAAGTTATCTTAAAGTTCTAAATCTTAGTTATCAAGTTGCTGATGGGTTTCGTATGAGATAAGGGGTTCAAACGACTAAAAAACTGTAGGCTGCTCTCAGACACCCTCCCCCCCCCCCTCTGAGGCCTGATGTTATAGAAGCAAGTGATAATCTTGGAGGGTTAAAAATGTTTGCTGATGGGTATGGATCTTGTGTGAGAAGTGGGGTTTAAAAAGACTAAAAAACTGTAGTCAGTGCTCAGACCCTGTACAGCATCAAGATCTCCCATTCTTTTGTACTATATGAAACTAAAAAAAAATATGAAAAATTTCTTGCTAGATTTTTATTGATATTCTCTAATTTTCATACAAGATTTTTTTTTTAATACTAAATTGCTTTAGTTCCTATGGTTGATTAACGTTAAAATAGATTTGAATAAAATAAGCATTTCAATTTGATTTTGAAACCCTAAATTGAAAAATTATGATATTTATTGATTCTATCATTTCCTTATGTATATTGTTGAAATATTTTGCATAAATTGTATTTTTAATTATATTATTGGTGATTAAATTATTAATTTATATTACTGTAATATTTTTACACAAATCTTTTTCTTCTATTTTTTTTCAGGAGATATCCTTGTCAAGGATGAATGGGGATATGTTTATTTTAAAGATAGGACTGGAGATACTTTCAGGTATATTTACATAGTTAAATGATCACCAGATAGCTAATGTTGTATTTGTATGCCAATCTTTCATTGAGATTATATATACTGATAATCTGATAGAAAATCTGAACTAACAAAAACAATCATAAATCAAAAATACTAAAAAATTAAGAAAAACTAATCTAATGTGATTTTTAAAAAAGTTTGGCAGTACATATGCAAGTTACTTAATTTATAGCATCTTCATATGAAGTAGTAGGTCTTTTATTTCTCCAACACAATCTTGAAACATAATTTAAGTAATTAAAGAACTTATGATAATGCACCAATCACCATACTAATTGTACAATAAGCCTTATTATCTCATTCAAAAATGTGATCAGTTATTTATTGTCATTAGTTGCTGATGGAATAAAGCATTAATATGCTTGTGTACCAGAGCCTTCACTTGCCTAATAAACAATGTAATTGAAAAAACAACAAAAAACTACATTAAATTTAAATGTGCATGTGGGATTGGAAATCCCTTTCAAAAAAACTTAATCAGAAGCCTCAAGTATCTTATTACCTATTTCCAAAGCTAAGAAAACTTCAACAAAAACAATAAATTAGAATTTTCATGCCCCATTAAAAAATCCTATATTAAATTTGGAATTATCATTATTAAAACCCTACAGAATACTCTAAAATGATTATTCAATTAACAAATTCAATAATTAATCATTAATTTCAAATAACCGTGCTTGAATAAAAATTTTGATGATATTCAAAATTATTAACTTTAAAAAATCAGTAAAGAATCATAACACTGTACATAGAGATAAATGTTTCCATTCATAAAACATAAATGGAATGCAAACCACCATTCTTCCTTTAAAAAATTAGTAAATAATACTAAGCAACCAAAGAGAATAAGTAAATTAATAGCAACAAATAAAGACATGAGCTAGGATGTAATAATCTCTTTACATAACGAATATCTTCTTTGCCAATAAGACAAAAATGCAAAAAGACTAAACAACAAAATCTATTATTTAATACTGATTCAGTTAAGCAATCGAATAACCTGCTTGAGAATATAAGAAGCCAGGAGATGTTGGAAAAGCAGAGATTTAAATGAGGATAAGGAAGAAACATGGCGGATGATATAGCCCATTGTTTACATTAAAACCTCACTTGTAAGCCAAATTAGCAGATAGTATTTGATTAAATATTTATTAAGCCATCCAGATATCAATCTGCACAATCCCTGAAAATTTCATGAAAATCAGATTAACAATAATAGGTGTTATACTCATCACATTGATTTGTGAATACAGACATACAACATAATCATTCCTTTATGCCTAAAAGATAGAGATTTTCAATTTTTAGGGTATACATTTTTTATGAAGGAATACCACCAACCTTCCCTACTTTGAGTGGAGTGGAAGCAATAAAATTGAAGTATATATCATAATGAACAAAAATGATTTGTTCTTTGAATAATTATTTGTTGACTCTATATTTTATATGGGTTTTGATTTAACAAAAAAAAAGAGCGATTATAAATATATATGCGATGATTTTATATATATATATATATATATATATATATATATATATATATATATATATATATATGTGTATATATATATATATATATATATATATATATATATATATATATATATATATATATATATAGGTGAGTTAACTACAACTAAAGTTAACTCAATATTAAACATAACTTTTTTTTTATGAGGGGGTACCCAAAAAAATGGAATAGCTCTGCCATGGACGGAGCGTATAGAGTACGAATTCGTGCCGCTAGGCTGCTTGCAGCGCTACTCATTGCCAGTTCAGTGCTGCCTTGTTCGTTGATCTGGCTTGTTCTGTTCCTTTGCAGTGATAGTTTTTGCTAGCGCTGTTTTCTGCTTGTCTTGTTTTTCACGATGACAAGTTTGAGTGAACAACGTGCGGCTGTGAAATTTTGCTTCCTGCTCGGTAAAAACACCTCTGAAACAGTTGTAATGTTGAACACAACTTCAAAGACGATGCTACGGGAAAAACCCAAGTGTACGAGTGGTTTTCTTGCTTAAAAAATGGCGACATGTCGATTGAGGACAAACCTCGTTCTGGACGACCGTCGACTTCCCGAACAGACGAAAATGTTGTGAAAGTAAAAGAAATTGTGCTTGCAGACTATGGAACAGCATTCGTCAAAAAAGACCTGATTTGTGGCAGACGGGGTACTAGTTTTTGCCCAAAGCCCGCACACACAACAATCTATGTTACCCAGTTTTTGGCCAAAAATGGCATGGTTTTGCTTTGCTACCACATGCACCATACTCACCTGATCTGGCTACGTGTGATTTTTTGTTGTTCCAACTCATGAAAGGTCTCCGATTTGACAACGTTGATGATGTCAAGAAAAAAACCGAAGGCAGAGCTGGCAGCCATCACTGAAAAGGAATACAAAAAATGTTTCGAACAGTGGAATCATTGATGGGATAAATGTGTGAAGTGCTGGAGAGTACTTTGAAGGGGGCAAGGTTGTTATGTATAAAAATTAAAATTAAGTAAAAGGTACAATATCTGTTTTCTTTGGGTTGATATTCAAGCTCACTTTCGTGCACCATCTCACCACCATCCATAGTGCCGCTGCCATCAAATCTGAGATAGTCCTCTAATCAAAACCTTTAATGATAATTGCGGTGTCATCCACATAGCCTATCGCTGGGAAGCCTGTCTTATTCAGGAGGTGTAGTAGTTCATCCACTGCCAGGTTCCTGAGTAATGGAGAAGGAACCCCTCCTTAGTGGTAGCCTGCAGCTGCCTTAAACTTTTGGTGGTATTTGCCCATTTTAGCCTGAATAAACCTATTCTTTAGCAATGACCTGTTTGGTAATGTTTGGAGTGATGCCATGTGTTTGTAGGCATTGGTTAATGTGTGAGAAGGCTATTGTCAAATGCTCCTTTGATATCCAGAAATGCTCCGAGCGCAATATGTTTCCACTGCAAGGCGTCTTCCACCTTTTCCATCACTGCATGTAGCACAGTGTCGTTGTACATGTTACATGTTGATGCATCAGCACTGATCCATCTTTGAGATTCTTGTCCCTGATAAATCTATCTAGTCAGCTATAGTTTCCTTGATGTTCATAGGATCTCCAATTGACTTTGTTAGGAAACCAACTGTATTACTATAATTACTCTTTGAGAGAATTTTATTCATGCGGGTGCATGTATTGGTATCGTTGATTTCGTGACAGAACTTTCTTCATGAGTTCCGCTTGGCTTTCTTAATGAGGTTATGATATTCAGTTAGAGCTTGTTTATATTTGATCCACTCACCAGCCCTTTTTGCTTTATTGATAAGTATTCTGGTTCTAGATCTTGACTTCTCTAACTGCATCATGGGCCCAGATACATGTCTCCATGCTCTGTTTGCTGCCTTCTGAGATCATGCTTGACACCACCTGATGCTCTATGGCCCGTAGTGGACCCGGGTGAGGGGATGCCAGCCGCTGACACAGTCGCACCCTCACCCACCTGTGCCCCCCCCACCTCTCTGCCAGCAATTTCATCTACAGCCTCTTCCTGTTTAGAATTGTGTGCCTTGCTACCAAGGACCTTCCATCTGTCGGTCTGCAGGCCTATGTTCTGCTCCTGTAGGTTTTGTAGGCATTCTTCGATGCCTTCCACTGGGCTAGGTATGAATACACTCATCTTTTTGAAGCCCTCAAGTTCTTTGGGGTCACAAGTTTTCAACGGCGCTCCCTCACAGGGAGAGCTCCACGATATTACAGACGAACCAAACCATTCCCTTATAGTTGACCACAAGGGCTCCGTCCCGCAGGGAGTAGCCATTGAAGCCGACAGGAGCTTGTTCGGACTTCTTCTCTCTCATTCTTTTCAGGAGCATAAACATGAGGCCCATCTCATCATGAAGTGTTCATCCCTCAGCATTTGGAGAGGATATTCTTGGTGGGTCACTGCAACCTTAATGCTTGCCACTGCTCCACTACAATCCATTTTTGGTTCTTCACCGTTTTACTAGGTGAAGGTGTCTCCTGTTTCTCCTTGCCTCTCTTACCCTCATCCTTTAAGGTGGAGGGTTGAGTGATGCAGAAGTCGCCTTCTTCTTTTGCCTTAGGAAGTTCTTCCTCTGGCTGTATGATATATTCCTCCAGATATCCTCTGGAAGCTGGTTAGTGGTGTCCTCACTGAGGTGGTTGTCAACTGTTGTATAGAATATTCCCTTTCCTCTGCGACATCTATTCCTCTATCAATAGATAAACATCCATCCCCCATTCTAAGATCTCACGTTCTAAGTTGGCCATCAGTTTATTAAGCGATTGGCTTCCATCTGACGAATCAGTTTGATTCTATAGAATCCTAATTTGGGTTAAAATTGTAGATTGGTTTGTTCATTTTGTTCCCAAGGGAAGTCAAGGAAATTAAATGGTCACCTATAGCAGAGCCTTGTTACTACAGGAAGGCACTTATTGAAACCAGAAGTCGCTCAGGTGTCCGGAGTTTGCATAGTACAACTGAATCACCCTCAACCATCCATCCAACAGCTTATGCAGTTCCACCTGGATTGGGGGATGTTTATCGACTTCTCAGTCTAGTTATGTTTCTATATCATCCGAGTCCCATGGGTAATCTGAGTCCTCTGGCTATTCTCTCAAGTTCTTTCTGGAAGAGGGTAGCCAATTTGTCTTCTTCCTTTAACCTATGTGCTTTAACCACTTCTTTCCTAATCCTTCTTACATTTCTTCTGACACTTTTCTCCCCTCTCCACCCTACATCCATCTTTAATAGGTAGTGGTCACTACATATTTCAAAACCTCCTTTGACCCTTATTGCTGGTCTTCATCAGCATTTAGTTAACACAATAAAATAAATAAAATAGTTGAATGTACTGTAACCAAAGTTGGCAGCATTGGAGTACCGGGGATAGGAAAACCTGCCTATTGCCTCTAGGAGTGACTTCGCTACCATCTATCTAAAAAGGGACTTATAACTTATACCTTGTACCTTATGTATATATGTATGGTTGTAAATATTATAAAATATATGTGTATAGCTTATTTTAGTTTCGAACATGCCTTATTTTTATTTTAATTTAAAATTAAGAACGCCCCCTCTCTCCACTGAGCAAGCTGAGGAGGAGAAATGAGATGACTATACAGGGAACATTTGTAAGTTTTATTTTTTTATTTACACTTAAATTTATTTTGATAAATTTACATAATGGATTGTTTTGGTTTCTTTTCTTTTTATCTTAATAATATGGCCAAAGGCCTGGCGCCCTATATATTTACCTAGAGACTTATATTCCCTTTTCATATAGTCATAAATAAGGGGAGCCCTGAAAGGTGGGGCCTTTAGAAATAAATAAAATAAAAATAAAGAAATGTTCTTTTATTTTAAAGGTCTCATGTTAACAGATAAGCTATGTTGGTTACGAAATCTGTAATACCTGTGGGGGATCATAGATCAGTAAACAGTTCTAGTTTACGTACATTGTTTACCTTATGGCATCTCTTTTTATTAAACAAATTTACTTATGTTATTAATTACATTTTATTATACCTGATTTTAAGAATGTTAAATTACTATTGAGTAATTAATTTAAAACCTGAATTTTCAAAATTATGATAAATAGTTTAATTAAATGCCTTCGTTCGTTCGTTATCTTTCTCCTTCGTGCCTCTCAGCGTGGAGGTGCCCCAATCCAGGACAGCCAAGCCCCTCGATCTCCAGCCAGCGCTTTCATCTCATTCATATTCCTTCCCTTCCTTTCACCAATCCTTGAGATGTGGTCCATCCATTGCAGTCTAGGTCTTCCTCGAGGACAACGTCCGGCAGGCCTGGCTTCAAAAAACTTCTTTGGGTCCCGGTCCTTATTCATTCTGCACAGATGACCAAACCATCCCAACTGTCTCCTCTCCACTGTTTCCCTCAGTACAGGCAATCCCAGGTCTCCCTTTATCCTCTCATTCCTAATTCTGTCCCTCCTTGTTTTGCCTGCGATTCTCCGGAGGTATTTCATTTCAGCAGCGGTAACCCTACTCTAGTGCTTGTCCATCGGGGCCCAGCTCTCACTTCCATAAATAAGGGTAGGTAGGTATATGGACTTAAATATGTGCAATTTTACATTTTCCAATTCCCTTTTCCCCACCACTGAGTTGCATAGGTGGTAGTATATGCTATTAGCTTTCTTAATTCTGTTTGAGAGCTCTCGGTCAATTTTCCCATTTCTGCTGAGCACTACTCCTAGGTAGGTATATTCCTGCGCTGTCTCCAAGTTTTCTCCTCTGCAGTGAATCTATTAATTAAATGCCTAATGTTGCTAATTAAGTGTGACTATTATTTCTAATTAATCTATTGAGAAACATAAGAACTGACAAATTTATAAATATTCCTTAAACACAAACAAATTAAGAGAGTAGATTATTTTAAATTTCTTTTATAATATTTTTCTTTTACTTTAGTTTATCTTTTTGAATTTATGAGTATTAATTTATTTAATTTTCATTTGATTGTAGTGTATTTTGTGAATAATTTATCTCTTAACTAGTAGACTGTGATAATATTATTCAAATTTGATCCTTTCTTATATACTTAAGAGAAATTTATTTGATCTTTCTTGGTTTTGTTTGCAATGTGAAATTATTTGTGTAGATTATTATTTTTCTATATTTGATTATTATTTGTGTTTTGAATTTATATTTTTGGATTGTTCTTATCGAGATACTGTTTAGATTTACTAAATGAATTGAACAAAGTTCTTTTAAGATAATTGTATTCACCAGTTGGCTGTTCTTGGTAATATTTATTATAGATCAAAGCTGTAAACAAAATATAATTATTCCTTATCTTGTTTGCCTGGGATTATTGTTTCTTAATCGTTATCAGTCAATCTATCATTTAATCTTCCTCCAAGAATTTTACTAAAGACAATGATCTTCATTGTTAGGTATATAAATGCTTGAGTCAGGAGATGAGAATCATACACCAGAGGAAGCAAGATTGAACTAAAAAAGATTTGGAAATTGGATAAGGCCGCAGAATCTGTTGAGAATTTGAGGGTCTCAGTTAGGCAATTTTTCTTAGCAAATACTAGGCTTTGGACAGTCTCAGCTGTATTTTCTGAAATATCAGAAGATTTAGATACTATGTCGAAAGTAGGAACTTCTACAGGAGGGGGAGACTAAACCCCAAATGACCAACCTATTTACGACAGATTATACACTGCAACTTTTTACTTCATTAAAATTTGACAATAGTTCAAGCCTTAGTGCCGAAGATTTTCTTCAGCGAATAAATAAGAAGAACTTCTAAAATTAGCGAAGCCGGTCTACTTACCTGAATTATTTTAATGTATCCCTCTTAACTGGTGCCGTCTAGAGATAGAGAGCTGGAACTCAAGGGATGATTTTGATACGGCTTTCCGAGCTACTTTTTTCCCTCTCAGTTACCAAGAAAACCTCAAGAAGGAAATAGATAGAAGGATGCAAGGCGAACAGGAAAAGATAATGGACTTTGTCATCAACGTTAAGACGTTGTTTAAAAAATTAAGTGGCCTCTATCCGAAGCTGACCAATTAACACTATCTTCAACAACTTGCTTCCATGAAATTAACTTTACATTCGACGATCCGAGGCGACTTCTTTATCTAAAATAGTACAATTAGGCCAGGAGTACGAAACTGCCTATCGACCTCCCCAGGCGAAGGGTGGGTCATATTAGAGACAACCAGGTTCATCTTCAATTGAACCTAGAAAGAGAAATCTAAGAGGAAAAGGGACAAGAATGGTAGTAAGAGCCAGAATCCTGCGCCAAACATAGAAGAAAAATTGCTGTCAACTAGTAAAACTCAACAAACTCCTAAAGAGTTATAAAGAGAGTTACATAATGGATTGTTTTGGTTTCTTTTCTTTTTATCTTAATAACTTGGCCAAAGGCCTGATGCCCTATACATTTACCAAGAGACTTACTTTCTCTGTTCATATAGTCATAATACAACAACAACAACAGTAATTATAAAAATTATATATTCTATGCTTAAGGGAAAGCAGCTGTACCATTTTTCCCAATATTAAATGAAATAGTAACATTAATGCTGTCTCTGAATTGATTTGATTTGAGGGGTTGCAAAAAACTGGATTTGTGCAATTTATAATTTTGTTGTTTCTTTTTACAGATGGAGGGGGGAGAATGTAGCTACAACAGAAGTGGAAGCGATCATTAGCAATATTGTTGGACTTAAAGATGCCACTGTCTATGGAGTAGAGGTAAAATATATAATGTCCTATCTTATTGTAGTTATCTTCAATTTTGAATGTTAATCTAAGTGTGTAGTTAGCATATATTCAAATTTCATTGGACAGTTAACCATGAATAATCTTATTTTTTTTTTCATTTGCTATTTATTCTGGCAGGGAGCACTGAATTGCCATGCCAAAAATACTGGTTCAAATCCTGCTGCTGGCAAGACTTTTATTTAGTCTGTCACCAGCCAGGGATGGATCATATGGGATATAGAACTCTCCTGGGGCTCACCCAGCCTCTATAAAGTGGGTACCCAAAAAAAGGGGAAAATCTGGCGGTTTAGCGTGACCTAGGAAAAATCATCCCCCGTTGTCCATGAAACAGTACATAATCTACCATGTACTGAACCCCAGACCCATTCACGGATTGTAGTGGTACAGTTTTTTTTATTTTATTTATTCTGATAAGATACTTAAGTTACCATTTTACCACGTAGCACTGTTTTTCGATTAATAAAAGCTTCTATATTAGAATAAATTAGTTCTATTCATGGCATCATTTTAACCACACAACATTAAAGTGTTGCTAATTTTATATGAATCAATTGTTGAATATTGATATTGTATGCTATTGAAGTGTATTTATAAGTGCTATTTTTTTTCCAATTAAATAAATCTTCTGATATTCAAACTAAAATAAATTGTTTTTAATGCATGAAGGATTTTTCCTAATTTTAAAAAATTCAAGTGATGGTAATGACTTATACCCATTTGTACCTGGGCTAAATTTTTTGTATTTAATGGCTGCTTCTCTCCCATTAATAATAAGACACATTATAGCCATCACAACATTTTTATAATCGAGTACATTTTTATTTTTGCTTTACAGTACTTATTTTCAAGATAGGATTTTTTCGAAGAATGGTTGAAATACCCTAACTTTTTTCTTTCAGAATTCCTTTTGACAAAATTTAATTTTGGAAACCTTGCCAAGGATTCTGAAAGGAAAATTAAAATGAGGCTAACTATTCTTCCAGGAACAACTCATAAAAAAAAGGAAAAGTTCGGATGAAATGACTCGCACGATAACTGGGTTAACACTGACTTTATTGCCATCTTGAACCTCTATTTATAGAATCTAACAGCTGTTTACAAGGTCAGCTTGATATTAGCGACTATGCGATCATCGTCTTGTCCTAACTCCCCCCTGCCAGTTTATGAACACCCTCGTAAACTAAAAAAAAAAAAAATGCAGAGAGAGAACACAATAACAAAAATAAATTACAAATTAATTGAATCTTATTCTCCTTACATAAAAATAAAAACAAAAGACCTTACTACTAGCTTAATCTACATAAATATCATTCGTAATTAACTAAAATATTTCTATACAAAAAGTTACTTTACAAAAACTATACACAAGAGAAATGAAAATACACTGTTCTAGTACACCTCTAAAATAAGCTCTAACAGTACTTCAGATAAAATAGTAAATAAATAATTTAAGAATATAAAATAAAAATGCTTCCTTAGCAATAACATTAAATACCGAAATTGTGTACACGGTTATGGGCTGGCTTCTCGAACTGGAATCTTGAGCTGTTCGATATGAACTGTCCTACGTTTTCTCGGCTCAGCTAATTTGCTTATTAAGTCTTCGATAGATTTTCGCATTCCTACCCAATTATATTTTTGTTTCAACGCCGCTATTGTTTCATTAATCCCTCGGTGGTTCGTCTTTCCCTGGTGATATGTGAGTGTCAACTCCTTTTGTTGATCGGGATCACGAATCGTTTCGACCATAAGATAGCATCGGACAAATGATCTATCTAAACCTATTTCCTCGGCCCTCCACAAGTTTTGGATCTTTTCCCAGACCGTTGCGTTTCTGACGTAGAGGTAGTGGGTCTTGCCTGCTCTCGATGCGTCCTTCAGCACCCGACACATTTGTTATTCCTGGTTGGGACCAAATAGTGACGATGTAATGTTTTTCATATTTAGACTTCTCTATTTTCAGAAGTCCCGTGGTCTTCGTCTTCCAAATAATCTGACGAGGCTTGTTGTTAATGACTGCGTCTGTTAACTCCTCCATCTCTATTGGTCTCTCCTCCCCCGATTCATCTCGATCAGATGAGGCCCCGTCGTCTTGGTGATCTGCACCGCCTTCTCCTTCTTCGTCCGGTGTTTAATCGCGCTCGAATGTTTGGATATCTCTGGAATGTTCCTCTGTACTCGACTCGATTGCATAATTTGAAGAGCTCGCGATAGCCAATCCGCTACAATATTTTCCCTTCCTGGCTTGTATACTACCTCCATGTTATATTGATTGAGCTCCTCTTTCCAGAGGGTGACTCGTGCTGACGACTCCTTTAATTTCCCGACCCATAGCAATGGCCTATGGTCAGTGTGGACCACAAACTTTTGCCCTAACACATACGGTCGGAAATACTTTATCGCCCATACGATCCCAAGCAACTCCCTTTCTAGTGCGCTATAACGTGCTTCTGTCTCCGTTAATCGTCTGCTGGCATATGCTACGGGACGCTCACCACCGTTAGCTTCCTGAGATACTCACTTGCATCTGTGGTGATGTGAAATTTCAGTGTAAAATCAGGAAAGGCAAGGGTTGGTTCTTCCTGCAGTTTCCTCATGCATGTACGAATGTTATTTTCGATTTCAGGGGTGATCACGATACTCCGTCCTTTCTTCAGCATATTGTTGAGCGGCACAAACTGGCGATAATAGTTGAATGTTCCTAATAGCCCATTTTCCTTTGACATCGGTTGGAATCGCCATTTATCTTATCGCCTCGACCTTCTGCATATCTGGTCGCACTCCTTCCTTGGATATAGTATGCCCCAAAAAATTGAGCTGACTCTGACCCATAACAGATTTCTCTCCGGATAATTTTAACCCGAACTGGCGCAACCTTGCAAACACCTTACGAAGATCTTCAACATGGCGTTCTTCTGATTTGCTAAACACGAATAAATCATCCATGTATACCTGCCAAAACGATTCGTCCAGTCCAAGCAAAAACTCATCCATGAGTTTTTGGAAGGTGATCGAATTCCTTCTTAATGGCATGGCCATCTTCTTCCCCACTTTTACAATGTTCAAACTCGAGTACCATGCTGTTATTAAATTCTTTTATAAAGAGGGTCTTACTCCTGCGCAAATTAAAGAGCGCTTGGATTTTGTATACGGGCAGTCCTCCCCCTCATATGCCACAGTAAAGGAATGGGCAAAATTATTTAAGTTAGGGAGAGAACGTCTAGAAGATGACCCAGGTCCCCGGTCGCGCAATTGGAAGCTGTCACTTCTGAAACAATCCACCTTGTGGAATCTGAATTGCTGTCTGACCGGCGACTGAAAACCAAAGAAATAGCAGTTAGGTTGGGGCTTTCGAAAATAAGTGATTTGAGGATCATAAAAGAACATTTGCATATGAACAAGATTAGTGCAAGATGGGTTCCAAAAATTCTTTCAGCTGTTCAAAAACAGGAACAAGGTCACTGCTGCAATGAATTTTTATGTGAGTATAATGCCGACCCAAAGCATTTTTTGGACTCAGTTGCAACTAGGGATGAGACAATGGTTCTATATTATGACCCACTCAGCAAAGTTTGAGAGTCCATGGAATGGAGAAGTACAGGAGAAGCGCCTCCTTTAAAGGCAAAAGTCACGCAGTCAACGAAAAAGGTAATGGCCACAATTTTTTGGGACTGTAAAGTAATATACTACTGATAGATTTTAAAGAAAGGAATACCACAATGAATGGTGAGTATTATGCAACCCTACTTCACTGGTTACGAGACACCATTAAAGAGAAGAGGCGGGGGAAGTTAAGCAGAGGTGTCCGCCTCCTACACAACAATGCCCCTGTCCACACAGCATTGATTTCCAAGGCCGCTGTGAAGGACTGTGAGTTCCAAGAAATCTCTCATTCTCCCTATAGCCCAGACTTGGCCCCTAGCGACTTCTACCTTTTCTCAAAGTTAAAATCTGACCTTCGTGGGAGGCGATTTAACACCGATGAAGAGCTCCAAGCAGCAGTGGAAGAACATTTTTTTAACAAAGAAGAAATTTTTTTTCATTGTATAGAAATGTTGCAAAAGCGTTGTATGAAGTTTGTTGAACTTAAAGGAGAATATCTTGAAAAACAGTAAGACCAGTTTTTTTCTTGCACCTTTGCTTCTATCCCAGTCCAGAAACTTTTGACCTTACTACGTGTGTGTGTGTGTGTGTGTGTGCGCGTGCGCACACATATGCACATTATTTCTCTGTTGAAATTTTTGGGATTTTTCACTATATCGATTGCTAATAAGTCAACCTTACTGTTTCAGCTGCCTGATGTAGAAGGAAGAGCTGGTATGGCTGCTATAGTTGATACTGAAGGTCGTTTAGATCTAAAAAAATTATCAGATGGAATTCATAGAGACCTACCGCCTTATGCTAGGCCAGTCTTCATTAGAGTAATTCATAGCTTACCCATCACAAGTAAGTTCTGCTAGATGGTTATGAAATTGGTTTATTAATTATATTCTCTTTATTTATAAATGCATTACATCTATTATACTACTATTTCATGTTGAATTTTTATAATAAAATACAGAATAAAAATTCAATTCAGATGCCCCACAGTTAGTCTATCTCTTAATATTTATTAAATATTACATTGTTTTAAGGAGTTCAACATTTCTATAAAGTATGTCTTAAATAATGGTGATATTTACATTTTATTTAAATATGAAGTTTGAATTAATTCTAAACTTACTATTACGACAGTTTTATTTTTTTGCATCCAGACAATAATCCTCTATTTCCTTCCATTAGTGCAACAGATAATATTCTTTATATCTACAGGATATTTCGGAATTACACAGCACTATTTTAGGTATGTGTTCTCTAACACAAAATAAACAAAAAAGTTCATATTAACATATATCTCAAACTCATTTATTAAACAGATATCAAAGGTTAAAGATTTATTATTTATTATTACTATTTATGTATTATTATTACAACATTTAGAGTAACTGTTCAAAGGGGCCTCCGTTTTGTTGAATGCAACATTCAGCACGACGAATCCATGCTTCTCTGGCTCTTTGTATTGCATCAGGATGATGCTTGATAGTTACTGTGGCTTCCACAATCCGATTTCTTAGCTCTTCTTGCGTGTCAACTGCCACAGAATAAACCATAGACTTCATCCAGCCCCACACAAAATAATCTAATGGCGTTAAATCCAGAGATTTTGGTGGCCATTTAACAGGTCCATTTCGACCAACCGATCGGTCTCCATAAGTTGCATTTAAATAATCAGTGACACTAGGAGAAAGGTGAGCTGGAGCACCGTCATGCATAAACCACAACCTTTGCCTAATGATTAGCAGAATATCTTCTAGGAGTTCATGAAGATTATTTTGTAAAAAATGCAAGTAAGATATACCAGACAGCCTAGGTGACAAAAAGAAAAGCCCGATGATGTCGACTAGAAGATCACACCAAACATTTAAAGAAAAGGTATGTCGGTTATGTCCAACAGCAGTCGTATGAGGGTTTTCTTCAGCCCAAGTATGGGTATTTCGAAAATTAAGAATCCCGTTTCTTGTAAAGCAAGATTCATCAGTAACCAAAATGCAGTTCAGGAAGTTAGAATGTCGTGTGCATTGTCGAATTAACCACTGGGAGAAATTTCTGCGCTTGTTACAATCTTGTGGTAATAAATCTTGCCTACTCAATACGTGAAATGGATACAGTTGTTGTTGGCGTAAAGTTCGCCATACGCTGGTAGATGAAACATGACAATCTTCTGGTAATAGTAGTAGGAAATAACTAAACAGCATCGAGTATTTCTTCTTCAACGTTTGAAGTCGTCAAAATCTTTGTCGACCGGCGTTTACTCGTGTAGGTTTTAGCGTACCATTATCCCTAAGGTGTCTTTCAATGGCCTCAAACTTTTTACAATTTGTTATTCTTCGGTTAGGAAATTTTTCACGATATCTTCGAACAGCAACAGCACCGTTTCTATGTACCTCGCCATAAGTTAAAAGCATGTATGTTTGTTCTGCAAAAGTGAATAAATTTGTGGTGTCTCCCATGATAATCATAAATTGAACTGTCTCACAGTATTCACTCACACTAAAACACCGAACTAGACAAACAGATGGGCAACTTCTGTCCTTGCTTCGTTTGTTCGTTCATTTGTTTATCAGGTGATTAAAACCTGTAATTGTATTAAACACGCTAAACTTTATACAGTCAGTCTTAATGTAGTAAATAAATAATAAATCTTTAACCTTTGATATCTGTTTAATAAATGAGCTTGAGATATATGTTAATATGAACTTTTTTGATTATTTTGTTTGAGAACACATCCTAAAACAGTGCTGTGCAATTCCGAAACACCCTGTATAGCCCTCTGCTTGTTAGTTCTTTGCCCCAATTCCATACATTAAACAAGTTTTTTTTTTTAAATTTATTTATTGATATTTACAACTGTATTACAATTATACAACAAGTAAATAGAATGCCTGTTACATAATGACATGAGAATGACAAGTAGAGAAACTACCCACTGGTAGTACTCAAATCAAAGTTCAATAAGAAGGTCACGTGGCCATCTTCTTTTCAGACGCCTCGGAGGATTATCGGGAATTGAAGAGGAAGCTAGGTTTGAAACTAGAGGGTTTGAGTGGGAATGAAGTTTGCTATGAAAGGATAGATACCGGGTTCGGGCCAAATCAGCAACAAAAGGGGCATTAAGGTCGTTATGGATGACTTTATTCTTAACAAAATAAGGAGCATTGAGGATTTTACGAAGGATTTTGGATTGTAGGGATTGGATACGAGAGGAATTCGATGGCTTAGTGGAGCCCCATAGCTCTACTCCGTAAGTCCAAATAGGTCGTATGATGGTCATGTAGATGAGTCTTTTGTAGTTAATTGGGAGCATAGAGCGTTTGTCTAGTAAGTATTGAAGTAGCCTGAAACGTCGAGCGGTTTCCTGTCTTTCCAGTCTTGTATGAGGATTCCAGGTTAATCGTTTGTCGAGGTGCAACCCTAAGTATCGGATCTGTTCTACAGGCACCAGTGGGATATTATTAAAGGATACTGTAGGGCAGGAAGTCATTGGTTTACGACGTAAGGTAAAAGTGATTTGATGCGATTTTTTAGAATTTATTTTAATTCTCCAGTTTTGAAACCATTCTTCAAGATCAGTGATATGGGATTGGAGGCTTTGGGATGCAATAACTGGATTGGTGTTGACTGATAATACACATGTATCATCAGCATACGTGGTAAGGATAGTATTAGGATGAGTTGGGATGTCAGCTGTATAAACTGTATAAAGGATTGGGCCAAGGATACTACCTTGAGGAACACCAGCAGATTGGGAAAAGAGGGATGGATAGAAATTATTATGGTTTACTTGGAAAGTTCTATTTGTGAGATAGGATTGAAGGATGAGAAAGTATGTAGGGGTTAGGAATTTACGGAGTTTGTAGAGCAAGCCCGTATGCCAGACTCGGTCAAAAGCCTGTTCCACGTCAAGAAAGATGCCCGAACAATATGATCCACGTTCTAATGCAGAGGAGACCACATCCACCACACGATGACATTGCTGAATGGTGGAGTGTGATGTTCGGAATCCAAACTGGTGATCTGGTATTATGTGATTTGCATCAAGGATAGGGTACAATCGTTTAAGGATGAGTTTTTCTAGGATTTTACCCATGCACGGTAAAAGAGAGATAGGACGGTACGAGGATAGGTATTCTGGTTTTTTTTTAGGTTTGGGTATCATTTTTACAATGGAGAATTTCCAGAGGTCAGAAAAATATGTGGAGCGGAGTACAGCATTATATATATAGGTAAGGAATAGAATGGCTTTTCTAGGTAGGTGTTTTAAGATATGAATTGTGATGAGGTCGTGCCCAGGAGCTTTGCGGGAAGGTAATCTGTGAATAATGTTGGATATTTCTGAAGGATGGAATGCTTTGGGTGGAAGGGACATTTGGAGGGGAATATCTAACGCTTCTTTTATATATTCAATTTGAGTTGGGTTAATGATATCAGGATGGGGATGAAAGATTTTGGAAAGGTATTGGCCAAATAACTGTGATTTTTCTCCGTCAGATCTTGTCCAGTTATTTGATTCAGTAAGGAGTGGATGATTGAATTCTTTGAACTTTAGGAGTTTTTTGGTAGTCATCCATAATGTTTTGTCGGTGGTTGTAAGATTTTCAGTCCAGGTAATTAAATTTTGAATTTTAAACTTCTTGATTTCTGCTTTTAGTTTGTTAGTTAATTTTGTATAGATAGTTTTATCTGCTGGATATCGAGTTCTATGCCACTTCGATCTTGCTCTGCGTTTTTCTCTTAATAAGATACGAATATGCTGTGGCAAATCAGTCTGTTGATGGTTATTATTTGTGATATTGTCATGTATACTGTTTCTGATTGATGTTGTAAGTTTTTCTATGGCTGTATCAATGTTTAAACAAGTTAAGTTCAATTTAAACCTTTTTTTTTTTTTTTTTAACTTCTGTTAATAACAACTTTCTCATGTTCCAATCTATGTTTGAAATCCATAATTTTCTTGATGTATATCCCTTCTTCTCTGTTGACATTTTAGGGGTGCTTCACTATATTGATCACTTCTAATATCTTTCCAATCAAATTTTATCAAACTCTGTAGCATGATTAGTATTTGCAAAATGTTCTGCCAGTGCTGGTGATTTTCTATCCATCTTTAGAATACTAATATGTTCTGTAGGTCTTGTACATATTATTCTTCCCGTTTGCCTGAAGTACTTCTTCCCACTGGAATGCTGTAGATTCCTAGAGTCTTGAGACTTAGGTCATCTTTTCCACTATGCAAAACCTGACTTACTTTCTCTGAAGTACTGTTTACATTTGGAATCACCGCTTTCTTTATTTCTACTCTTTCTTCTGTTCCACATTAATTTGTTTCTTGGGCTTTTTTAAATTCTATCTTTATTGTTTCTTCCTGGAATTCATTCCTCATCAGAGCTTTCTTCAAATTCCTTTCTTCTTTTTATTAATGTGATAAAACCTTTTTCCAGTCAAATCTCCTTTATTTAAAAAAAAAAACATTTCGACTATCTATAGTCATTTTCAATTTTTTGCGTAAGTATACTTCTTCTACTTACAAGTCAATTAATTTGAATTATCATTCTATCAAATCTCGATATAGTTGTCCATAAATATTTTTTCTTTCTTCTTTGATGAATGAATTCAAAATATTGCCAGTGGCAATTTAAGTATCTAATGAATTCTTATATGAGAAAAAAAACAGAATGGTTGAAGGGCTTCTACAAAAAAGCTTAAAGTTTCGAATCCTCTGTTCAAATAAACTGTAATAGGGTGTAATAACACACTCTTCAAACAAATTCAACTATATCATTTTTAAGAATTTCATTAAATGTAAATTATGTACTTTTATATAAATGAATTGAGATGTACGGTATTGACATTAATAATCTGATTTACGTGAATATTTAATTAAAAAAATAAAATAAAAAAAGTATGGTTAGTAAATTCACCTAAAAAATGTAATATAATAATTTAAAGAAAAAACCAATCTCTACCACTGCAACCCGTGAAAGGTCTTAGGCTAAATACTTTGCAAGGTGCAGGGTGCTGATTTTGCCATGATCACATTTTTCCCCATAAGCTGTTTTTTTATTTTAGTTTATTTTTATCAAATGAGCCTCTATGGATGGCATTTCTTTAACTCTCTGCTTCTTTCCTGTCTCCTCAGCTCTCAAACTTCCTTCTTTTTAGGTGCTTCCGGAAACCTAATGGATTTATGTAATTTTGTCTTTAGATGATCCTTTTATATATACTAGAATAATTTTTATTTATAATTTTTTTTTTAGTTCATTCACCCTATTTACACCATCACTGATTCCAGAGTTAATCCACATTTTCTTTTTTTTTAAATGATGACTGGCCTTTTCAGTTGCCTCTTCTTTTTTGTTATAAGTCTTATTGAAGTTCTAAACGAGTTGGCTGTTGCACTTGATAAGGGCTATTGGTAGCGACTGATGCAAAGGGCAATTGCTTAAAATTGGGTTGTGGGCCAGTAAAGAAGAAAGAGGTTTCAAGTTAGGTGTTGCCAACTGACTAATTTTGAGTCACAGAAATAAAAAATATTTTCAGCAGAATACCACGTCTGGTTTCCCAAACATTGGGCAGAGCTCACAATTCTTCCTCAATCGACATGTGCCATTTTCTCTTATTGGCCCATATATCTGCTGGAGTATTTTCTTTCCTCGGGCATTGAGTTTCCTTTCACTTTCATTTCCTATTATTCAGGATTCACTGACATGAGTAACTGTGGGTCTCAGGATAGTGTCCTATATCATGCATGATTTTTGCTTGTTTTGAGAGACCATTCAATTCAACTTTAGGGTGTTTTTGTTGGGCATGAACTGTTACCTGCAGGCGGCCTCACATTCAAATCTTCCTTCATTTTGTTATCATCTGTTATAACAGAGCCTAGGTACTTAAAAGTGCCTCTCTTTTTCAAATTGATCTGTAAATTGTGGTGTTCCAGATGCTGGTTCCTGGGAGTTCTTAAATATTTCGTTTTTCCTTCATTAACATGAAGGCCCACTTCTATTGTTTCCCTTATAAGCTCTTCAAAAGCTCCTCCAAGCACTGCTGTACTTCAAGCTGTTAACCCTTTAGCGACCGTGAACTACTATAATAGTCCGAGCGCGCCGTGCCGTGGGGACTGTGGACTAATATAATAGTCCGGTGTCTGGTGGGCTCCACGGACCATGGACTATTATAATTGTTTTGCTTCTCCGGTGTTTCTAGACCGTGAGCTACAATAGTAGTTCAATTCCTAGAGCCATCTAGGTATCCGGATGAAAAGCTGGAATACTTTTTCTTGACAACAGATGTCATACAAAGTCACTTTTGGCTATATTATTTTTCGTAAAGTGTGTCTGTCGTGTTTCGGCATTTATCACACTCAAAAAAATTTTTAATTGTATAAATTTGTGTATAGACATTTCAAAAAAATAAAGTATATGTATAAATTTGTATATAGACATTTCAAAAAAATAAAGTATATAATTTTTTAATTTTTTAAATAATTAAAATTAATTTACAGTAATTTAAAAAAAAAATTTAAAAATATGTTTTTAAATTCACCAGTGCCAGTCCATTCACCATTCCAAGTCCGGATCGATGGGAAACTATAAGGAATTAAATAAAAAAACATGATTTCAGAGTCTAAAAGTAATTGGTTCAGCGGGCACGGTTGACTTTTCTACTACTCGGTCCAGCCAGCCCGCTCTGGCCCGGCCGTATTCGGTCGCTAAAGGGTTAAAAAAATACCATTCACATATGCCAAGTGTTATGAGAGTCATTTATAAATTAAGGTTGATTCGTTTTGCCCTAATACCTTTTTCTAAGGCTAAATTGAAAAGGGCAAGTAATAATGGGTCTCCTTGCCTAAGGCCACTATTTACTGCAAATTCTTCTGATAGCATTACTTCCATTTATCTTCATCCTGCTGTCGTTCTTGCAAGCCTATTCCCAATTCTAGCATTATCTGAAGCAGTTCTTCCGTGATACAGAAAAATACTTTGTAGGCTGTGTTTAATAATGCTATTCCCCTGTAATTATCAAAGGTTAGCTTTTTGCCTTTTTTATGTATGGTGCATATTGCTATTCTCGCCAAACATCCCACGTCAGTTGGTATATACACCCTTTGAGTTCATTTCCTCAATTTTTTAGCATTTCTGAATGTGGCATCTGATTATGGCCCTCTCTTTTGTCTTGCAGTATGTATTATTTGGTAGTCTGTTTTTATTTCCCTAATCCCTTTAAAAAACTTTCTTATATTCTTTGAACTATGGTCTTTCTGAGATCCACTAATTGCTTTTCTAACCACATCCTTTTTTTCTGACGGCAGATTTTCTTGGTACTTCTCCTGGCAGAGTAGTAATGTCTGCTTGCACTCATCATTCTCTGTAGCATTTTCATTGCACCTCTTTCTTTGCATTCTACTCCAAACCAATCACATTTACTCCCTTTATTTTTCCTTCTCAGTATCTTTTGTGCTATTTTTGATAGCATTCCAGTTGAGGAATTTATGCTTCTAAAATTAACAAATAGTTAGTATCTTTCTTGAAAATGCTATGACTCGCAAGTTGTAATTGAGTACAATTATCAATTAAGCCTATTAATCTTTTTCAAATTTCAATTAAAAACTATTATTTTTTAACATTACATTATGTTTAAAATACTTTTTTCCAATAAAAATATATACTTTGCAAAATTATAGAATTGTAGATCATAAAACTTATTTTCTGAATCTTATTTCTTATTATAATAAAATTTGTAATATATTATAGGCATAGAAGATATTCATCTGTATGGCTGTGTTTTTACAATTATATAATAATTTACTTTTGATTCTAGGCACTTTTAAGATACAGAAGGTTAATCTTCAGAAGGAAGGATACAACATTGACAAGATTAGTGATCCTCTTTATGTATTTGATTCGAAATCTTCTAAATACATTCCTTTCACAAGAGAACTTTACAATGATGTACTTAGGAACAAATTAAGACTTTAAATAAATAATGTTAATAATTGTATAATTTTTGGTATCGAAACGATTTTTTTTTGTTAAATAATTTTTGTTTTAAATATAAGTTGTTTTTTTTAATGATTATTTTATTAATTTAATTTCCTCCTCAAGATATATAACCATTCAAACAGTGCTATTTGATTATGTATTTTAAAAAAATCAACTTCTCCACTACAGATGTTCTTCATGCAAGTCCAACATTTTTCTTAGATCAAGTGATTAACGTTTAATGACTTCAAATATAGCTTAGTGTTCAGCATCCATTTCGGAAAAAGGTAATGTGCTCTAGTTGATAAGGTTTAAAACAAATCGAACTGCCTAATTTTTTTATATTTTTTAATTCGATAAATAATTATTTAGCATGATTAATTTTTATTTAATGATAACAGTAAGTATTTTAAAGTAGTAAATTAAGCCTTACTTCAAAAACGTTATTTTATTCTAGGTCCCCTGGCTTAATTTAACATTTTAAAATAAATTACTAATGAAATTGACTATTATAATATATTTAATTATTGTTACAACAGCTTCAATGAAGTATTGTGTTTAAACCTTATAAAATAATCATCAACATCAAAATTTGCTCTTATGTTTCCTTGTGTTAACAGTGTGATTTATCAGGCAACTCATGGATATAATTCTGTCATGATACTAAAATTCTGTAATCTATGATACTAAAATTCCATCCACTTAAAAATATTTTATTTTTATATATACAGTTTGTCTTCATTTGTTCTATTAGAGGTAAATTTTGTTTGTTTATTTATTATTGTATAAATGTGTTTTTTTGTCTATAATAGATAAAAGCAGATTTAAATTTTAATAAATAATTATTTATTGAACTATAAAATTAACTATACGAAAATTCTCTGTCTTAGTCTTTAAGAAGGCGTATTTAAAATAGTTCATTACATTACCAAGTAATTTTAACTTTATTTTTATATGTAGAATAAAAACATTCTTACAGCTAATTTTTTAATTAAGCCTATAATCACACTAGCGAATTATACATTTGAGTTTCCGTATCAAGAATATATGCTTGTATTTTTAATAGTGTATTTATAACTTGTCTTTTGTTGATATTTTAAGGTTTATTAGAAAACCTATTACAAGGCAATTTCAACCTTTTAACCTAATGGTAAAATGCCCAAGAACAGGCTTACACAACGGTTATTTCCCATGGAAATGTGACAGTATTGGCCTGGTGATTTATTAGATACATCCTGCACATTAGTGCCTAATGATATAGTAATAATAAACCATCAAAGCTTGTAAAATGCTCACATTGCTAAGTTAGTGATGAAGATAGCTTATGATAAGTTTTTCTAATAGGTATAAGTTTAATTTCAAAGATCAATAAAAAACTGAGAGAAGCTAGAAAATATTAGGTGTTAGAAACAGGAAAAGTGAACATCCCAGGTATTAGTTTTCACTAACTCTTTATTAGTGAGGTATGGCATGATGATACAATATTTGAGCAGTTTTAAGCAATGTCCATTAGATACAAAGTTTTATAACAGAGCTCAATTTATGTAAAAAGTCAATTACTATGGGTTGTCAGTTTGTTAAGAAATCAATATTGGCTCTCGTAAATATTTGTCGTGGCAATGTTCAAACTCAGCCAGAGGCTATGGTGAATCCACAAAAGTGAGGAACAACTGGAAAGAAGGGTGTAAACAGTTCATATAAACTAAATTCCATACTGAGCTAAAGAATAAATTCAAACCCTTTGATTCTAAGAGCCACTAGTGGTTTTCCATCACTGTGAGCCACTAGTAGTGATTTTGCTTTTTAAAAAACAAGGAAATAATACATGTTTAGGAGAAACAAACAACCAAGAAGTGTGATGAAAGGCAGGCAGCATTCTACATTTCTATTGTATTGCAAATTAAACCATAAGCCTATCGTTCATATTTTGAAATGGATGGTAAAATAAAAAGAAAAAAGTCCTGAGTCAGAACCACAAGGGATTTCAAAAGGTGTGCTGCCACATTGCATTTTTATTAATAATCCGTTTTTATTCTTAATTTATTACATCGGGAATTTTCAACCAATTCGTTTTTAAAGCAAAAAATAAATTCATTGATAAAAGAAATTCCGGAAGAATTTGTATAATTAGTTAACTTCAAAACATTTTTCTTTTTTTTATTTTGTCTAAAAACTAAAATAATATTTTTGACATAAAAATTTCAAGTATACAACGTAATCCTGTTGTAAAAGAGACGATTTTACAGTTTATATTTTTATGCCAAATTTGTAAACACTTAGAATTTCTACATGTTTTTTTTCCGGGCTTAGTATGAGCTAACTTGCGTGCCTGTCGGAGAACATAATTTAAAGCAAAAATAAAATTTCAATTTCGTACATATATTTATGTTTAAATTTAATATTAATGTATCAGCATTAAAATAATACAAATCATAAAGTGTATACAAAGTGACAGAAAAGAATAAAAAAATAAATAATAATAAGTAAATAAAATATACGAAACCTGACAAGATATTAAGCAATTAAAGAGAATCGATAAATAAACAACAACTGTTACTTAAATGCATGAGCTAGTATGCAATAATTTCTTTAGATGATGTGCATCTTCTTAAAAACAAAATGAAAACAACTAAGCAACACAATAAATTATTCAATACATTTCATTCTAAGCAAATGACTATAACCTGCTTAGAGAACAATAGAATAGCAAATGACTAACCTGCTTAGGGAACATATTTTTGTGAAGCCAGGACATGTTGGAAAAGCAAGGATTTAAATGACGATAGTGAGGGAGCATGACAGATGATAGGAGAGATTGAGTACCACACAAAAAAGGAACGCTCGAACGCTTTGGTCTGTGGGAACGAATATTGAAATCGAAAAGGCGAGATCTTGTTTCATGGTGCTGGACTGAGGATTTGAATTGGAGGAGACTGTATATATATGAACATCGTTGAGAGTTATTGGATTGATATAAGAATGAACCGAGGAAATGTCTTCGGAAGGGAGGGAAGAGCCACTTTAACTCATCATAAAAGTGGGACATGCGAGACCGCCTAGGGGTACCAAGGACAAATCTCATAGAGCTGTTCATTATTCGCTTTAATCTGTCCTCAACAATTTTAGAAAGGCCTCCTTATACCACGCTATAGTAGTCAAAGTGGGGGGAGATTAGAGATGATATGAGGAGTTTACGGGAAGGTTGTGTAAGGAGATGTCGAGAACGATGGAATACCTTAGGGGAATTAATTGAACGTCGGGATATTTGGGCGATGGGGGGTTTCCAGGAAAGGTTTTGGTCAATAAAAATGTCCAAGTTTCTGACAGAGGGGCTGTGTGTGGGTGATGGGGTTATCGTATAGGAGTAATATTGGGAGGGTGTGGATGGATGTAAGTGGGGAATTGGAACCTAATTAAATAAATAATGGCCTGAGTTTTCATTCCGTTCAATTCCAATTTGTTCAGTTTTGCCCAGACACTGATCCTATCTATCTATATCTATGTCTTCCTGAATACTGGCGAACGTACTTAATAGCTCAGAAGGTGGAAACGACAAATAGATTTTGATTTTGTAACATAAATGCAGAATAAAACATTGATAGGTAAGCTCAATCAAATAGCCTCAAATTATGAACTTTTCAGCAGCAACAACCCAGCATAGGCTAAATAGACACATCTTAAATTCACAACATTAGTTACAATGTCCAAACATGGGGTTCTACATGAAATTAGACTTCAATTCACTTAGCATGATCTTGATATAGTGACTGTTCAGGAAATATGATGGTTAAAAATGGGTATACTAAAGTAGTATTGCGCATTTAAATTCAGTGTGTTTTCCTAAAGAATATTAATAGGTAACTAGAATAATAGTTGACCTTTATGTATATATATGTGGAAGACAATGGTCAGGGTGGAGGTCAAAACATTCCTCTTAAGTAGGGAGAAATGTTTATTAAAGACATATGCATTTCGACTCACATTGCAGGTCTCCTTCAGGGCTAAATATGCAAAATACTGACAATTAAAAATGACTAATTTATGGTAAATATTAAAGTTAAAATGTATAAGCATCAAGAGTATTACAAAAAGTACTACCTTCCTTGTCACTTTGTTATTAATACTCTCGACAATTATACATTTTAACATTAATATTTAAAATAGAATAGAATAGAAAACAAGCTTTATTCTGGGACTAAGTCCGTTTAGAATAACAATAAAATGGACAAATAAAAAAAACGTAATATTCATCTGGCCAGAAGGCTATATAATAATACAAATCATAAAATAATCAAGAGTGACAAAGCATGATAAAAATAGAAATAGATAAGAAAATAAATAAATAAAAAGTACGAAACTTGACAGGATTTCAACTAACTGTCGAAAATAAATATATTGATATGAACAAAATAATAATGAATAACATTAATACAATAGTTGATAAAAAAAAATTGCTAACAAAATAAATGAATGGCATAGCATGCGATATTGTTCACAAAGTCTGTATCTTCTTTGTTGTTGGAAAAATAAACAAAACACGTTGGTAGCGAGATCGAGTTTACAATACTGATTTGTTCAAGCGGAAGTTTGGCCTGCTCGGAGACCGTCTTTTTTGGGATGCCAAGAGATGATGGAAAAGCAGGGATTTAAATTAAGCCAGTGAAGAAGAATGGCGGATGAAAGGAGGGATTGAGTTCCACACACTGGTGGAGCGGGCGAGGAAGGAACGCTCGAATGCATTAGTTCTGTGGGAAGAAATGTAGAGATCTTGTTTTGTGGTGCTGGACAGAGGATTTGAATAGGAGGGGACTACAGATATATGAAGGGTGTTGCGAATTGATGGATTGGTATAGAAAAACACTAAGGAAATATTGTCTACGAATGGGAGGGAAGAGCCACTTTAACTCATCATAGTGATGTGACACCCGTGATCGCCTCGGATTACCAAGGACAAATCTTAAAGCGCAGTTCATTATTCTTTTTAATCGGCCCTCAAGCATTTTCGAGAGGTCCCCGTATACCACACTACAGTAGTCGAAGTGGGGGAAGATGATGGATGATACGAGAAGCTTCCGAGTAGATTGTGTAAGGAGATGCCGAGATCGATGGAATAATTTCAGGGAACTAATTGACCGCCGGGATATTTGGGCGATGTGGGGTTTCCAGGAAAGGTTTTGGTCAATGGTAATGCCTGTTTGAAAAGGGTTAATTTAATTTGAACATTTTCTTGATTCCTTCTTATTCGAGGGACTACACTTTATTCATCCTGCACCTGTACATTAAATGCAAGTAAATATATAATTTAGGTTGGTTTGTTTATCCATATTTATGTTTACAAAGTTTATCCATGTATGTGTTCTATTTCGTTATTTATGTAAAAAGTTCATGTATTCTATTTTATTTATGTTAATTTTTTCTTTATATAAATTAGCATAGACTAATTTAGGTGGGTGGCTTGTTCACGGCACACCATGGAAATGAATCAAGAAGGCTGAGGGCAGGAAATAGCAAGTTAAAAAACAGGTCTCCAGGTGAGTTGCCAGTTTTTTAACTTGCTATTTCCTGCCCTCAGCCTTCTTGATTCATTCTTGATAAATGTTCAAATTTAGGATATTCCCTTTAAGATGGGAATGTTACCATTAATTTAGATTGATGTTTCTGTAATAAAGAAATCTGAAGTGGACTATATGAAAATTATGTTAAATTTATAGAACATTAACCATAACATTTTTATTACTCTAATTGACAATTTAATAAGATGAAAAATAAAACTATATTACATTATTTGAGATGGGGGTCTGCATTGTTCATTAGTGTTTTCTTAAACTGGCCTTCTTCTCTTACTTCCCATTCTTCAGTCTGGATTATCTTGAGTTACTCACTCATGTTTATTGTTAACAGAACTGATCTATACATTCGTCCATTTCGTGGCTAGCCAAAAACTACAATTATATTTTTATAACATATGTTGTGAAAAACAAAACAGGTCTCCAGGTGAGTTGCCAGTTTTTTAACTTGCTATTTTCTGCCCTCAGCCTTCTTGATTAATTTCCACGGTGTGCTGTGAACAATGCCTAGGTTTTTAACGGAGGAGTTGAAACTGATGGGGTGGTCGTTTAGGATTAATGTTGGAAGGGTGGGGATAGTTCTAAGGAGGGAGTTGGAACCTAGAACAATGGCCTGGGTTTTCATTGCATTCAATTCCAGTTTGTTCAACTTTGTCCAGGCACTGATCCTATCTAGGTCTTGCTGAATAATGGCGAACGCATATGATAGCTCAGATGGAGGAAAGGATAAATAGATTTGGAAGTCATCAGCATATAGATGGTAGGAACAGTGGTGAACAGATTTAGGAAGATCACTGATGTAACAGTTTTAAAGAAGAGGAAAGATGCTTGACCCCTGTGCCACGCCTGAGGAAAGAGGTTGGTTGGGCATAAAAACCGCTTGGGACCTGTCAGAGAGGAAAGATTGAAACCATTGAAAAGAGCTGTTGGAAAAGGACAATGACTTTAGTTTGGAGAAAAGGATATAATGGTCCAAGGAATCGAAAGATTTGGAAAATTCTAGGAGGATTAGCACGGTTAGTTGTTTGTTGTCCATGGCTTTATGTATGTCAGTGGTGATTTTGGTAAGGGCAGATTGAGTGGAGAAACCAGGACGAAAGCCTAATTGAAGCGGATCAAGGAGTTTGGACTATTCGAGAAAATTTGATATTTGAGACTGGACTATTATTTCGTGAGGTTTGGGAAGGTTGGAGATTGGCCAGTAGTCTTTGGGAGATGATGGGGTAGGGGTTTTATTTATAAGATGGACTAGGGCTTCTTTCCAAGAAGTCGGGAATACTGCTTTTTGTATTGAGAAATTATAAATGAAGAGTAGGATAGGTAGGATATCGATGAGGCATAGTTTGACTGATATCTCGTCTAAGCCGGTAGAACAGGAGCGGGATTTGAGAACGGAGGAAATAATGTCTTTAGGTGAAATGTCTATGAAATAAAAGTTGTCGGGGTTGAAAGATGGCGTTAGTGAAAAGACGGAGGATTTTGATGTGTTAATTGAGGCAGTCAAAAAATACGAGTTCATTTCATCGGGAGAAGCAGGAAAGGCTCTGGAGGATGTTGGATTGCAGAGGGAGAGCTTTCGGGGGAGTTGCCATTTAGATTTAGGATCGGGAGCAGTGGAAATATTTGGATTTTGCTTGTCTGATTGTGTCATATTGCGAAGAGCCCTGAACGCTTGGCAGTCATTAGTAAGCCTAGTGCGTCTAAAGGCACCATCACGTTTCCTTTGCAGGTCTTTAATTTTTTCTCATCCAAGGAGCAGGATGGTGGCGGAAGGTTGAAGATTTGAGTGGGGCATGGATATCCAGGATGCTTTTAAGATTGGCAGTGAGCATGTCGACCATTGAATCGACGGTGGTACAGGAATAAATTTGGTTCCAATTCAGAATTTCGAGGGAAGGGGATATATTTTCAGGGTCCATTTTGAGTCCATCTAGGTTGCGAAAAGTCATTGTTTTCGGCAGGATTTCTGGAGTTTGGATGTTGTATGAGATTTGGATTAAATCATGATAGGACAAAAATGGGGCAGATAATTGTGAGGAAGAAAGGAGTCACTGCGATGAGTCAATGATAAACAAGTCAGATTGGAGAGTGTCATGGATAGGAGAAAATGGGACAATGGAGGGGTGTAGAGAGTAAAAAAGGTTTTCAAGGTACAATTTATCATTGGATTGGACAATGAGATTGGTGTTAAAGTCACCGGAGATTATGATGTGGTTGTAGAAAGGAATATGGTTGTAAACGACCGACTCAAAGATAGGATCAAAAGGGACTAAAGTAGGGCGATATACTACTACATATAGGAGAGGATTTGAGTTGCATAAAATTTCGACAAAAAGGAATTCTACGTGAGGGAAATTGGGCACTGGTGAAGGATCCAGGATGCGTGATTTTAGGGAGTTGTGGACGTAAAGACCTCTACCAGTCCAGTCAACTCGGTCCTGGCGGAGGAAGGAATAGTCAGGTAAGGAAACAACGGAGGTCGGGATATGGGGTTTTAGCCATGTTTCTGAGATTGCGATGGTGTGGAAAAAATTTTGGGTAAAATACTGTTGAAATTCATCAAAGTGAGCGGGCAAGGATTGGGAGTTAATGCGACAGGAGGTTAGGACATTAGACATGATGGGGGAAATGAAGAGAAGCTTTCAGTATTTGAGGAGAGGAAGCTATGAGGAGTCAATTTTATTCGCAGAGCTAATAGAAAAGTTTGATAATCCAGAGAAAATTTTATCAGAGGCGAGTTATTACTAAAAATCTAAGAAAGAAAAATTAATTTTGTGATATATTTCTTTGGAAAAAATAAAATTTTTAAAGAAAACTTAAGTTTGTCGGAGTGATTCAAAATGAACCCGTGAGCACTGTTGTGAGAGCCATGGTTACTACCAATCTTCAGTAGTCAGTCGAATACATCCCATATTACCATAATTTAGTCATTTCTAATGGTCCATATTTAGCCCTGGAAGAAGACCTGCAATGTGGGTTGAGACGTTGGCTATTATAAAACATTTCTCCCCACAAAATAGTAATTTTTTTACCCGGACCATTTTCTTTCACATTAATAGGAAAGATTTTCAATTAATTTGTCATTTTTCATATTTCAATCATCCTAGTTTTCTTTTACATTTTCAGTTAGGTTAGTAGAATTTATATTCATTGTCAGTCTGTTATTGCTGACAGATAAATCTTCTGTTGATTCATTACTCAATTTAAAGATAGTAAAACATTGTTTTAAACCAAATAAATGTGCCAGCATTCATTGCACTTAGGATTATTCTAAGGGAAATAAAACATATGCAGTTGTAAATTATAAGCAGGTGATTTCCTATCTGCTAAGTGTCGGATAGAATTATGTGAAAAGAGATTGTTTCCAAGAGCTATCACTTACCTTGATCCAAATAATACCAATAAGATTTAAAACTAAAGAGGATTGTACTTGATGTGTCTAACAATATGTAAAGAATATCTAATCAAATAGGAGTAACTCAAATGAAGGGTCAAGAAAGTTTATACATTTTTTATTTATATCCTTTTCCTCTACAATGTGTGCAGGCTTTGCAAAGCACTGGATTTCGATTTGCTAATGCAGTTGTAACATTGGCTAATTGAAAATCAGTATCTTCTTCAAAATATATTATTCACAGACAACATTAGTTTCAATCAAGGTGATATCAATAATAGCAATAAGCCTCACTGTTGGGTTAAACATAATAAATTTAACTTTGAGGAATTTACAGGAGAATTCAAAGTCAGAAATAAAGGATGAAAAGGAAAATAAAGAAACTACATTTCAGCAATGATCAATGAAACCATTGTTTAAGTAGGAGAAAGGCAATCCAAGTAAAAAACTGGATTCAACAACTGAAAAATTATAACATGGCTTACTATATATTAAAAAAAAATATATATAAAAAAACAACAACTATGTATATATATATATATATATATATATATATATATATATATATATATATGAATTTAAAATTGATAATATACAGACATAAATTATTTTACTTTAATTTTTTTTTAAAATATGTACAATATAGACTAGATAATGGATATCAAACACCTCAACTTTTAAGGCTTCGTAGTCAGCATTATATAATCTGCAAATAAAATTAAAAACACTCAATTAATTATAAATTATTAATGTTATGACACAAATACTACTGAACATAAGATGAAACCAAAAGTCACCGATATAAATTGAAGAAATTCATGCTAAAAGAGCCTAAGTATTAGGTGTTGATGAAAAAATTGTGGAGATTGAAAATAAAATAAAGATAATGTAATGAAATTTGATTAAGTCTATGGTGACTTTGAATCATCAATCAAACTAAATTATATATCAATGTAATGTATCGATAAGTTATCAGTATGGCTACACCGGTATCACTGCACCTTTTATTGATAGCTCAAGATTCTCAACATTAACGTAAACCAATGTCTGTCAGTGCCGCGAATGAATGGTTACATTCTATAGCAGAGCGAGCGCTTTGATGACTGAACATTACGGGGTAGCCAATTAAGTTAACAGTCATATGTTTAAACTTCAGGGTTTCCTTCGTGTCACTAACATTGGACCGTATGTTCATTAGTGACGTCACAGGATACCACCTTTAAGAAAAGACATTTCTTTTATTTTTTTTGTATTAGATCATTTTTGATAATTCACATTTATTTTATTTGTTTATTGTTACTGATGAAATATAGTATTTTAGTTTTTATGGACACACAGTGTTAAGAGCCTTACAACCCGACAAGTCCATCACTGAAATAAAAATTATTAATAAAAGAATTTACTACGAATTTCCTCCAAGTAGTTTTCAAGTTTCAAGTTTTCTCAAAGGAAAAGCTATTTCAATAAATTAAAGAAATAATGTTTATCAATTGACCAAAGAATAGAAAAGAAGGACTACATTTTACGTTCTGAAAGAAAACTATTGCTATTGGCAAATCAGTGACTATATTTTTGGAAATAATAGATTAATTCGAACAATATCCTTTCAAATTAACTATATTTTTTTTTTTAAACCTTTCTAAGTATTTAATTAATTACTGAAAACTTAGTAATTGCATTGCTTAGTTGCCTTAGATTCAACTTGGATCTAAGGCAACTTAGTAATTGCATTGCTTAGTTGCCTTAGATTCAACTTGGATCTTGGTTACTTAAATTACTCATTTTTAAATTAATTCATCGCTTCATTTATCAGTGTGAGAGAGATTTGGTTTTAGAAAAAAGAAAAATGGTATAGTAAAAAATTTGTTTGAAAAAAAAAGACATAATCAATATGCTAATTAATATTTTAGCCCAGGGAATTTTGTAGAATGTTATTACTTGTTAAATCTTTCAAAACAGCTATTGCGATAAGGAAAATAATAATAACTAAAGAAAGCACCTGTATCATTTGTTAAAATAAATCCATAAATCAATCACTTACCAGACTTTAACAATAATCAATGTTATAAATAATATAGTAAACGCAAGGGCGAGGATGAATATACAAATAAGTTTCTTATGACCCCCTGAAACAAATAACTAATAACTTACAATGCAGTAGTTTCATATTAAATCTAAAAATATAATCTACTGTATGTACTTTGGTATTGTGCAGCTTTTGCTATTTTTTGAGCACCAAGGCTAATCTGGTTCTGAGCTTGCTCTACATGATAGTCTATCCTATCCAAAACTGTACCCTAAAAAAAAAAAAAAATACTCAAGAAGGGAGTAATAAAAAATAATAAAATCAATTACATAGTAAACTTATTACTAATGAAACCTTAACTAAAAACCCAAGTTTTCAGCCTAGACAAACAACTGGGAGTGGGAAAATTTTCTTTAAACATGTAGTTGTAGAGAACTATCAAGATGCTATAGATAATGAATAAAAAAAATGATCAAACATGTTAGGTTTACTTTTAAAGGATAATGAGCCAAAAACCAACTTCCAATATGATACTTTTATTCTCTTCTTAATCTTCTAATGTTTATGGTTCAGGCAAGCATTTTTATCTTCAAAACCTTTTCACTACAAATAAAACACAATTATTATAACTAGATTGATGAGGAAATAGTTGACTGGATATATAGTAAGCAATGTTCAAAATCATCTGGGTCAATGAACTTTACACAAATAAGGAAATTGTATTTTATTTGTGACAATGTTTTTTTAATTACATTAATAGGAACTAATTTTAAAATTTCAAGGATGAGAATAAAACAAAACAGAATAACAATATCAACAGTGAAGTACCAAAGAAAATATAACAGTTTAAAGACAGAAATGATAGGAATGAAATACAAAGAACTAAAGATCAAATTATAAAATAATTAAATAATTATTTTTATTTTTAAAGAGAAAAGATAGGCCCTCGGCCGGGATTCGAACCCGGATCCTCTGTCTTTCCGTGACAGCGCTATACCATTTGAGTCACCAAGGCAGCCTGCCAGCAGAGGACAAATCTACCATTGAGAGCGCTGTCACGGAAAGACAGAGGATCCGGGTTCGAATCTCGGCCGAGGGCCTATCTTCTCTCTTCAAAAATAAAAATATTTAAAAACAAAAAAAATTGACCAATAATTATAAAAAATTATAAATAATAATATGACGTAAGTCAATAAGGTCCTAAAATTAAATTAATGAATAATGATGATGAAGAAATGATAAAGAACATTCGTTCTAGTGTATTCATCGCAAAAATTGCGAGAACACGAGGACATGGGATCGGATAAGAAAAAAGATTGTCCTCTGCCGGCAGGCGGCCTTGGTGGCTCAAATGGTAGAGCGCTGTCACGGAAAGACAGAGGATCCGAGTTCGAATCCCGGCCAAGGGCATATCTTTTCTCTTTAAAAATAAAAAAAATTGACCAATAATTATAAAAAATATAAAATAATTACTCTTTTAGGTTTCTACGGCCACTATTATTACAAAAGACTTTGTTGATTTCTTCTGGTTTTGATTGTGTTGATAAATTTGTTGCCAACGTTTCGCCAGCCATGCTGCTGACTTCTTCAGGGCTGAAATGAGAATGAGGATGATCCGTGTGCTCTCGGCCTTATATACCTACTCGGGTTCATTCGTCAATTGTCGGATCCCATAGTTAGTCAATCGGGTCAGTTCTGGGACGGAGTCTACTTTTCCATGAACACTATTGGCTGGATTCTGATTGTTCGGGCTTAGGTTGATTGGCTTTTGATTTGTTTAGTTCTTCTTGGTTAATCTGTTTTTTATTCATGTTCACTGTTATGTTGGGGGAGCCTGAGCTTACTCAATTTGTAACCGTCCTCCCTGTTGAAGTGATCCGATTGTTTAATTATTTCAATGGCTTCCATAATTTTTCTTTCCGTGGCTTTGCTACATTTTTTAACCACTCTGACCTTATCAAATTCTATAGCATGATTTGTGGTGAAGAAATATTCAGCCAAGGCTGACGTCTTACCGTCCATCTTCTTGACACTTTTTATGTGTTCGGTGAGTCTAGTGGAGATAAGCCTACCGGACCAGTTTGTCCAATATATTCCTTTCCACAGGAGCACGGAATGCTATAAATCCCTGGTGTCCTGAGTCCCAAGTCGTCCTTCGCGTTCGGCAGAACTTGACATAACTTCCTGTCCGTGATGTATTTGGTTTTAATTTTAAACTTCTTTAGTGTTTTGGCTATTTTCTCTGTGGTGCCTTTAACATATATCGGATCAGTGCTGTCTTCATGTCCTCTCTACTTGTTTCTGTATTATGTGGGCTAGGCTTCTGGGCTTTTCTAAATTCCTTTCTTATTATTTCCTTTTGATAGCCATTCTTCATGAGGGCTTTCTTTACTTTAGATGTCTTTCTTCTTTCTAGAAGTATGCCGGTTCTGAGATTCTAAGGGCTCTCGTCATCAATGTTCTAATTACACCATGTTTCTGTGCCGGATGATGGTGTGAGTGTGCGTACAAATAGCGGTCGTCAGTGTGAGTTGGTTTTCTATATAGCGAGTGTCCCAACCGGTTTTCTTTCTTTTCCACCCTCACATCTAGGAACGGGATATTTTCTTCATTTTCAACTTCCATAGTGAATTGAATACTACTGTGAATCCCGTTTAAGTGCTTTAGGAAGTCATTTAACTTTTCCATTCCATGTGGCCAAATAATAAAGGTGTCATCCACGTATCTGAACCAGTGGGACGGTTTTAATTTTGAGGATTTCAATGCTTCCCGTTCGAAATCTTCCATGTAGAGTTCCGCAATGAGTCGACTTAATGGCGATCAAAATTAAATGTATGAAAATAATAAAAAGTAGTCAAATTAAATGAGAAATAATTTAAAATTCATCATTCATTATTATCTATACATTATTTTAAAATAATTAAAAACTAAATAAGAAATAATTTTACAATACATACGAGGTCTTTTCGACGTTCCGTGACTTTTTGAATTTCCTCTCTTAATTGAAATGGCAACACTGCTCCTGCCAACAGGCAACTGTCAGTTGACTCCTGTCTAAATTTGAACAAGCTGCGTCATTTAGTTTGTGTTTGGCAGCCGTTGATAGCAGACTACCGCACGTTGTGAGAAGAAAATGGAAAAAGTAAATTTTGTGTGCTCATTAAACATTATTTTTTGCGGAAAAAAACATCACTCAAACCAAGACTAAGCTTGATAAATATTATGGGGACTCTGCACCATCTATTTCCATGGTAAAGAAGTGGTTTACTGAATTTCGATGTGTCCGTACAAGCACGGAAGATGCCGAACGTTCTGGACGCCCAGTTGAGGTCTCTACACCCGAAATGATTGAAAAAATTCATGGTATGGTTTTAGCCGATTGGAGATTGAAAGTGAGAGAGATTGTGGAAGCCATAGGCATCTCACATGACTCAGTGGTTTCAATTTTGAATGATCACTTGGGTATGAGAAAGCTTTCCACAAGATTGGTGCCACATTTGCTCACAATTGACCACAAACGTAACATTGTGACAATTTCACAGGAATGTTTGGCGTTGTTCAACCGCAATATGGACTAGTTTTTGCACCGTTTCGTCACCGTGGACGATACTTGGATCCACCACAACACACCGGAGACCAAACCGTGGGTTTCTCAGGGTGAATCGGAGCCAAAGAAGGCAAAGGTGGGTTTGTCAGCTATAAATTCATGGCGACCGTTTTTTGGGATGCACGCGGTATTATCCACATTCAATACCTTCAAAAGGGAAAAACAATCAATGGCGAATATTATACCAACTTATTGAGCCGTATCAATGAGGAATTGAAAAAAAAAAATACCGCATTTGGCCAAGAAAAAAGTTCTTTTCCACCAGGACAATGCAAGGGTGCACACATGTGCAGTTTCCATGGAAAAAATCCACGAATTGCTCCCTCATCCGCCCTATTCTCCAGATTTAGCCCCGAGTGACTATTTCTTGTTCCCAAACTTGAAGAAATGGCTCGGCGGAAAGAGATTTGACTCCAATGACGAATTCATCTCACAAACAAATGCATATTTTGATGGCCTCGACAAACCATATTTTTCGGAAGGGATAAAAAAATTGGAGAAACATTGGACTAAGTGTATAGAACTCAAGGGAGACTGTTGAAAAATAAAATAACTTTTCATATAAAAACCTGTGTTTCATTCAAAAAGTCACGGGCTTATTGACCCGCCCTCGTATTTAATGAGATGTTATTAAAGAAAGTCAAAATAAGTTTGAAATTAGTTACTATTAAAATGAATATGTAGTTATGATGGAGCTATATATTCAATGAAAAATAAAATAATATGATATAATCATAAGTGGAGAAAAACATTACAAAAATAGAGCATACCTATGGGACGTTGAGTCTAATAATGACTAAACTAATATTAAACCAACCAGGAATTAAAACAAAAGTTTTTATAGTGTTTCTAACTTACATGCACATTCTTCTTCTCTTCTTTATCTTCCTCGTTAGTGCCTCTCAGCGTGGAGATGCCCTAATCCAGGACAGCCAAGCCCTTCGATCTCCAGCCAGCGCTTTCATCTCATTCATATTCCTTCCCTTCCTTTCACCAATCCTTGAGATGTGGTCCATCCATCACAGTCTAGGTCTTCCTCGAGGACGATGTCTGGTATGCCTGGCTTCAAAAAACTTCTTTGGGTCCCAGACCTCATTCATTCTGCACAGATGACCAAACCATCCCAACTGTCTCCTCTTCACTGTTTCCCTCAGAGCAGGAACTCCCAGGTTTCCCCTTATCCTCTCATTCCTACGTCTGTCCCTCCTTGTTTTGCCTGCCATTCTCCGGAGGTATTTTATTTCAGCAGCAGTAACCCTACTCCAGTGCTTGTCCATCGGGACCCATCTCTCGCTTCCATAGATAAGGGTAGGTAGGTATATGGACTTAAATACGTGCAATTTTACACTATTTTCCAATTCCCTTTTCCCCACCACAGAGTTGCATAGCTGGTAGTATATGCTATTAGCTTTCTTAAATCTGTTTGAGAGCTCTTGGTCCATTTTCCCATTTCTTTTGAGCACTACTCCTAGGTAGGTATATTCCTGCGCTGTCTCCAAGTTTTCTCCTCTGCAGTGAATCAAGACCTCCTCTTCTTCACACCCAATGTGCATCACCTTACTTTTTCCAACATTTAATATCATGCCCTTCCTTTCCAGTTCTGCCTTCCATTCTGTAACCGCCTGTTGTTGATGTTCCTTGGAATCGGCAATGAGGACAATATCATCTGCAAAAACCATTTATTGCGCTGGGATTGTCCTCATGTTCCACTTTCCCACGACCATCCGTGCTATCCTTCGCTAGCAGATTTTCAATATCTTGTCCATAAAAGTGATGAAAAGAAGAGGGCTACGGTTGTCCCCCTGTCTAACACCCTTTCTCACGGGGAAAGCCTCAGACATTCTTCCATTAATTCTGACTACAGCTTTGGAGTCATGATACGGGCATTTTATGGAATTTATTAATGCTGTGGGGACATTTTTAGCGGCAAGAGCTTTCCAGATTTCTTCTCTAGGGACTGAGTCAAATGCTGCCTTTATGTCCAGGAACACTAGATACAAGTTCTTTCCTCTATCCCATGTCTTCTCAATAATTGCCTTCAGCGAGAAGATGTGGTCCTGTGTTTGTTGGTGTGGTCTAAAAGCTGCTTGTTCCTCTTCCAATTTGTCTTCCACAATTGATCTGAGTTTTCTTTCCAGTATAGAGGAGTAAAGTTTATAGAATACAGGGGAGAGCCTATAGTTTTGGCATTCACTCGAGCTACCCTTCTTGTGGATCGGTATGATGATGTTACTTCCCCACTCCTCAGGCATAGATTTGGAAGAGAAGATATTCTGAAACAGGTCTTGCAAGGGTTTATGTAATTGTAGGCCTCCAAATTTTATAAATTCTGGGGCAATACCGTATTTGCCTGCTGTTTTGCCAATCTTCATTTTTTCTATAGCCCATGTGACATCTTCCTCCCATATCACATCAACATATTCTTCTGTTTCCTCTGTTTCCCGCCTGTCTTCTACTCTCTCTTCCGAAGCACCAGAAAACAATACAGAATAATGGCATTGCCATCTATCCAGTATTTCTCTATCTCCAGTAATCAAAACAAAACAAACACCATCCAGTTAGACAAAAACACAAAACCTCAAAATGATGTGGTTTTCCCCATTTCATTAGCATTGCCTCATAAAGATTGAAAACTTGGATTAAGGTTAGAAGAATAATAGTCAAGATAAGAATTATTCATTTTTAATCCAGCAAAACCTTTTTTTAATAAATAGTTTAAACTAGAATAGGAATTCAACTGATCAATTACCTGATCGATTACCAAGCGGGATAGATCTCGATACAAGTCTCTCAGTTCAACAAATGACTTCATGATATTCTCAACTTGTGCTTCATCGACTCCTTTAGAAAAAACAAATATCAGGATAAATACAAATAATTTTCCAGTTATAAAAATGTATACTTTTTTAAATTGAATAATGAGTTTTTATTTTCAAATAGATTTCATTAAGCTATAGATCAAATGTTAGTGAAGGATTAATTATATGCTCTCTTCAAGGGATCCAATATAGCCAGGTTCATTCAAATCGAAAAATTAAGTTGGGCTGTACCTATGGGAAGGATGGATGAGAATTTCATTCCAAAGATATTTCAGGAATAATGTCATGGAATAAGAATAGAAGATCTGGAATGTGATGGCAAGATGGAATCAAACAGAATGCTTCAATCAAGTACTGAACTGGATGGTGGCTAACACAAAACCATCTTATATAACATATGATGTAGGTTGATTTAGAAGACCTTGGACTCAGCAATGATTTGTTGCAGCACTGATAGAAAGAAAGAACAAATTTGATTCTTTATAATAACTCAAAATAAATTTTAACACAATCAAATTCATACCACTTCATGTTACTTTTTTATTTCTCAAATAATATTTGAATATTATTCCTCTATTTCTACCATTCTAGTGAATTAGTGCTGAAGTAGAATTTTCCTACTTTTCAGGATAGCATTTATAAAGTTTAAACCTCTGCTTTAAATCAGGGTTTTGTGGAAGATGGTTGAAATTTGGTATTTATTACTAGAATGTTTGACTATTACAACACCAATTCAATTGGTCATATCTGGAATGAGACATTAGAGTTAATGATATATTGAGCGACAATATCAACGTGGAACCTACTTCACCGACATCATTCACTTATTACTTAATATTTTTTTACCATTTTTGTTATAACTTCTTCCATTTTTGGGATTCAATAAAAAGAGAAAATATTTTCTTTCTCGAAAAGTAGTTTTATCTGATAACACATGTTACAAAAGTCCCATAGGTGACATTGCTTACTTAAAAGGTAATATTATGTTTAAAAACTTTAGTAGACCCATCAACAAACAAACTATTGACAATACAAAAAAAAAAACACAAAAACTTAGAATAGAATAGAAAAGTAACTTTATCTGGGACTAAGTCCCTTTAGAATAACAAAAATGAAGAGTGTGGTGTTGGTTATGTTTACCAAGATTTCGCTCATCATGTTGTGAGCTTCCTCAGGGCTAGTCAGTAAATGAAGAGCGGATGGTGGAGTCAGGGTATATATACCTTAGGGGGGGTCTCGGTCAAAGTCTGCCTTCCCATTGGCTCCCTAGTGCCGAGTCCGTAGGTTGTGTTGTGTTCGGGTGGGTTCGTGTGTTGTCGGTATTGTCGTATGTGTGTGGATGGTAGGTTGATGTGTTAGTCTTTTGTTTTATGGCAGGATACCAGTTTTTAATAAGTTTGTAACCGTCTTCCTTATTGAAATTATTGGATTCTTTTTTTCATAAGATTTTCCATAAGGTTCAGGGCTTCATCAGCAGAGACCTTGCTGAAGAGCGACTTGACGTCAAAGCTTACTAGGATGTCTTCTTCGTTTATATGAATAGTTTCGATAATGTCTACGAATTGTTTGGAGTTGCGTATGTTGTGTTGTGTTTTGCCAGTGTGGGTTTTAATTATGTTGGAGATGTATTTGGATAGGTGGTATGTAGGTGAGCCAATGGTACTGACAATGGGTCTCATAGGGATACCGTCTTTGTGTATTTTGGGGTCTCCGTATAGTCTTGTTGGGATTGGGTCAGATATTATGAGGTGTTTGGTTTTCAGTGTCTGGCTGGTGTTGATGATGGTCTAGATTTTCTTGTTAATGTCATTAGCGGGGTCTTTGTCCAGTTTCTTGTATGTTCCATCGTTAAGGATTTCTGTCATTTTGTTTAGATATTGGTCTGTCTTCATGATGACGGTGGCGTTTCCTTTGTCAGCAGGGATTACAAGAAGGTCGTCTCGTTTCTTTAGTGTAGTAAGTAAGTTGTATTGCGTCTTAGAGAGGTTAGGTCTTGGTGGCTTGGCTTTACATACCTTACCATCGAAAGAAGGATAAAGGAACACATATCAAGTGTCAACAACTTCAAGACGGAAAAATCCTCTGTAGCAGAACACTTCTAAAACACCAACCACCACATACTTTTCGAAAACACAGCTATACTGGTTAAAGAAAATAATTATCACCTCCGCACCGCACCATAAGAGAGGCCATTGAAATTATCAAAGAATCCAAAAATGTCAATAAGGAAGACGGTTACAAACTTATTAAAAACTGGTATCCTGCCATAAAACAAAAGACTAACACATCAACCTACCTTCCACACACATACGACAATACCGAACACAACACAACCTATGGACTCGACACAAGGGAGCCAATGGGAAGGCAGACTTCGACCGAGACCCTCCCCTAAGGTATATATACCCTGACTCCACCATCCACTCTTCATTTACTGACTAGCCCTGAGGAAGCTCACAACATTATGAGCGAAAGCTTGACAAATAACCACCACCACACGGTCCATCCCGGAAAAAAAGAACATATGGACAATGACGCAGACCGTGGACGCCTACGTGAACATTAATAACAAAAGTTAAATGCATGAGCTCAGATGCAATAATTTCTTTACATAATGTATATCTTCTTTGAAAAAAACAAAACAAAAAAAAAAAACGACTAAACAACACAATTAATTATTCAATACTGATACATTTAAGCAAACGATTAACCTACTTTGAGAGAATCTTTTGGGAAGTCAGGAGATGTTGGAAGAGGAGGGATTTAAATGAGGATAGAGGAGAATGCCAGATGATAGAAGGGATAAAGGGCGGATCCAGGATTTTTTTCTGGGGGGGTACAACGGGCAGACGGGAAAAAAAACACAACAATAACTTACAAATTAACTTGTAGTATCTATAGAAAGATTTTAAAGGTTTATTAAAATATCAAACCAATAGTTTCACTCATGTTCTTTCTGTTATTTTAACAACTATGATCATGTGATTTGCCTATAATTATGTACTCTAATGGATTCTCCACAGTACACAAAAAACGGTCCGGGGGGGCAAGGGGGCCCGTGACTCCCCCTGGATCCGCCCTTGGAAGGGATTGAGTTCCACACTGTCTTTAGAGATCGGTAATGTTGGTTTAGAACACTAAACCCTCATGTTGTTCTATGGATTCGATCAAAGAGAAAATCTTAGAAATAAACTCAGATAGAGAAAAATAAACAGCTAGAAGAAGTTGTTGCTAAAGTTTTGATAAGTGATAAGGTGAAGTTTTAATAAATGTGTCTTGATAATGCCAGAATAGGTGAAACGTCGACTGGTAAGTGTTTGTTTTACTCCAGAATTTTGAAACATAAGGCTTTGCATTATGTTTTTTCCAATTGCATTCTAATAAATGTTAGTGTTTCTTTTTGAGTTTTGGCTCTATTTTATTGAAACATTAATTTATTTTAAAGATATCTCAGTTACTTTTAATCCCTGAAAAGCATTATGACCTAGTTTTACAACAAATATATGCTCTCATGCTATTGAAAGGGAGCGGAGTGGCTCAGTGGTAGAGCACTGAGTTGCCATCCCAGAAATCCTGGTTCAAATCCCGCTGCAGGGCAGTACTTTTATTTAGTCTGTTTGCAGCCGGAGATGGATCATATAGGATCTAGGACCCTCCTGGGGCTCACCCAGCCTCTATAAAATATTATAAAAATAGGGTACCCAAAATAAGGGGGGGGGAAAGCTGGCAGTTGAGCGTGACCTAGGACAAGTCACCTCCTTGCAGAACCATTGTCCATGAAACAGTACAGTCTCTACCTTGTTCTGAACCGTAGACCCTTCACGGGTTGTAGTGGTACAGGTTTTTTTTTTCATGCTATAGAAGCACCATGACTAATAAGCAAATGAGTATATTTATAAAGGAAAATGATATAAATATTGTAATAAATGGGAGACAACAATGCGGGAATACAGCAACAGAATAACATAGCATTACAAGGCTAAGATGGTAATAAAGCATCTAAAGAAAAACTAAAATATACAGCAAAGAAAGTAATCAATAAAAATTTATAACACAGGTAGTATTAATAATAATAAGTATTAATTAAGTTTCGAATCAGTGAATGCACATTTACAAACATTGAAAAAAGTAAAAAAAAAAAAAAAGGTAACCAAAAGCGATTAAAATAAAATAATGAAAATAATACTAGACATATCAATAAAGACTACACAACAAATACAAAAGTATAGTAAATGGGTAACAAAAAACATACCTCTCTGCTCAAGAGATTGTTGAACCAAATTTATTTCACCCCAATCTTCTTCAACTGTTTCAGTCTCAAAGTCAAAATAGGGTTTGGATCTCTCCTCCCTAGATTTCACCACTACAAACCCACGATCATTACAAAATCTTAATAATAATATATATAAATATAACAAAAATTGGCTATTTGAATTTTAATAAATTACCTTTTAGTCATTACATTTGTGGTATGCAACCACTTTTTCAACAACATATAAATTGATTAAATCTATCATAGCAATTAAAATGGAAAAAAAGGAATGAAATACAATTTGAAATAGAATTCAAATTTAGAAAGTATCAAAATTAATCAATAGACAATATAATAACAGTTGGCAGTACATTTATTGACACTTTTGTAGTGAACAGAGCTTGACCTATCCCACAAATAATAGGTAACAACAATTTGCCATTACTTTATCATATATCAAAACTAAGATATCTATGGTTCAAATATACTTCTAAATATTAAATTTGTTTAGGAATCAATTAAGTCTACCTCAATTAATTGATTTTTATCAGATATTCATCATCTCATACTGAGGTTTAACAGTTTATTGAAGCTCATAACTGACAAATTAAAAAAGGAAAATAGTGAATACAGGAACAACCCATTTCTACTCACTATTAACATAATTGCTCTCCACAGCTTTGAATTCTGCCTGCAGCTCACTCATTTCTGTGACCATAGCTCTTGTAACTGATTCAAGAAGTCTACGTTCAAGAGGAGATATTGCTCGCCTACCTTCTGCCTCCATCCTACTTGCAATCTTATATAAACCATTGCTCATCTGAAAGAAAATCGAAGTGACTATAATCATCTATTAATTCTCATCTTTAAAAAAATTAGGCAGATAAATAAAAAAAATATATAGATGTTTAAAAGTAATCTATCATCTAAAAGCTGGAATAAATAGTCAATGTAAATTTAATACTCTGAAAGCCGACATTATACCCCAACCATATGAGCGATCATAATCATTGTATTTTGCATGAATGATTGAAATTTGAATTTAGAACACTAATTAAAATGAAAGATCCGATTTACAAGACATCAAATATACTTAACCTTAATCAAACACACTATGACAAAATAAAAAGATGTGGTTTTTAAATCGAATTCGTAATTAATTATTAGGAATTAAAAACTCTCAAAGATTTTCCATATTATTGTATTAATTTTTTTTACCATTTATATGTCAAAAGAGATAAGAGCTTGAATGTCAATATTAGTTTGCAACAAATTTAAATTATTCCACCGTTCTGCCATCACCAACACATAGAATCTTAATATGATTCATCATCTTTTCTCACTTAGACCATAGCTGGATGGCAGTGAAGAATAAAACTGTATATATGAAAAACTCAAAATGGGAAAAAATGGCAAATGAAAAAGTGAGTTTAAGAGAGCACAGTTTTAGAGCAGTAACCCAATTCAAGTGCCTGGGAATTGTGGTCACAGTTGATAACAAAATAGAGAGTGAAATACAAGCCAGAATAGCAGCAGGAAATAGGTGTTATTCCTCAGTACAAAGAGTGTTTAAGTTAAAATCACTCTCTAAAAGAATATAAATTCAACTGTACAAAACCATAGTAAGACAGGTAGTCATTTATGGGTGCGAGACATGGCCCCTGACCAAAAAATCAGAACTTATGGTCAACACATGGGAAAGAAAAATATTAAAAAGAATCTGTCTGGGGTTGAGTGGCCGAAAATGGTGTATGGAGAAGAAGAAAGAATGAGGAGATGATGGAGCTATACGAGCCGGACATAGTGATGTAGATAAAGAAAGCCAGACTGAGATGCATGGGACATGTGGAAAGAATGCCGGACCACAGGATAGCGAGGAGAATGCTCAATGAGAAACCGGTGTACAAAACTGGAGGAGGATAGCACAGGATCACGGAGATTGGTCGGCTGTGGTGTTGGAGCCCTGGGTTCTTGCAGGGCCGTACAGCCAAAGTAATAAATAATAAATAAATAAATGTTAAGATAGAGTTTGCCCTTGAGAAGATAAAGATACGCTGGTTTGAGTTCGGGTAGATTTAGCAAGGCTTCTAGTTTCTTGGACAACTGTAATGGTTCGTAATGACATGTCCTAGTGAAAGAGCTCGTGCCCGTTATATGCTGCGTAATTAAAAAGGGAATTCCCCGGTTAACAGGTTAAGATGCAATATTTGTAGGATTCTGTAATGACGGAACATGATACTACTGCTGTTGTTTAATGTTTGACTGAATGTAACTTCTTCTATTTGATACGTATGTTTTATATTGGCTTGGGAACTTAGGCACCCATCTGAGAACTATTGCTGAATCGGTGAACAACATGATGGTCTTAATTCCATGGCGCTCAATAAACTCTGAGATTGATAAGATTAGCTATGTTAGTAAGTAGATGGCACAAAATTTAAGACAGAGTATGCTTATAATTCATCATAGAAAGACTAAATACAAACATAAAAAAGAGAAAATTCATGAGAGCCCAGGATGTGAAAACCCTCTTTTATTTTAGAAGTTTTTAGAAAACCCTCTTTTATTTTAGAAGATGTTAGCACATCAGAATTTGTTTCGACAATTTGTAAATAGATCACTGCTGCATATCCTATTTCAGACAAGTTGCAAAACCCTAAGATTCGAGCCTTGTCTTGGTTTGATCCAATCCAACATGTTACTTTAATATGGTTCGCATTAATCAATTCTCATAGGAAGGCCATCCAATTGTCAACAATTTCTTTCCGTGGAGTTTCATCCCATCTCAATTTTAACCAGAGAAAGATAACTGAATCAAAGTAAACAAATTTGAAAAAGCTTGCTAACTCTTTTAAATTACACATGGCTGCACTGACCGTCCCCACCAACTCAGTCGGCGCACAGAAAATATGGTTATCTTTCTAGGGTTAATAACCATAACTATTATTATAATAATAATAATTCATCAGGCAAAGGTTATCACCTGGCTCAGAAAACAACAATTAGCCATTCTCTTTACATGGACGATGTCAAATTGTATGCCAAGAATGAGAATGATTTGAGAGCATTCTTGAAACAGTCAGAACCTTTAGTGAAGACTGACTGGTGGACTAAAGATGTACAAAAGGCGATACAAGATAACAAAGCTTGGAAGAATTACCTGAGTCAGAAAACCCCGACTGCCTACCAGCCAAATCATTAGTCATTCAAGCAAAAAGAAGGCCTTGGGAGGATTTTGGTAGGAAGCTGGAGGAAAATGCTAAAGAGAAGGATTGACCTACTTCCCTGAATGGAATCACAGATAAGAATGGAAGCATCATCTGGTGTGAGGAGCGTATCATGGAAAGATGGAGGGAATATTTGAAAGACCTGCTGGAACAAAGAGACTTCTAGAAACGAGTGAAAAGCATAGTTGATTGCCAGCTAGGAGAAGAACAGTACAGCTTTAGAAATCAGCGAAGCACACAGGATCTCATTTTCACGATGAGACAAATAACAGCAAAGACTGTTGAAAAAGATAAAGAGATCTCCATCAGTTCCATGGACCTCCAAAAGGCTTTTGACAGAGTAAGGAAAGAAGACATAGAGCGGATACTGTCTGAAGGGGGGAATAGACAGTGTAACAACCTTGGCTGTAATCTCTATAAAAAGATGAGGAATGTAATTAGAACCAGAAACCACATTTCATAGGAACTTGCGACAACAGTAGGTATCCGCCAGGACTGTAGATCAAGTCCGTTGCTCTTCGTTTTGGACTTGGCACTAAGGAGGGCAAAGCTGATGATGAGGAAATTCCAGTTAGGCCACCCCCATCAAATTATCATTGTTGGCCATCACTGATGACCTCGTCTTACTAGCTGCCAATGACCAAGACCTCCAACATTACATAAATGAAAGAGGAATTAATGACAATATATATGACTAAATGTATGTGAATAGGGAAGAAACCCCAAAGGATAATGAGGGTACTGAGGGTTTGAGGACAGAGATCAGAGCAGGTTGAGAGTTTGTAATGTACAGTATGTCCGATATGGATTGATCAGTATGCTGTGAATTACGGCAACCCAATGTAGTTGGACAGCACTTCTGAAAATAAAGCATTTCTCTCTCTAGGTGCTCATCTCAATGAAAGCGGCTACATTGACGAAAAGGTGGTCCAAAGAATCGGAGCAGCAGGGAAGATGTTTAATATGGTCCGATGGGGTTCCTGGGAAGATGAGAGGTGACAAAGCAGTCCAAACTGACTGTCTATAAATCGACCTTCCTTCCTATCCTATCTTACTTTTCAGAATCACGGACTCTCACCTCAAAGCACAGGATTCAGATACAGGCAATGGAAATGAAGTACTTGCAAAAAGAAGAATGGAAAACTTGGAGAGATAGGATTCGGAATGCAGCCATAGAATAGAATTGAAAAATAATTTTACGAGACCAGGTGCCTTAAGAATAACAGATGTGTACAAAATTTAATAAAGATATATCCATATGGGCCAATCTTGATGCTAAACCAGCTGAGACCATTATGGAGGAACACAAATGAAGATGGTTCGGACATCTCCTTACGATAGACCCAGAGATAATCGCCAGGAAGACTGTACGGAAGTAAAAAGGCCCTGGGAAAGCCTTGCATCTTCTGGGAGGACAGCATAAGGGGTGCTTTCAGGAGGAGAGGAATGGACTGGAACCGAAGGAGTTGGCTCAGGAAAGAGATACTTAAGTCCAGGCTCTATAAAAAGGATCCTCACACTGCACAGCGGTAGAAGAGGGAAGTATTATAATGATGATGGAAAAAAAGTAAATGATATAACTTTAAAAATCCATATGATTCAGAACTAAACTAAAGTTTGAATAATTTTGTTGACAATTACAATTAATATCAACTTCAGAAATATTTATGGTCCAATCTGATTCACTGTGAAAAAGTGGTAAAATAATATGTTTTCATTAAATAAGAAGAAGAAACAAAGCAATATGAATATCATACATTGAACGTACTCGCATGATGTCTTCTGTTAAAGATTTAATCTCCTGCTCATCTCTGTCATTGTCATCAAAAGCAGGCCGAGTTATAAGATTACCATAAAGGTCTTTCAGGGTTGCAAGCTTTGACTTCAGCCTCATCTTAAAAAAAAAAAGAAAGAAATAAAGCAGAAAAGTTAACTTCATTACAATACCATAATTAAAAAGTAATGAATATATGTGCTGCCCAAAAATAAATCCATGCTTTATATATATTTTTAGGATAAAAATATTGTTACAGGTTTAATTCAGATAGAATTCAAATGTTTCATCAATATTTATTTACTTAACAACTAACTTTTGACCATCATCAGATACAATATAATTGATTATGAAGCTGTACTAACTAGGAAGAAAATGGTCCGGGTGGAGGTCAAGACTACGGAATTATTTTTCGCAACATCCCTACCATCAAAAAAGTAATGTCACCAAAAACCTTATCCACTGCTGTCTTTCCTTAACAGACACCCAATTCCAATGGATTAAACACATTCTACTTTCCAGCAACTTCCCATCCTACATCATCCAAAACATCTTAGACCCTCCTCAAAATAACATTAATGGTAGTTATCCTCCCCCAGGTTCTACACAGCCAATTTCTAGCTCTTTCCTCAATAGATCCCTTCCATATATCCCCACTCTATCAGATAATATCAACAAAGTCCTACGACCCACTTTTCCAAATTTACGGCTTGGTCAAAAACCTTTTTTTTTCCCCTCCCTTCCCTGCCTGTGAGGCAGACAGGGTTTGCCTCCAGTGGGGGTACACCACTGGAGGTACTATTTCCGGGATTTTTTTTTTATTCTGTTTTTTTTCTTTATTCGTATAAAAACTAAGGTGTAGCCCGGTGCACGGTTGTGCACCTTAGGGCTACACTTTATCCTTATGCCTCATCTTCTTCCTTTCGTTTAGTCTCCGTCTGATCCTCCGTTGGTCCGGAGGTCTTCCCGGTGCCGGTCCTCTCTTCGTCATCATGAAGTGGGCCGGACCTACGGCCTCTCTCTATCCGTATAAGAACTCCCTGAAACTTGTGTAGTTCTCCTCCTCCACAAGCTCAGGGAACACTTCCTCAGTGATCACGTATTTACCCGTTTTCGTGGACAACCTTGCTCTCAGGGCGTCATAAGCTGTGCAGGATGCGACCACATGTTCGGCAGTCTCCGGGACTCCACAGCTGGGGCATTTGGGGTCCAGGTCATATCCGTGTTGTGCGAGCTTCCATCTGAAGCCCCCATGCCCCGTGAGGATCTGTGACATCCAGTCACACGAAAACAAAGACAGAAAACCCACTTAGCTTTTAATCTTGTCTTGATCAAAAACCATGCAACCAACTTTCCCACCTGTACACTAAATTAAAAATACCCGATTCTCACCAAAAACCTCTCCAAAATAGTGTACCATATTCCCTGTTCTAGCCTCAACTGCAATTCTTCCTATATTGGTGAAACATAAAATCATCTAAAACGTTGAGTATTCCAACACAAAGCCTCTAGTTCTTCTAAAAAACAGTCTGCCTTCAAACTGTCAGAACATGCTCTGACATTAAACCATACTTTCAATTTTGACCAAACCTCTGTTCTTGCCACATTAAAAAAAAAAAGATTGCAGAATCCATCCATATACACCTAGAACCAAACCCTGTCAACCTCAAAATTGCCAAAAACTGTATTTCCAACACCTATAAACACATTATCAATCTTTTACCTGTTATTTAAACCTAGTCTAGTGTCAACCCCCGCTGATCAAACTAGGAAAGAACCATTTTTAACTTATTATTAACTATGTTTAACTTTTCATTTACCAATAACTTACAACTTTCCTCATTACTCATTCTCCATTGTTCTTGTCCAAGGGTTTCAAAATATATTGATAAATCATTATATCATCTACATCATTTTTTTTTCATTAGTTGTTTTGTTATTATACTGCTCCCCTTCATCTTATATTATTTTTTACATTATATAATTTATTTTTTCATTTTCTATCTTATATTAATTTTTATTTTTCATAACTCCATAAATTTTTTTTATCATTATATACTACAATAGTTTTATAACTTCCCAAACTAATATCTCTTTGTTATTCAAACCCCTTTGGCTTCTGTTCTCTATAATCTATCTTAAATAATCTTACTGTTATTCTTTAATTTTATTATCCATTTTTAGTATCAATATTCATAACGGTTTTTAGTAATTAATCGCTTATGATAACCTTTTCTCTACACTATCAAAATTTTCACTTAGCTCTGCCAATAAAATTTACTCCTCATAGCATCCTCTCCTCAAATATCCTCAAACAAAAGAGCTTCTCTTTTACTTCCCCATCATGTCCAGTGTCATAACCTCCTGTCACACCAACTCCCAATCCCAATCCTTGCCCTCTCATTTTGATGAATTTCATCAATATTTTACCCAAAGTTTTTATCACACCATGGGAATCTCAGAAACATGGCTAAAACCCCATATCCCGACCTCCGTTGTTTCCTTACCTGACTATTCCTTCCTCCGCCACGACAGAGTAGACCGGATTGGTGGAGGCATAGTTCTTTACAACCACAACTCCCTAAAATCACGTACCCTAGATTCCTCACCAGCGTCCTATTACCCTCACATAGAATTTCTTTTTGTCGAAATTTCATGCAACTCAAATCCTCTCCTATATGTCGTAGTATATTGCCCTACTTTCGTCCCTTTCGATTCTTTCTTTGAGTCGGCCCTTTATAACCATGTTCCTCTCTACAACCACATCATAATCTCCGGTGACTTTAATACTAATCTGCTGGTCCAATCCAATGATAGACTTTACCTTGAAAACCTCTTTTACTCTCTACACCTCTCCATTGTTCCATTTTCTCCCACCTGGTTAGACTCGAAAATCCAAATTTCATACAATATCGAAATGCCAGAAATCCTACAGAAAACTATAACCTTTCGCAACCTAGATAGACTCACCACTGAAAATATATCACCTTCCCTCGAAATCCTGAATTGGAACCAAATTTATTCCAGTACCACCATCAATTCAATGGTTGACATACACCTGCCAATCTCAAAAGCATCCTGGATACCCATGCCCCACTCAAAACTTTAAACTTCCGTCACCATCCTGCACTGGATGTGTCAAAAAATTAAAGACCTGCAAAGGAAGCATGATGCTGCCCAGAGACGCTTTAGACGTACTAGGCTTACTGATGACTACCAAGACTACCAGGGTCTTCACAATTTGACAACGTCTACAATCAAACAAGCAAAATCCAAATATTTCCATGAAGCCCTTTCCACTGATCCTAAATCTAAATGGCAACTCCTCCGAAAGCTCTCCCTCTGTAATCCCTCATCCTTCAGAGCCTTTCCTGTCTCTCCCAATGAAATGAACTCGTACCTTTTGTCTGCCTCAATTAACATATCAAAATCATCCTCCTCCATCTTTTCACTAACGCCATCTTTCAACCCTGACAATTTTTATTTCTTAGACATTTCACCTACCGACATTATTTCCTCCGTTCTGAAATCCCACTCCAGTTCAACTGGCTTTGACGAGATACCTGTCAAATTACTAAAGTTATACCTCGTTGATATCCTACTCTTCATATATAATTTCTCCCTACAAAATGCAGTAGTCCCTACTTCTTGGAAAAAAGCCTTAGTCCATCCTATAAACAAAACCTCTACCCCAGTATCTCCCAAAGACTACTGGCCAATCTCAATACTTCCAAACCTCTCGAAAGAATAGTCCAATCTCAAACATCAAACTTTCTCGAACAGTCCAAACTCCTTGATCCACTTCAATCAAGCTTTCGTCCTGGTTTCTCTACACAATCTGTGTTTAAAGGTCGCAATAAATTGAAGATAGCTGCATTTTTGATATATTGTAAGGGCATTTCTGAGTAATTGAAATCCAAGTTTGCAACCGAAAAAACGAATGGGAAAACTTTTGGTGGCCGAAAAACCTCGAAATTTTCAGAGTTAATTCATTTTTCGGCCTTTATCTCGTAATCCATGAGTTTTTGATAAAAAACATAGGTGACTGACCATTTTAATGTAGACTAAATTTGCTACAATTTGAATCCAACCGCGGCTCTGTAGTTTTATTAGATTCTGAGTTAAGTCCCTTTGAAAATTGGTCATTTTTTCCAAAAGTCCCAATTTTAAGTTTTGGCCCACTTTCGTGAGGAACACCGGCTGAAGGAGTGATCCAATGATGAAAGTCATGGGGAATGAAGCTGTAGTAAATTTAATTAGCATTAATTAAGGCACAAACCGAGGCCTTTAGGTCTAATAGATTTTGGGTTACGCCCCTTGGTAATTTTTTCCAAATAGTCCAAACAAAGGCCAGTGGCAAGGTTTTTGAGGGTCGCATTTTTTATATGTTGTAAGGGCATGTCTGAGTAGTGCAAATCCAAGTTTGCAACCGAAAAAACAGATGGGAAAACTTTTGGTGGCCGAAAAACCTCGGGGTGACTCCCCCCACTATGCAAATAGTGCCTACTAGTACTACCATTATTTTTGTAGAGGTAATTTACAAGTAAATATTTATACTTTACAATAAACAAGCTGTTTTAGATCGATTCATGGCGTACAAGGTCATTTTTTTAAAACACCCACTTTCCCCGATTTTCCTTTTGTTTTATTAACAAGAGAAGTATAACAACTAAAGGCCTCATTATGTGCTTAAATTATTGCCAATGACTTTCATCGAAGGATCACTCCTTCAGGCGGTGTTCCTCACGAAAGTTGGGCAAAACTTAAAATTTGGACTTTTTGGAAAAAATTAACAATTTTCAAAGTGAAACTAATAATCTATTAGAACTACAGAGCCATGGTTGGATTCAAATTGTAGCAAATTTAGTCTAATTAAAAATGGTCACTTATGTCTTTTTTAATAAAAAATGCACCGATTAGGAGATAAAGGCCCAAGACTGAATTAACTCCGAAAATTTCCCACCACCAGGCCACCTAAAGTTTTCCCATCCGTTCTTCCGGTTGCAAACTTTGATTTTCACTACTCAGACATGACCTTACAACATATCAAGAATGCAGCTCTCTTAAATTTATTGAGACCTAAAGCACTTTTTTTGTACCTGGCCGCTGGCCTATTACCAAATTCATCACTGATATAAATACAGCCATGGACAACAAACAACTAACTGTACTAATCCTACTTGACTTTTCTAAAGCTTTCAACTCCTTGGACCATTTTATCCTTTTTGCCAAACTAAAGTCATTGTCCTTTTCCAACATGGTTCCAATCTTTCCTCTCTGACAGGTCCCAAGCAGTTTCCATCCCCAATCAACCCCTTTCCTCTTTCCTTGCTCTATTCTCAGGTGTGGCACAGGACTCAAGCATCTCTCCTCTCCTTTTCAACTGTTACATCAACGATTTTCCTAAATCTGTTCAACACTATTCCTACCATCTATATGCTGATGACTTCCAAATCTCTGTATCCTATCCTCCTTCTGAGCTATCATTTGTGTTCGCCATTATTCAGCAAGAACTAGATAGGATCACTGCCTGGGCATAGCTGAACAAACTGGAATTGAAGGCAATGAAATCTCAGGCATTTGTTCTAGGTTCCAACTCCCTCCTTACAGCTATCCTCACCCTCCCAACATTAATCCTAAACGATCACCCCATCAGATTCAACTCCTCTGTAAAAAACCTAAGCATTACTATTGACCAAAAAAATCTTTCCTGGAAACCCCATATCACCCAATTATCCCGACGGTCAATTAGTTCTCTGAAATTATTCCATCGATCTCAGCATCTCATATAATATTTCCTAGACAGTATTTCCTTAGTGCTTTTCTATGTCAATCCATTAACTCACAACTACCTTCATATATTCACAGTCTTCTCCAATTCAAATCCTCTGTCCAGCACAACAAAACAAGATCCGCCTTTCCGATCTCTAGAATCGTTTCCACAGAACCAATGCATTCGAGCGTTCCTTCCTTGCCCGCTCCACCACTCAATCCCTCCTTTCATCCGCCATGCTTCTTCACTGGCTTCATTTAAATCCTTGCTTTACCAACATCCCTGACATCCCAAAAAGATGCTCTCTAAGCAGGTCAATCATCCACTTACATAAATTAGTATTGAATAATCGATTTTGTTGCCTACGTGTTTTCTTTATTTTTCCCAAAGAAGATAGAGACTATGCAAATACTTTATTACATGCTATCCAATTAATTTATTTTATATAGTAATATTATAATTAACAATTTTATTAATTTTGCTTATTAAAATTTTGTTTGTAAAATATTTATTTTTGACAATTAGTTAAAATCCTGTCAAGTTTATTACTTTTTAGTTATTTAATTTCTATTTTTATTATGTGTTTGAAACTTTTAATTACTTCATGATTTGTATAATTATATAGCCTTCTGGCCAGATATATATATATATATATATATATATATATATATATATTATGTTTATTTTTTTTGTTCATGATTGTTATTCTAAAAGGACTTGGTCCCAGAGTAAAGTTTGTATTCTATTCTATTCTATTCTATGTGTCATGTTATTATTCATTACTCTCTGTTTACTTTATTCTTATTACTTTTTGTTATTCCATACCTTTTATTGGATTATCCATTTTATCTTTATGTCTTGTTATTATTTACCATATGTTTATTAGTCTTATATTATTCCATACCATATTATTCCTTAAAAAATTTGTGTGTGTGTGTGTATGTATATATGCATGTAATATATACATATATATGTATGTATGTATATTTTTATTAATTTTTAATCTACTATAATTCTGTTCTATAAATTTAACTATAATTTTTTATTTGTATTAATTTTCACTTTATTATTATATCTACTATAATTCTATTCTATAATTTTAACTACAATTTTTTATCTTTATCTACTATAATCTGTCCTAGTTCTTAATTTTTCATTTGTTACTTTTTTTAGATACTTCGTTGGATAATTTTTCATTTAGTACTTTGCCTATAATTTTTAATTTTTTATTTGTTACTTTGTTGGATATAAACAATAACTCTTAGTCATTATATAATTCAATCCCCTCTGGTTTTTATTTCTACTACTTACAACATATAACATTATTCTATCAATATACCACATACAGTGTTATTTTGTGCCATATGTTATTTTAATTTATTTGTATCTTTTTTATTGCAAAGAAATGCATTTTCTGCATAATATTTATTTGAAATGCAAAGAAGCATTTTCTAATGGTCTTTGGTCCATTACACCTCAAAAATCGCCTTGAGAAGGTCATCAATGGTTGATTTGCTGAGTTTTGAGTTTCCCTGTCAGTTCTTGAACAGTTGTTCTGGGACTTTCTTTCACCAAACCTCGGAGAACCTGGTCATCAAGGGCAGTACTTCTTCCATGGCCTTCTCTCTTCTTCTTCAAGGCTCAAGTCCCCTTCTCGAAATCTCTGGAACCATTGTTGAACAGTGCACTCACTAAAACTACCTTTGGCCCAGACTTCATTGATATTTCTGGCCATTTGGGCCCGCTTACGGACAAATTTGAATTGGTAAAACAAAATTATGCTTTAACATCTTAGTAAAACTGAATTATTTCCAAGTAACAAAATGTTACAGAGGTTAACAAACTGTTTTCATTTATAAAAGTCATAAGTCTCACAAACAAAAACAGTTAACTATTTGGAGGAGTATTTTAAAGAAAATATAAAATCATGCATTATTTTCTGGACAACCCAATAATTCATAACAATGAAAATGTTTAAGTGTGAATTTAGGAGATATTCACTTTTATTCGAATTTTATTTATTTACTATGCCTAAATAACTCATAACAATGAAAATCTTTAGGTGTGAATATCTCCTAAACAAAATGTTCGAGGACATACGTCCATAGGAAATTTTTTTCTTGTTTTGAGGCCCTTAGTTCAAATTTTCAGTTTAGCTACTTAACCTACCATAGATATGGTACATATACATGTACATGTATATGTATATGTACATATACACATATACATGTATGTACTGAACTTAAATTTTTGTGTACATTATTTAACAAAAATTAATAAAATATGGGTTTTGGCTTTAACATGAAATAAACAATTAAATTTAAAGCAAGGAATATTCATTAACAAAGTGAAAATTTGAAAATCAGGGGCCTGAAAATAGACAAACTGGTGTGTGGATGATATTTTTTAGCAAATATGGCTAAAATGTTTATTTTAGACTACCAGGTTTTCAGATTTTTTATTTATTTGTTTTTAATCAATATTCCTTCCAGTAAATATAATTGATTTTTCCAATGTTAAAGGAAGATACAAAAGCCCAAATTCTTCTTATTTTTTTTCTAATTCTTAAAATTTGAACACAAGAAAGAATATTCACTAACACATGGGATGTACACAATTATAAGGATTTATGATAATTTTAAATCATATAAGAGATTGAAGGAGGATAGTTTATTATAAGTTTCTTAGAAAAAACAATTATTTATGAAGGATGTCTGTTAATAGTTACTATTATGGGAAGTTCGATTGAAATTTCATGAATCTTTATTTTTTACCTAAGACTCCTGTGCAGATTTCAAACAAAAAAAAAAAAAAAAATCAAATTGCTTTAATTCAGCTGCAGTTCTACCTGGGAAAACAGGATAATTTTAATGTCTTTTTGTTGTTATGGTTTCAACCATGGCCCAGAAGTCATAATAGAAAAGTTTAAAGTTGTAATAAATCAATGGTTACCAAATTTATATTTCCCACAGTTACTAAAAGAAAAAAAAAACCTTAACATGAACTTTAAATTAACCATCTCAGCAAAATGTATGTGTCGAATATATATATACTGAAATATGTATGGTCAGCTGGTGTTAGAATGTGCACCCGTAAGGATGGTGGCCACCCTGTTATTCACATCGACTAACCTCCTGATCTCGATGTCTTCAGCTGTCTGTGCGGCACCTATCTGCTTTCTGGCAATTCTCATGAACTCGAGGTCCACAACGACACCTAAGTTTTTATTTAACATTTATAGTTATGTAAATGTAACATTTCTTTGATGTTAATTGTATGAATATATATTTTCATTTAATTATGATAGTTTTGTTTAACTACGGTTTAAAGATTTTGTTCATAACTCACCCAGTAAATCCCTCTTTTTTACAGCATCTCTTTCCTTCAGATATCAAGAACTTCTCTATTACCCCTTGGTTATGTCTTGTGTCCTGACCTATCAGGTTAATTCCCAATCCTAACCTGCTCATTTTGATGAATGCCAACAATATTTTACCCACAACTTATACCACATCATCTCCTAAACATAGCTAAAACCTCACATTCCTACCCCTTTTATCTTCCTACCTGACTATTTGTTTCTCTGCCATGAACAGATTAACCAGACTGGGGGAGAAATAGGTCTTTACCTCCATCAAACCCTAAGTTACCATTATGGAAAGTTCAACTGAAATTAAATGAATCTTTCCTTCCTTTGCCTATGACTCTAACCGAATTCACAATATTAAAAAAATAAATTTCCTTCAATTCAACTGCAGCTCAACATGTGAAAATAGGATAATGTGAATGGGTGTTTTTAGTTATTTCTTCAACCATGATCAAGAAAAAATCAAGTTAAAAGCCGAAAAAAAACCCTTAAATTCACTAACTTAGCAAAACTGTCACCTTTCATGAGGTGAACAGTAAAAACAAAAAACTTAAATGAAAATTTTAGCATAATTACCTCAAAGAATTTATAGGAATCTTTGACATGAATGCTACGCAAACATAAAAGGCTCTATCTGGATAAGTTAGGTAGCAAGTAACAGCTCAAGAGCAATAAATGCCTGATTACTAACACAAATAGAACCCTAACAGGAAAATATAGCACAACTCCAGAATACTGGCCATGTTATCAGTTCATTACATATTCTTCCAATAACAGTAGCTATTAACAGACATCTCTCATAAGCAAACAGTTTTATTTGATGTCATATTATTAACCTTGAATGATTTTTAAATAATCTAACCTTTTAATGAACAATCACAGACCTTTTATATATATATATATATATATATATATATATATATATATATATATATATATATATATATATATATATATTTATATTAATATAAAAATTTAATCAAGGCATCTTTCCCCCCAATAAATGTACATAAATTAAAATATATTACCATTGTAAATTGAGACTCTTCCGCCATAGATGACCAACTTGGAGGTATTTTACCAAGTTCGATGTCATCTTCCATTGGCACAAGAGCTAATCTATCACTCAACACCTAAAATTTATAGGTCATTAAAATATCTCGCATATACTAACATTCAGAAAACTGATATACATTTTAAAAATTGCAATACATACCGGATTGAAGTATATATAATGACAACGATACAAAAACTAATGACAAATATTGCACATAAAAACTATCAATCAGTTATTTTGAAAAAAATAACATCAGTAACTCTAAGAAGACAAGTTTATCTTTGAAAAATGTCTTTAACAATTAAACAAATCAAAGAGAAAAATTATGGTTTTTTAAAAATCTGTAAACAGTATTATTAATAATTAGCATATATTACTTTAATAAATATATAAGAGAAATGTGATACAAAACAAATGAGCTTAATTACGATATAGAGAAGAGGAAAGGAATGTTTAAAGGTCACTCAAAATCAATCGCATCCTGAATGAAAATCCAGGTATGTAGAATGCAGAAGTATAATAGGGCTTTTTTATTATTTTTTTTCATCATTGAATACTGAAAATATGCATATATTAAAACAAAATAAGTTCTATTGATTAATTCCACAGTAAAACATACAAACTATAAAAGATTATACAGTCTGAGTCATAAGTATTCATACACCTGCAATTTCTTCAGTATAAATAATAAACACAATTGGTGTTAAAAAATAAAACACTTTGCCCAATAATTATTTTACTAAAATCAAATCAATTGAAACTTCACCATTTAATGTCTTATAAAAATCAATTAATACTTAATATAAAAAATAAATAAATATGATTTACAAAAAACAATAGGCATTGAAAGTATTTTATACAACTATATGAATATTACAAATTTATAACATAAACAATATCTTTTAAGAATTAATATTTTGTAGGCCCCATTTAGCCTATATTACGCATTCCAGACGTTGTGGCATGGAATCTATTAATTTTTGTGAGAATGAAGCGGAGATTTGATTCCATTCTTCCAAGATAATGATCTTCTACTTTTCTTTTAAAATACTCCCATACGCACTCAATTGGATTGATGTCAGGTGGCTGAGAAGAGATCACCAACCACTTTGGGACGTAAATGATCCACATTTTAGATTTCCATGCGGTGTGTTTAGAATCATTGTTTAGTTGGAAAATACAATTTTCCCAATTCCTAATTTTCTTGCACTGGAGTAAAGGTTCCTTTTCAGAACATTTGTATACTTCACATGATCCATAATACCATTAATATTATATATAATAGTAATAGTAATTTTTAATGGAAATAAATTATCATCGCGAATTTTTTCAAGAAACCAGTTACTAAAATTCAATCTCTTGACATAATCTTGAGGTAATAAATTCTGAACTTTTTGAAGATGGTATGGGTAGCGATTATCACCTTTCAAAGTTCGCCATATTGCTTGCCACGATATTGCTGAAGCAGCAGATGCTCTTCGGATGCTAGTCTCAGGATTGTTATCGAAGTGGCGTTGGACACAATTTCTTCTCTGATAATCTGCTCTTACTGCCGCCTGGAATTGGTCGCCTTCATTACGTATTAAGAATGACCCAGTCTCTCGTAGTCTATTAAAAGTTAACGAAAAGACTCGTCGATTAGGCGCGCATATACCCGCACCGCTTCTAAAGCATTACCGTTACAGAAACCATACACAAAAATCATATCAGCGTATTCAACATTAGAATATGTATGCGGCATTGTGGCTGATGCTATTCACACAAAAATATCTGAGTAACTGACTGAAGACTGATTTAGGAATTATAATCCTAGAAGGAAGCCAACATGTAAACAAATAAAATAATGTAAAGGATAACATTATGTGCTTACATATGTCACTGCCTAACCTGACGAACGTTGAAAGGAGATAATCGCTACCTGTAACATTTTTGTTTTGTTTCTTTTTTTGCGATTTTCTCTAAAACTAAGCAAAAACGAGAAAATCTCTAAAGGACTTTTTGTCTTAGTTTTTCGGTCCCCTATGAGTTCCTGAAGTTTTGCCATTTAAATTCGGGACACCCTGTATATTGTACTTAAAATATCAGCCCAATCACTAAAATATTTATTAATAAATTAGATCACAGTTTCTAAATTAATAGCTCTTCTTATAAAACTCACCCAAAGGAATAGAAAACAAACACTAATTGATATACTGAAAGCTATATCTAGTTGGCCATTCTTACACTGCCAAATATAAAGCTTAATACAATCAATCGCAAACAATTGGTATTATCAAATTACTAATAAATTGGTATTGTCATTTATATATGTAACTAATATAGTATAAAATATTGCACAGGTTTGTGAGGTTTCTCGTTAATTATAAAAAGCCAATGACCCAATCTCTCGTAGCCTATTAAAAGTTAACGAAAAGACTCGTCGATTAGGCACTCTTCTATTTTATTTGGAAATCGGCGCGCATACTCCCGCACCGCTTCTAAAGCATTACCGTTACAGAAACCATACACAAAAATCATATCAGCGTATTCCAACATTAGAATATGTATGCGGCAATGTGGCTGATGCTATTCACACAAAAATATCTGAGTAACTGACTGAAGACTGATTTAGGAATTATAGTCCTAGAAGGAAGCCAAAATGTAAACAAATAAAAGAATGTAAAGGATAACATTAAGTGTTTACATATCTCACTGCCTAGCCTGACGAACTTTGAAAGGTGATAATCGCTACCTGTAACATTTTTGTTTTGTTTCTTTTTTTGCGATTTTCTCTAAAACTAAGCAAAAACGAGCAAATCTCTAAAGGATTTTTTGTCTTAGTTTTTCGGTTCCCTATCAGTTCCTGCAGTTTTGCCATTTAAATTCGGGACACCCTGTATATATAGACATAAACTATGTAAATACTTTATTGCATGCTATCCCATTCATTTACCTGATTTAGTAATTTTGTTATCAACTATTTTATTAATTTTGTTTATAATTATTTTGTAGGTATTAATGTATTAATTTTCGACAATTAGTTAAAATCCTGTCAAGTTTCCTCCTTTTTAGTTATTTCATTTCTATTTTTATTTTTATTATGTTTTTGTCACTGTTAATTACTTCATGATTTGTATTATTATATAGCTTTCTGGCCAGATGTATATTATGTTTATTTTTTTTGTTCATGATCGTTATTCTAAAGGGAATTGGTCCCAGAATAAAGTTTGTTTTCTATTCTATTCTATTATATATAATCCTGAAAATGATATAAAATCTGAGTCAAAGCATCAGTAAAAATAAATAAAAAATAAACTGACTGAAGACGTTTTAATAACTGAGACGAATGCAAAACAAATATTATCAATTTGTATAAATTTGGAAATCAATTTCACTAAAGTTGTTCAACAACTGAAAGGAAATAACAGAGTACAATTCATGACTATTAAATTAATACAATATCAAGTTTAAAATTAAACAGAATATATTATGAACACACAATTAATTGAAGTTTTAGAAATTTATAAAACAGTGTTTAAGAAGGGATTTATACATAAAATAGGGGGTGAAGGGTAGCTACAAAGCACCCAGGGAGATAAGTACCTCTCAGTCCGATTGGTCTTGGCTTCTGAGAAATTTTTATTAGTACCAGAACCCAAGCGAGGTGAAGAGCCTGCACGTGGTACCCCTGCACAGTGGGGAGTTCCTCCTCACTGACGAAACCCATCGGAACTAGACTGGGAAGTCGATAAACATCCCCCAATCCAGGCGGAACTGCATAGGCTATTGGATGAATGGCTGAGGGTGATTCAGTCCTACTATGCGAACTCCGGTTTCAATAAATGCCTTCCTATAGTAACAAGGCTCTGCCATAGGTGACCGTTTATTTCCTTGATACTCGTGGGAACAAAATGAACCCGAATTACACTAATCTTAAAATAAATGAGGACTGCATGGAGTCCAATATGACTGATTCATCAGGAATTAGCCAATCGGTCTCTGAACTGATGGCCAACTTAGAACAAGAGGTCTCAGACCTCGCAGAGGAAAGGGAACCACCTGCACAGCAGCTGGCAACCACCTCTGAGATCAATATAAACAAACTTCCAGACGAAGTCTGGAAGAATATGACACATAGCCAAAGAAAGAACTTTCTACGGAAAAAGAAGAAAGCGACTCCCGCCAAAACTCAACCCTCAACCTCCAAGGATGAGAGGAAGAGAGGCAGGGAGAAGCAGGAGACTCCTTCACCCTGCAAAACGGTGAAGAAACCTAAAATGGATTACAGTGGAGCAGCCGCAAGCATCAAGGTTACAGTTGCCCACACAGATTACCATCATCAAAAACTAAAGGATGAAGATTTTCAAGGCCTCATGTTCAAGCTCCTGAAAAGAATGAGAGAGAGGAAGACTGAACAAGCCCCTGTTGACTTCAAAGGCTACTCCCTGAGAGACGGAGCACTGGTGGTGAACTGCAAAGACGAGTCTACCAGGGAGTGGTTTGTTAGCAATATCGCGGAGCTCTCCCCATGGGAGAGAGCCCCGCTGAAAACCTGCGACCCCAAAGAACTCGAGGGTTTCAGGAAGATGGGCATCTTCATACCAAAAGCAGTGGAAGGTATTAAGGAATGCCTACAGAATCTGCAGGTACAGAATACGGGCCTGTAGACTGAGAGATGGAAGATCCTTGGCAACAAGACCCATAAACATGGGATGTACATTGTGGCATCCATACCTGAATCTGTGGCCAAAGCCATTGAAGAAAAGAATGGAAGAATCTATCATGGGTTCCACAACCTTCAGTTAAAATTTTTTCCAGGAAAGGATGCACCCACACCAGAAGTAGCTGTGGATGAGGTGACAACTGGTGAAGAGGGGGGGGGGGAAATAACGGGCGGTGAGGGTGCGGCTGTGTCGGCGGCTGGCGTCACCGTGCCCAGGTCCACTTCAGGCCAAAGTGCATCTGTCACTGTCAAGCTTGGTACCAGGCGGCAGCGAACGGAGCAAGGAGACAGGAGGGATCGCGGGGTGGGGCGTCAGGCCGTGGGCGCGGCCGGGCCTGTATGCCGCAAACCGTCTCCAGACAGTGGGAAGGAGGAAACTCCACCACATCCCGGGGGTGATCCCCCCCTCATCACTATGATGATGAAGTTGCTGCAGATAAATCTCCATCACTGCAGGGCAGCCAGTGGAACTCTGCAGCAATATGTGGTAAGTCATGGCATTGATATTATACTTATACAAGAGCCGTGGATTAATAAAAACAGCAGGATTGCGGGACTGGGCCTGAAGGGATATAGACTTACCCAAGCAAACTGCCCAAGGCCCAGAGCCTGCATCCTTGCTAAAATAGAATTAATTTGTTTTTCAATGTGGTCCTTATGTTCCAGAGACTCTGTAGCAGTAACGATCAATTTAGGGGGCCAGGAAGTTATCCTGGCCCCACTGTATCTACCGTTCGAGGAACAAGTCCCAACGACCTGCCTTGAGAGTATAGTTGACCATCTCAAAAGACAGGAAACGATGGGAATTATTGGGGGTGGATGGCAATGTCCATCACAACATCTGGGGTAATAGCAATACTAGAGTCCCTTTTGGAATATTTGCTAGTTAATAATCTAGATAAAGTTAACAAAGGTAATACACCAACTTTTGAAATTTCTAACAGACAGGAGATCATAGACCTCACTCTGAGTTTCAGATCAACCAGAATGATAAATATTACAAACTGGCATGTCTCTAAAGACTTTTCCAGTTCTGATCATAAATATATTAGGTGGGAACTTGAGGCCACAACCTCAAGGCCTGCAACCTATAGAAACCCCAGAAACACAAATTGGGAAGGCTTTAGGACAAATCTTAAAGACTTAATTAAAGAATGTCCCCGTTTGGCTTCAGATACCTATCAGCTGGAGTTCTTAAACGAACTACTAACTAAGGCACTTATCACTGCATTCAAGGATAACTGTAGAACAACCACTAAAGGGTCAAACTGTAATGCACCCTGGTGGAACATGCAGTTAGAGAAGTCAAGATCTAGAACCAGAATACTTTTCAATAGAGCAAAAAGGACTGGTGAATGGATCGAATATAGACACGCTCTAACTGAATATCATAACCTCATTAGGAAAGCCAAATGGAACTCATGGAGACAGTTCTGTGGGGAAATTAATAATACGAATACATGCGCCCGCATGAATAAAATACTCTCTAAGAGCAACCACTGTAATACCGTGGGCTCCCTAAAGAAACCAAATGGAGATCCCATGAACATTATAGAGTCTATGCTGGAATCGCACTTCCCGGGGAGCAAGCTTACAACCTCGGACACGAAGGTCTACCTCCCTGAGGACAGGTGCAAACCGGACTGGACATCAGTCCGTGAAATCTTCAATACCAGCGCCATAAAATGGGCAGTTAAAAATCTCAAGCCGTACAAAACACTAGGTTTTGATGGAATTTATTCTGCCATGCTAAAAGAGGGTCTTGAAATTATCTTAGGCAGGCTCTCCACTCTATTCCAGGGCTGTCTGGCCTATAATTACATCCCAACAGCTTGGAGAGAAATTAAGGTCACATTTATTCCCAAACCAGGGAAAGAAACATATGATGAACCTAAATCATATCGCCCCATTTGTCATTCTTGCTGAAGACAATGGAGAAAATTCTTGATAGATAAATCAGGGATGAATATCTCAATGATGGATCAGTAATGTTGCATCAACATGCATACAGAGAGGGCAAATCTTGCGACACTGCGCTGCATGCAGTGGTGGACCAAATAGAAGATGCTCTACAGTGGAAACAAATCGCGCTGGGAGCATTTTTAGATATAGAGGGGGCATTTGATAATACCCCTACTCATATATTAACTAATGCCCTACTAAAGCATGGCACTAAACCAAACATTGCTAATTGGGTTATTGCCATGCTAAAGAACAGGGTCATTCAAGCCAATATGGACAATTATCACCTAAAGGTTAAGGCAGCCGCAGGCTGCCCCCAAGGTGTTCTTTCCCCACTGCTATGGATCTTGGTAGTGGACGAACTACTACACCTCCTAAATGAGGCGGGTTTCCAAGCGATAGGCTATGCAGATGACATAGCAATTATCATCAAGGGCTTTGATCAGCAAACTATTTCAGACTTGATGACAATGGCACTAAGAATGGTGGTGAGATGGTGCACGAAAGTAGGATTGAAGATCAATCCTAATAAAACGGTAATTGTACCTTTTACCAACAAAAGGATATTGAGGGAGCTCAACCCCCCTAGGATGAAAGGGATGAGTATTCAATTCAGCAAGAAGGTTAAATACCTCGGTGCTATCATGGACAGTAAATTAAACTGGAGTGAACATATCGATTATGTTATCAAGAAAGCCACTAGAATTCTGTGGACTTGTAAGAGCCTTTGTGGCAACAAGTGGGGAATTAGCCCCAAGATGGCTCGTTGGATCTACACAGCAATAGTCAGACCTGTGCTAACATATGGCTCAATAGCCTGGCACCCAATATGGCAGCACAAAGCTGGTATCCAACAAAATAGATCAAGGTTGGAGAAGGTGCAGCGGCTTGGGTGCATCATGATCACTGGGGCCATGAGAACCACCCCTACCGCTTCACTGGAAACTATACTTGATTTAACTCCTCTTGACATTCTAATTGAAGCAGAGGCATTGAAGACAGCCTACAGGCTAGTGAAAATAGGAGGGATTAAGAAACCCACCAACGACTTTGGACACAGAAGTGTCTTTGATATAATCGAGTGAAATGCAGATTTAAAAAAGCATTCAGATTTAACGCTGAACAAATATAATTTTGATAAAAGATTTCACGTTAATACACAGGCGATTTGTAAAAGCAAGAATGATTGCTTTAATCCACCCAATGGTCTAAACGTGTATACGGATGGATCCAAAGGGGAGTATGGTGCCGGCTCGGGAATCTGGTTCAGGGGTTGTCAGGGCATGGGTCATTACTTAGCTCTAGGCACGACACCCACTGTATTCCAAGCGGAAATATGGGCAATACTTGCAGGTGTCTTCGCTATGAAGGACCACAAGAATAAGGTAATCAATTTTCTCACTGACAGTCAGGCAGCATGCAATGCATTACAAAATGCAGTAACAAACTCTAGACTAGTGCTGTCTAAGACTTGATGAATTAGCTGTACATAACAGAGTTAACATATTTTGGATCCCTGGGCACAGTAATATTCCAGGAAACGAAAGGGCCGACAAATTGGCAAAGAAAGGAGCACTTATCGCTCCAATTGGGCCAGAACCATGGTGTGGGGTTCCCAAAGGGGCTAAGGATACAATTAACAATCTAGCCAAGAGGAAGATAAAATAAGGCATACTAAACTTTTTATAAAGGATCCCAATGATAATCTTTCTGATAAAATCAAGAAAGAAGCCACTCATATGAACCGACCTCAAAAGTATGGTTGAAACCATCACTGGGCACTGTAAACTCAGGAAACACATGCATCGCTTGGGCATTGAACAAGAATCTCGGATTTATACATAAAATATTTATCAATACCAATAACTTGAGTTCTATTATTCTAATTACTCATACACTGGAACTAAAGAATGTTAACAATCTTAATAAGACGTGTGGAGACTGAAAAATAATTAATAAATAAATTATATCTATGTAAACATATCGTCGTGAAATGCTAGTTCTTTCAGAATGATGGATCCAGTTCTGTCGGAATAAGAAACTTCATTTCTATTTCACGTGAACAGTAGAAAACGGTTTTCAGTCATGTCAAGAACAGAAAAAATATAATAAAAATAATTGAGTACAAGGATCTGCCCAAATAGGTTCACAATTCATTCCTAAATTCAAACTAATGTCGCTACCTGGATATGTAGGTTCACTTATTTCTTCTTCAGCGACAAACAAATCATTCATATAGTCATCATTTGGTATAGGCCTGCCTTCTGCCTTTCCAAAGGAATCATCAAAACTATCACCTTCATCTTCCAATCCCTCCTCTTAGCGACAAATTTGTCTAAAAACCTCTTTTAGAGTTGTGAAAAATCGTGTTCGGTTCATTGTGAATCAAATATTCAAAAACAAATAAAAACTTCAATTGTAAAACTTTAACACAAACAATATGTGTGAGTTAAAATAACCCAGAGTTCAAATATGTCGTTTATTGTTATAGAAAAGGCGCTTATCTGAGTAATAAGGCTTTGTTGGCAGCTAGGCAGATTATGTAGCGAAGGGTCTCTGGATTTTGGTGGTGCTAGTCCAAGGGATGCATTCAATACAAATAGCTTGGGTCAATCAGACCCTATTCTTATCATTTAAGGGTTAAAAAATTAACTTAATAACAACCAAACTACTCCAAGGGGTTAATAAATAACTGAACACATAACAAATACACTGCTTTATCTAAGTACTGTTCATAAACGATAAAATATAATGGCTATCAAGAATTTTCATTATAAAAAAGATAATTCCTAATGATTATATTATTATTATAATCAATTAAAGTTTAATAAATGGGATGATAAGGTGCAACAAAAAATACATAATATCTATGAAAAAAAAAGGAAGAAAAGAAAAATAATTAAACAGATAAATGGAATACCAATATAAACAATAAAATAATCTGTCATGAAATACAAACCTGGTCAGCATACATGTTTCTATTCTGGGAAGCATTGTTTCGCATAAGAATAAAAATATCTGTAAGACTTCTGGTTGACATTTTGAAGAAAACTGTTAAAAATAAAAAAATGACTGGCTAAAATTCACAACCCATAAACAATCATTTCAATAGGATCAAAACAAGACACATTTTCGCTGATAGCCTAATGCTACCTTCTTTTGCCATGTAGCAGGTTATCAATAAACAGTAGTAATTGTTTGAATCAAAATATTACATTAAATAATGCATGCTTATACACTAAATATTAATTATATCAACAGTATGTAAATATTATTTTTCAATTTTTGTACGGTTATTTTCCAAAAATACAAGTTATCATGAGCTTCTTTAGTACGGAAAAGATAATGTAATTATGAGTAATTGAGTAGATTTCAGTAATCATTTCATCTAGAAATAAAAGTTTTAACTAACATTTCGAAGTATAAATGATACATGTTTATTGAAGTAAACACAGTCTCCATAATTACATTCTCTTTTTCATACTAAAGCTCATGATAAATGTTTTTTGTGACATTTAATGGATATGTAATACTCAAATTAAACCCTTATGTTGGTGATTATAAACAATTTTTATTCATCAATTCCGGCGAGTAGTATAAACTCTTGACCCTCCCCCTCACGGGGAAACATAATTTAACACAGTTGCGTATTCGTGCTGAAAAAACTGACTACTTCGTTTCCACTGATTTAATCAACTAAGAAAATCAAAACTTGTATAAGGTTCACACTTAACAAAATTCAATAAGTATCGAAAGCGAAATGGGAATCATAATTCAATAAATGTGTTGAAAATAATTATAAAAAATATGAAATAATTTGAAGGATAGAATTGGTCAGGGGGTGCAGTCAATGATAACACAAAATTAAGAATAACTTATTTTGTAATAGTTCCAACGTTTCGGCCTACAGTGTAGGCCATCTTGAGGGCAAATAGAGGGAGATACGGCTGTATGGACTGTCATACTATCATAGGTCAACTCACCAGAGATGTACAAGATACCCTATACAAAGTATCTGGAATACAAAATGCAAGATACTTTTAAATAAAATATTTCAGATACCAAATACAAAATACTTTCTGGAATGGTATCTGAAATATTAGATACAAAATACGTACCTTTTTGAATACTTTTTAAAGATAAAATACTTTTATAAGAAAACAACATTTTATTGAATTTAAGTTTATTTTTCTACATGGATTATTTACGAATAGATCGCGTTGATCGCGCAAATGTGGCAAGACAAAATATTATATTTTTAAGGTTTTAATTGAGACTTAAGTATAACCAGTTCTTCAAACATTTTATCACTCATTTTTCTTCGATGAGGCCTCAAAATCAAAAAAGAGAAGAGTCGGTACACAGGGGCAACTTGGTAAAAAGGTGTTATACATATTTGAAAAATATATTTTTTATTGTAGGATACACATTTAAGCTGGTATCTTTATTATTTAGGTATTGTAGTGTTTCTTAGCCAGGGGTGCTGCCAGTAGACCCTGTGTTTTCGAGACCTGCAATAGAGTAATCAGAATCCTCTAAAAACATGCAATAAGATTCATCTTTTTTTTATATCACCTTCAATATTTTCTAAAGCCTCCGATTTATGTTTTTCAGATCGATTAATTTTTCGTGTTTCAGTCAGGATAAGCTCTTTTACATATTCTTTCTGCTCATCTTCATCTTCATTACCTTCATCGAGTTTTGTTTCTTCCAGATCTCCATACGCATATGAAACATGCTCATTTTTAATGTTTTAATGCTCATTTTTTAACGCCTCTGAATCAGATTTCCCAAATACTTCAATAGCCTTAACTAAATCTGAACCTTTAACTGTAACTTTTTAAAAAAATGTTGATAGTTTCAGTGTATGGTCTGAATGTATATCAGCTACAATTTCTGCAACTTTATCATATGTGTGAGCCACTTAGAATGTTCTGGAAGTAATGGCAGCACTTTTTCTCTCAAAAGTCTCACTTTCAATCCAATGGACTGTAACGCCCCAATAATTTCTTTTAGAGGAAGACCAAATATCAGTTGTACTGCACACCAATTCGAGAGTGTTTAACTCTATCTTAATTTTTTTCTTAAATTCATTTTACTCATCACAAATTTTATTTTTAGCTGTACGACAACACGTAACTTTTGGAGGCTTTGTTAGTCTGTGCACCTTCAATCAAAGCTTTAAAAGACTCATACTCCACTATTGATACTGGTGACATGGTTTCAGCAATAAATTGTACAATAAACTTGTTCAAATTAACAGATCTTGAACCCCTTGCAACAGCTGTAAGAGTAGACTGCTTTAATTTTTTACATATTACTGCTGATTTTGAACAGCTGCTACTAATAATCTCGGAATGATTTATTTTTTTAAGGGCTGTATTCTTAACTTTTAACTTTGTCGTCGCGAAGTGTATAAAATATCATCAAATATATATTTAGCATAATAAAATAAAACTTACGTTTCCGTGTTCGTGATCTCGAATTTCACCAAGGGGATATTGTTGACACCACACTAAAAATACGGAATAATGAATGACACGGGTCAGGGGGACTTCATCGTCGATGAACTTTGTAGAAAGAAAGAGTCGCCATATATCAATTTGGTTCCAGAATAAAATTTCAACGACGTGTTGTTTTATCTATGGAGACATTTAAAATTAATGTCACCATAGAATCTCATCACATTTTGTGAATAAGTGCATAAATAACTATTACTAAAAGTATTTTAGCAAACAGTATTTACAAAATACTAAGATACCATACAAAAGGTATCTTACTAATATTATAAATGTGAAAGTTTGTATGTTTGTCTCTCTTTCACGCAAAAACTACTGAATGGATTTGGATGAAACTTTACAGTAATATAGGTTATACAGCAGAATAACACATAGGCTATAGCAAGCGCGGATTTAGGGGGGAGGGGGCACGTGCCCCCCCCCCCTGCCGGCAGTTTTCTAGGTACTGTGGAGAATCCATTATAGTACATAAATAAAGGAAAATCACATGATAATTGTGGTTAAAATAACAGAAAGGACAGGAGTGAAACTATTTTTTTTGATATCCTACGAATATTATAAATGCGAATGTTTGTTACTCATTCACGCAAAAACTAATGAACGGATTTGGATGAAACTTATTGAATAAAATAGGTTATAAATCATAGGCTACATCAAGGGCAGATTTATGTGGGGTCACGTGGGCATGCCCCCCCGTTATAGTACATAATTAAAGACAAATCAGGAACATAGACTCTTGAAATTTGTTGATAGGTTCTTTGTATAGTTTAAGAAAGAAATTTGGATAATTCCACCCCAAGGGTTTCCCTTTTAATATAATGGGGGTTCAAAGGTTGTAGAGAATCTGTCAGTTTTAAAGTTAGACATCTGAAATTTTGGATGTACGAGTAACTTATATTTAAAAAATATAATTAAATTATTTATTTAAAATGATCTTTCACGAAACTTTATGTGGCAGGCCGAATTCCACGGCCATAAGCTAGTTTAAATATAAGATACAAAATGAATTTTAAAAAAGTATTTTAGATACAAGATGAAAATACGTATTTTGTATCTTGTATCTGTATTTCAGATACTTATATCTCAAATAAGTCACATCTTTGCAACTCACCATATCATAGGTCATTCACCATAGGCCGAAACGTCGGCGCTATTAAAAAATGAGTTATTCTTATTTTTGTGTTATCATTGACTGCATCCCCTGACCAATTCTACCCTTCATTAGAATCATCCAGTCAACTATTTTTCTCTCTAAGATGAAATAATTTGATAGTCAACCAAAGGAGAAACATTTCCTATGTTGAAAGTAAATGTACAAGAAGAGGCGTAGTATTGTTATATAGATGTATAGATTGGCAATTGAAATATTTTTTATTTAGAATATAATATACAACATGTTACATCTTAAAAACAACGAAAAATTACGATAACGCATTGTAGTCGTGGATCTGAAATGGTCGTTGAAGTTCATAATTTTTAGAATGGAATTAGAAGAGAGAAAAAAAAAAGCACAGTCTTAAGTCTCTAAAATACTGGGTAAAAACAAACCAGTAGATTTTCCGCCAATCGCGATACATGAGGAGGTACAGCTAAATAAAATTCACACCAATGAAGATCAAATGCATGACATGGACAGTCCAAACAGATGCATCAGTGGCAATTACCTCACTCCTAGACCTTCAAAAAAAATCTGCTTTATGTTTAATGAGTTATTCAGGCATATTTCTTCAGAGGCTACGTGTTATTATTCTTCCTGATATTTCATTTACGTTGGGACTCGGAACTTTTTCAGAAATTAGTGATTGCTCTGAAAAATCGTGATTTTAAGACTTCAACCTATCAATTTTGAAGAATCCTGAATCAATATTGACTGCATTCAATGTGGGACCTGTACGTAGGATGTTCTATGACCAGGGCCGTAATTAGACTGTGGTGATATATGCGTCCGCCAAGTCGAGAAATCGGCCATGGAAAATAATAATGTTTTTTAAATTAATGCATTTTGTTAAGGATAAAAATTGCTCGTTATTGAAATAAATGTTATTCCAGATTGTTAAAAGTAACTGTAGCTAAGTGGCGTGTAAAGTCTATTAATGAAGTATGGCTATGGAAGGGCGCAGCCTTAGCTAGTTACTATGACATATGTGAAAAAGGATTAGGCCCTATTGGGGTTGGTGTAATAGCCTAGTAGCGTAGCCCTTCCCCCTTTTCGGTCACTACTTGATCCCTGGAAGTGGTACTTTACTTGAAGGTCATCGATTATAATAAAAAACTCTCAGTAATTCTTTTCTCGAATTTGATATTTAAGTTGATATAATTTATTTTTAATAATTGTTATTTTGATGGTGATTATTTTTAAATATTTTTGTTTTGAAGAGAAAAGATTTGTCCTGGCCGGGTCGTCTTCATCTCCGTTGCAGTGCTCTACACCACTGAGCTACCAGGTGTCGTATCCAAGTCACGTGCAGTTTAGAGCACAGTACCGGAGATGCAGACGACCCGGGTTCGAATCCCGGACAAATCTTTTCTCTTCAAAACAAAAATATTTTAACATAGTTGATATAGGTGCATAAATGATATACTTTATTCTAGATACTTTATTAGTGCCAGTGATACTTTATTCTAAACTCTAAACTGCTTTTTTTGGGTCGCCAAAAAATGAGAAAGTCATAGGTATTGAGATAAAAATCATGGATCCAGAGTTTTTCTTTAGTAGTCGTATCTTCCATCTTTTATATATTTTACAGTGATAATTTATAAATACTTGATTCTTTTATTTTTTTTTTTTTTTTTTTGTTTTCCTTTCAAAGTAACCCTTTGAAAGGACCGTTTATTTCTTAGCACATTCCATACGTGAGTATACTATGTGCCTTATAAATTCATTTTACAAATAGTTAACTACAGTTTGACAATTCTAAAATATATGCAAAAGACATTATTATATACATGCTGTTACAACTTAACATAATTAACATAATTAACGAATTTAACAACTATAAATTTAACAATTAACATTTTTTTTTTTTAATTAAAATTACAATACTTACATAATGATTATCTTTTTTTTTTACCTAGTATAGTACAGGGAGTTTCTTATATGGATGTCAACTTTTCAAAATCAATACTATTAATAAATTTAGTGAGTTCGGGTCGAAAATGATTGTATAGGTCATGTTCAGCAACTGGCCAAACTTTCCCTCTTAATATTGTGGAGATAATTAATTTTGATCTTTGTCCTTCATACAATTGGCAGTCATATATTATGTGTTTAAACGTCTGTTCTTCTTTGTCTATTGAGCAAGTACTATCATTGATTATGTGAAATCTGTGTAAGTATGATTTGGTATATCCATGTTCAGTTAAAACCTGAGTTAGTGGATTTTATTAATTTGTAGTTATTGTTTGTTAGTTTTGGAATGAACCTATGCAAACTAGGAGATTTATTTGAAATAGTCCACCGTTCATTCCACCTCATAATTGATTCTTCCCTAATTTTGAATTTTATGAACGAAATTGGTGTTTTTTGAAAAGATGGAGACATATCACTTTGTGCTGCCTCTTTTGCTAATTTATCCGCTATCTCATTGCCTTCGATATCAGAGTGACCCTTTACCCATATTATTTTTACAGAGAAATTTAGAAGCCTAAGTGTGCACAAGTTCATTCTGATATTTTCGGTGAGCTCGTCATGTACGTCTGTGTTGAGAACTGATTTTATCAAGATTTTGTTATCTGTGTGTATGACTATACTTGATTCTTTATTCGTGGATTTTAATTTGATTCAGGATAGAATTTTTTAACAACCGGTTTACAGTTGAATATTTGTTTATTTAAATAAGCCGCGTGTTATTAAAATTGTATATGTATTTTTTATATTGATTTTATTGTATATTTTACATTTTATTAACCACAGAGTTGGGTATTGGATAAACTGATACCTGAAGAAAGGGCTGCAGGTAGAATATAAAAGTGAAGGAAGCGATAGGAAGTTGGATATATATGGGTCGGCTGAGGGCGGAAATAAAAGTGGCAAGGACATAGGATGCGTTTCCTGGGCAGTGCTCGCCCAAGCCCCGCCATGGGACCTTCCAATGGATCCAACTTGCTCTGACGAGGCCCTCCCCAGGCCCAACTTCGCTTTTCAAAGGGTAACTCAATTGTTTTTACATCTAACAATCTCTTATTTGTTGTTGCCATTCCCCTCTTTATCCCTTCTATGATTGTCTCTAAATTGTGTGAACGGTAATTCATTTTTCTTAAACTTTCGAAAACTGAATACATTGATAGTGAGTTAACGTGCTTGATCAATTGTAGACTTAAAAATATCTTTACAAGTTATAACATAATATTTCTGAATACTACTGACGACTGACCGCGACTAACTCTATATTACAACTGATCTGTGATATATACATTGTTATTATCTTTTATTACTGTAGTATTTTCAATTCGAACAGTATGGTTTTATTATTATGCAAAAAGGGACAAGGCATTGCGAGAAACGATGAAATTCCACTCACATTTAACGGTAATTGGATTATATAATAAATTATTCCAGAAGCGGAAATAGAGCATGTGCTCTTTCCAATAAGCCAGTTTGTTCTGTATTTTTAGTTGCTGTTTTTGTGTATTGTAGATATTCTCGAAATGGTTAGGTTTGATGATACTATGGTGAAGCTGCCCTTTTATACAATAATCAATTGGGTCTTCGACGTCTTTTACTTTTTCGGTTAGGGAGGTTAAGACTGCAAGGAGATCGTCATGTTTTAGTTGTGCAGTTAAATCTGTTATTACATGTATTGAATTTATTTGATTTTTATAATTGTTTAAAATAATCTTGTGCTTACGCTTAATCTTTCTTTTTCATTATGTTCAATAGTATACATATTTTGTTCAATCGTTTCGATTACAGAATCATATTTTTGTCTATCGTGATCGTCCAGCATAGGCGTAACGAGGGGGGAATTATTGGTGATGTAACCGAGCATTTGTAACGAAAATAACAACTATAACTTCCAAAATAACATTTATAAAAAATTATAATCTATTTATTTAATTTGAAGCTACATGATTATAGTACCTATAATATATATTATACCTATATTACGAGACATCTTTTTTGAAGGGAGTAATATGTTGGAGTGGTTGACTGATGGGGGTTAACCCCCCCATGAGTCAACTCTAGTTACGCCAGTGTCGTCCAGTGTACCTGTTAACCAGCTTTACCTAGTCCATTTATAAGTCCTCTTTTTGCACGTTTTGTTTGGGTTAAGTGTGATATACGATTTAATAAATTTTCATAGCGGTGAGATAAAATAGAGTGTAATATTTTAAATTCTTGTTGACCCTTAAGTGTTCTAATACTATGATCTAAAGTTTCTATCTTTTTAAAAAGCAAAGTTAAATTCTTATATTCTAAAAAGGAATAATAATTTCTTATAATATAGGTTTTATTTATAGGAAGAATCCATTGCTCCTGGTCCAGTCGCTAATTTTTGTATGTGTAAACATGTCGTTTTCTGTGTCTGTAGCGTCAGCAGCAACGAGATCGTTAAAATCTGGGGGATCCACATTCGCAACCATAGATTGGATTGAACGTTCCCTTTGTTTTTCGTGTATTGTGTCTTTTAAATTTCGCATGTTGTTGTCAATTTCCTTTTCTAATGGTTTATCTCGCGTCTGTTTTTTTTTAATATTTTTCGCGTGTACTTTTTTTGTCGAATTCTTTTCTCATAGGTATGCGTTTATTTTATCATTTATTTTACTAATTTGGTATTTTTTATTTATTTTCAAAACTTGACGAGGAGTTTTAACAACTATTTCTCCTGATGAGATTACACTAATATCGTCGCGTTTTTCATTTTCCTTGTTTATATATTTTCCTTGTTGGTTTCTATTTGCTTTTTCACGGCGTTATGTATGATTTTTAAATTTTTATGGTAGTCGGTTATGAGTTGTTCCTGTATTATAGGGTGCCCATTTATGTCATTCGTGTTTAAGCCAGGGGTTATTTCGTTCGGTGACAATTTTAATTTATTATTTATTGAATTATTGTATATTAAAGTTGCTAGTTCTAAAATTTCCTTAAAGGGTTTGTCCGGATGTTCTAAATGAATTACGCGCATCTGTTCGAATAGTGTTGAGCTTGCTCTGTTCAAAGCTCCTAACGAGTTTGCATTTTGTGGTGTCATTTCATTTTTTTCTATATTCAAATAATTTAAAAGATCTTTAAAGACTAACTTCGCATCCATTGCCCGTAATTATTGCTTTAGGTTTTGGAAAGTTATTTAAATAATTTATAAGAGCGTTTTTGTGTCTCTCTGATTATTTGTGTCTGATAAATAAGTAAATATTATTTTTGAGAAAACGTCGAATATACACTGAACATATTTTCTATTTATGTGTATAGTATCCATTTGTAATTCTTCAAATGGTTTAGTCGGAGAGCGTGTCAGTTTAAATTTTGGTTTTGGTGGGTGCCTATCGTATTTTGTTTGTAAACATATTTCACATTTTGTTATCCATGTTTTTATAGTTCTTAACATATAAGGCCAATAATAATGTGTTTTTAGTATTTCATAGGTGTCTTCAGCTGCTCTGTGGCGTGTTTTGCTTATATGGTATTCTGATATTATTTCAGCTCTTTGGTCATTGTCTGTTAGGTCAGTTACAAAATTAAAATATCTTTTTAGTCTATTTGCCTGAAATTTTACTCTAAATAATTCACTCATAATAAAATATGTTTTTTCTAGTAAGTTATTTTCGACTTGTATTTTGCTATTTGTCGAACAATAAATTCCATATGTGGTATTCGGTCTTACAAGTTCTGATAGTAGTTTCCTATATATTTCTCGTTCTTGTGTCCTAAAATAAATATTTCACTTCTATATTTTTTTTCGAACGGTCGCGTGTTTTTTGTTTCTGAAAATCATTTTCGTATAATTAGTTGATGTTTTTCTATACTGACGGGTTTTTTCTTATCTTTATTAATCATTATGCGGTTTTAGGATGGGCATTCGTCTGAATGAACGGTCGCGATACTTTGTTCGTCTGATTCACTAATGTGTAATAAGTCTTGTTTTTCGGTTGGGGATCTGGATAAATAGTCAGCAACTTTGTTATTTTTCCCTCTATGTATTTGATGTCAAAATCGAAATCTTCTAACATTATTTTCCAACGTATAAGTCTTGTATTTTGGGTCTTATATGTCTTCATTCTAAACAATCTAAAGGTTTGTGGTCTGTATAAATGTGAAATTTTCTCCCCTAAAGATATAGTTTAAAATGATTACACGCCCATATTATTACCAAACATTCTTTTTCAATTTTCGAGTAATTTTGTTCCGCCTTGTTTAACGTACACGATGCAAAACATACCGGTAGTTCGATGTTGCCATGTTTTTGTGCTAATACTGCGCCTATAGCAACATTACTTGCGTCAGTTGTCAAATAAAAGTGTCGCGTGAAGTATGGAACTTGCTAACTTGCTACAGATTATATCTTTTAGTTTTTTAAACGCGTCTCTGTATAATTCCGGGTTGATTGTAATTCCTTTCTTTAACGATTTATTGAGGGGAGTTGCTATTTTCGCGTAATTCTTAATCATTTTTCGGTAAAAACCTGTTAGTCCTAAAAAGCTTTTAATTTCCTTTTCCTTCGTTGGTAGTTTTGAATCCATTATGGCTGGTATTTTAGCTAGGTTAGGTTGTATACATTTTTCCGAAATAATATGACCTAAAAATAATAACTCTCTTTTGCAAAATTCTGTCTTGTCTAGCTGAATCTTTAAATTGGATTTTTCTAGTTATGTTTTCTAAGAACATTATATTGTCATCTATATAAATAAGTGTGTTAGGTATATCTGAAAAAGTTATATTCATGGCTCTCATAAAGGTTGCTGGGCTGTTAGAAAGTCCAAAGGGCATTCTTAAAAATTCAAAGTGACCTTGGTCCGTTGAAAACCCGGTTTTTGGAATCGAATCTTTGTCTACTTTTATTTGGTGGAAACGAGAAGATACAGGAAGTACATCGCGGTGAAAATTGAGGCACGTCCTAACCTTCCTAGTAGGTCTTCTATGTTTGGAAGAGGATATTTGTCTTGGGTAGTCTCTTGGTTTAATTTCCGATAGTTCATTACCATTATCATTTTTCTTTTTCCCGACGCGTCTAATTTTTTTGGCACGATCCATACCGGTGAATTGTATGGTGAGTTGCTAGGTTGAATTATTGTATTTTCTAATAGTTTTGTTATTTCTTCTTTAATGTTTTCGCGAAATTGATGCGGGTGTCGGTAATGTTTTGAAAAAATTGGTTCTTCTGTTTTTGTTATGATGTTATGTTTTAGAATGTCAGTAGCGGATAACTGATCCTTTTCGGTCTTAACAATTGTCGGATATTTTCTTAATAAAAATATTAGTGTTCCTCGGTCTTTATTACTCATATGGTCTGCGCGAATTAAATTTGGTATTTGTTCAATAATGTCGTCTGAGTTAGGGGAAATCTCTTCAACTTCTTCGTCGAGTAATTCTTAAAAATTTAATTCTAATGTGTCTTCTGTATTACTAATTATAGTTAGTCCATTTTCGTAGATTCCTTCCGGTATCTCAATATACAACTGAGTTGTATATTGAACGTCTTGGTTGTGGGGTGCTGTCTCATGTTTGGAGCCTGTTTGGGCTGTTGATCGTTGGGATGTATTGCACCTTTTTCTTCGAGAGGTGATTTACATAACCCTTTTTTTGTTTTTGTCTTGATAATGCCTGAATAAGTGAAACGTCGACTGGTAAGTGGGTGTATTACTGGATTTGAAACATAAGGCTTTGCATTGTGGTTTTTCCCAATTGCATTATAATAAATAATAGTGTTTCTTTTTGAGTTTTTGGCTCCATTTTATTGATGAATTAAATTCTTACAATTGAAGTTCTTGCTGGATATCTGCTATCAGTAAAGTCCAGGTAGAACTGCAACGAAGGATATCTCTGTAGAGTGAAGTCCTGCGTTGTTTGCCAAATTCGTCTGAATTCTGCGTTGTACTGCGAAGATCCTCAAGATACCTGTTGTCAGTGAGTCTTGATACTTGTTGTTTCTGTTCTCGGGCGCCAGTTAACGTGCCTGATCAATTGTAGACTTAAAAAATATCTTTATTCGTAAAAATGTACAAGCTATAACATAATATTTCTAAATACTACTGACGGCTGACCGTGACTAACTCTAGATTACAGCTGATCTGTGTGGCATCTACATTAGAACTCTTAGAACTCATTATCTTAATCACTAGGAGAGCAGAGCAAAAGATACGGGAATGGGAGGGGTTACTAAGGATGCTTAGTTGGAAGGCTGAGTAAGGGATATGTAAGGGGTTTCTAATGAATGGAATTGCCTTTTAAATGTGTATTAATCTGAAATGTTTAACTTATATACTTACAAAGTCAACAAAGTATAAAAATTCTTACGGTGTCTGCAAAAATTCACTGTTTGACAATTAAAAACGGTACTGTACCAATACAACCCATGAAGGGTCTTGGGTTCAGTACGTGGTAGAATCTGTTTCTTGTACAACGGTTGTACAGGGAGTTGATTTATTCCAGATCACGTTCAACCGCCAGATTTCCCCCCTATTTTGAGTATCCACTTTATAGAGGCCGGGTGAGCCCTAGGAGGGTCCTACGTCCCAATGACCCATCCCGGTTGTTAACAGATAAAATAAAATTTGCCGCAGTCGGATTTTGACCCGAGACCTTCGGCACAACAACTCAGCGCTCTACTACTCAGCCACAGTCTCAGCCTTTAACAATTGACCACCGAAAATCGAAATGAATCGAAAATCTTAGCGCATTGTTAGTTGTTTATGGCTTGATTGTGTTTCATATGCAGTTTCAATGTAACAACTTTCCATTCCACGTTATTAAAATGTAATGACATACATCGGTGCTTATTTTATTGATTCTACTTCCTAAGAAAAAAATATCAAGACTCGTTATATGGATCTACTATTGTTATGTATTATTTACTCTTATAGCAATTGTACTAGATGTATGTATTACAGTTGTACAACTCAATAAAATAATCAATCAACTATTGTTATGTAACATCGAAACTTGTTTTTGGTTCGAAAAGGGTAAATCTTTTTGTGCTTTATATTCAACAGCTTACCGTTGTTTTCTTATTAGACTCTGCTTCACCAGTGACCACGTATCTATACTCGAAATACGTTTTAATATTTTTTTATTTCGATTCAACTGGTATGTTTTTCGTCAATTATTATTTTGTTGCAAATCCTTATTTAAATTGATAAGTATGAAATGGGGTGATAGATCCCTCTCTCCCTATGTCACTTGATAGAGGTGAAAAAAAATATATAGTATAAGTATATACATAAATACACACACACACACACACACACATCGCCGATGATGTGGCTGTTGTGGTTGTGGCAAAATATATTGAGGAGATTACCCTAATTGCCAACCAGGCTGTTGCTATTATTCGAAGATGGCTAACTTCTATGGGGTTGCAGCTTGCGGACCATAAGACTGAGGCGCTCCTGGTCAGTAGCAGAAAGAAAATTGAAACTGTTACTCTCACACTGTGTAGGCACGAAATTCGTTCCCAGCCACACTTGAAATACCTGGGAGTTGTCATCGATGCACGTCTCCAGTTTAACGTACATACGGAGAATATCAGCGCCAAAGCGGCAAGAATTACTTCATTATTGACGCGCCTTATGCCGAATATTGGAGGACCCAAAGAGAGTCGCAGAAAGCTCCTGGCAACTGTTGTCTCCTCAATCCTTTTATATGGAGCTCCAATCTGGAAAGAAGCCATGTTCACCGCATCGTACAGGAGACAGATGGTCTCAGGGTATCGAAGAGGACGTTTATTGAGAGTGACATGTGCTTTTCGGACTGTATCCTACGAGGCTGTATGCGTAATTGCGCGCATGCCTCCAATCGAGATGTTAGTGGAAGAAAGAAACAGATGGTACAATCGTAGTTCTCGAGTGTTAAGAGACGAAGAGAGGAAAACCACCATCTTACTTTGGCAACAGCGTTGGGATTCGGCTAATGCTGGAAGATGGACCTACAGGTCGGTGCCTGACATAGGTTCGTTGTATGATCGTCGGCATGGGGAGGTGGATTTTCACCTTACACAGCTATTGTCTGGACATGGATGCTTTAGAGCCTACCAGTACAGGTTCAAACTAGATGACAGTGCTGAATGCCCAACGTGTACAGCAGTGGAGGAAACAGCGGAACGTGTGTTTTTTGAATGAACTCGCTTCACTGACGAGAGAAGAGAATTGGAGCTGGCCTGCAGAAAGAAGGTGACTCCTGAAAATTTAGTGAGCTGCATGCTTAAGTCGGATGAACAGTGGGCAGCGGTGAAAAAATTGGCCACAGGGGTCCTCAAAAGACTGAGAGAGGTGGAAAGAACAAGGAGAGAAAATCAGCAAAGACTGGTGCCTTCTTGAAGAAGAGGAATTTAGATTAAGAAGCTAAAAGATGGAAATGGCCATGATGCGGCACATAGCCATTCCCCTCCACGAAGTAATGCCTAGCGGCGGTCCCGTGGAGTGTGGAAAACAGGTGTAGGGAGGTGGTTTTAGTGGGTAAAAATCCTACACACGGATAGGTATGGGCCTATCCGCGTCTTTTGAAGATTTCCACCTGCCCACGTAAAAAACAAAACAAAAATAAAACACACACACACAGATATATATATATATATATATATATATATATATATATATATATATATATATATATATATATATATATATATATATATATAAACTGCTCACAAATTGAAGTGGACCACTCATCAAAAGTTAAGTAACTCTCTTTTTTAACCATACTTCTGATTATTTTTTTGTATATTTGTGCTTATTGTACATCACTTATCGATTGTTAATGGTTTTTAACTACACCAAAAATAAATACACCAAACAAAATTTAAGAAAAATTTATTTTTTAAAATTAAATAAAAAATGTTTACAAAATTAACATTTAAATGTTTACAAATATTGGTTTTCATTTCAATTTAACCTTCTTCAGTAGGGTGTTGGACCCCCTCTACTTTGAATTAATGCTTCACATCGGCGATTCATACTTCTTATTAAGCTCAATATGTAATCTTCTGGTAAATTAGCCCATTCAACAATTAAGGCGGCAGCAAGTTCATCCAAGTTATCTGGACAAGGAGAACGCATGTGTAATTGCCGTTGGAGTTTGTCCCAAACATGTTCAATTGGATTCATGTCTGGAGAACAAGCAGGCCAGGTCATGCGCGCTATTTCTAGCTCTGCTAAATAACGTTGAATCATCCCTGCCCTATTAGGACGAGCATCATCCTATCAATGAATGAAGTTCTCACCCGTTTCTTGAGATAAAGGAATAATTGCAGGTCTGATGACGTTGCTCAGGTAGGTTTGTGCGGTTACATGTTCATTTCTAAACAGTACAAGCTAAGTTTTTCGATTACTCATTATCCCTCCCCACACCATTATTGAGCCTCCTCCATAAGAGCGAACTGGTTCAGTCATAACTGGGCTAAATCGCTGGTTTGTCTCTCGCCACACTCTAAAGCGTCGATCTTGATGATGGAGAACAAATATGGATTCGTCAGTAAATAAACAATGCCCCCTGTCCTCATCGGTCCAATCAACATGTTCACGAGCCCATAGGAGTCTTGCTGCGTTTTGTTGTCTGGTTAAATAAACCATCCTCGCCGGTATTCTTGCCCCCAAACCAACTTCATGTAGGCGGTTTCTTACCGTCTGAGTTGAAATGCGGACTCCTGTTGCTTGTTGAAAAGAGCTTTGCAGCTGCCAGCTGTTAAACCTCGTTGCCTAGTGGTTTGGATTTTGAGATATCGGTCTTGCTGAAGGATGGTTTTTCGAACTCGACCTCCTCCATGTGTGTACTGAGCAGCACCTGTTGCCTGGTATCGAGACCATGCTCGTCCAATGACTGTGTGAGAGCACTGAAGCCTACGACGAACATCACGTTGAGAATGACCTAACTCTAAAAGTGCTAATGCCCTCCCGAGTTCTTCAACACTAATTCGTCGTAAAGACATTTTTAAACACTGTCTAGTGAACTGGTTGGAGTAATACTGACGGTAAAATGAAAATAATGTTTACAAAACACAAAGGGAAAATAAGCAGCTCAGCTCTAAGTAGTGATACTAAGACTTTGTTTTTGTTTTTATCTCTTTAACACCGTGAAAGTGCTGATAAAATAGTTTTTTAAAATGGAGGAAAACCTCAAATCAATCAAGTTAGCTAAATTATAAAATATCTTCATTTTCTTAAGTGGTCCACTTCAATTTGTGAGCAGTTTATATATATATAATTCTTCTGTTCGGCCTGTTTTGATGTTTTTTTATGAATTATTCAAGCGATTTCGAGGATGGTTTAGATTCACAATTCGATCCGATAGGTAATGCTTTTTAATTTGGTATGGCATTTCAAGATTTTTTTATTTACGCTGCGTTCGAAAGGTAGCGCTGCGATAGACATTATTGGAGATAAAAAATTTGTCGTTTTTAAGATAAGAAGCTTTAAATTTGCTCACAAATTCGTTACTTTCATCGTAGGTTAGTCTTAGTATTAAATTGAAATTATTAAATTAATAAATTATTGTGTGACGCCTTTCGCAGTGTTATTAAAAATTATATGTTGTACGAATTTGCAAAGTGCAATATCGAAGTGAGTATTTGGCATGATTTTTCATTAAATTTCAATATTGTTTACTGAATTCAATATTGCTATTATGTGTATTGAATAACAATTGGCATATCTTAATAGGTAAATAAATAAAATAAATGGATAAAATTAAATCGAGGATGATACATTTTTTTTTTATAACTTGTATGTAATTGATTTATATTGGAACAGGATTGCAGCGTACTTTTAGTTATATTAGTAAAAATTTGTGCATGTTCCTGATATATATTTAAAAAGTTACCCAAAATAATTCGTTGTGCATTTATTACAGAATAAGGCTATGTCTTGAGTTAATTGTTTCTTGCTATTAATTAATACAGTTTTAAGTTTATACTTAACAGTACATACTCTTACCCAATTAATAGGTAAAGTTGTGATAATTGACGCCATCACGACAGATATTATCACATATATTTTCGTTAAAACAATCTATTTAAAAAATATTTTCATCTTCCGTTTTATATATGTTTATATAAATCCCAAAGCCTAAAGTCACAAATAATGGTAAGCAACTTGTAAATCAGCCGCCACCAATTAAGCGACATTAAATATGGGAGATAGAGATTAAACTAATTATTCAAAATTATTTTAATTTCAGAAACAAAAATATATATCTAGCGTTACATTTTTATTTTTATTTCACTGATTTTAACAACTTTTCGGACTAATTTTTGCTCATTTTCAAGTTATGGTCTGTATCACCACTGTTTGATAAATGACATTTATTAATAAAATGGCTACTGACCCTTTTGAGGCCAGCCATATGTATAATTTAAGTTAACGTCCACCCTTTTTTATCGCTGCAAAATTAAATAATTTATTGTAAATATGAAAAAATCATAGTAAGACAAAATGTTTTCATGATATTCTGAGAGTTCTGTAATCGGACAAAGTAGATGAATATTTAGTTTTCATACCTATCCACTTCTATTTAACGTTTCCTTCTTATTAGCTTCAACACAGGTGTACATTTTTAACAAATATATCAACGTTAAGTAGGAAGTGATTCTGAATTTGAAGAGAATGGCTAGTATATTATATCTTTTTATCAAGCATCATTAATTTTTTTAAAAAGCGCTTTAACGTTTTTAATAACCTATAGATGCACATATGTAAGGCAATAGCAATATTGTTGCGATTGTTCCGACGATATAAAATCAGCAAGAACTCGATTCTATTAATTTACAATCCATTTTGGAGGAATTGATTTTCGATTCGGATTCTTTGACCTATTTTGAATTTGATAAAATCATCGAATCTATCAGAAAATAGAGTCTCATTACTGATTTTTTAGTGTGTTGTACACTATCACGCATTACGTCCTTGAAACTTACCCTATCAACTATGTTTTGATATTGATATATTCTGTGAAATTTATAAATGTGGACAAAAATGGCTAAATATGTTAATTTTAAAATAGGAAATGTGGCTAAATATGCAATGTGCAATATGAACGAAAAAATATTAAACGTGTAATACACAGAAATGTGCGATATTGTGCTATATCGTGGGGTCAATACAACAACTAGGTAACTACAATTCAGCTGTTTCGAGAAAAACGCAAATTAATGTTTTGCTAAGATTTTGGAAGATTGTGGAGACTAAACTAAAAGTTATTTTACTACCATTTCTGGATTATATTTAATTAGAAGTGTTTATGTTTCGTTTTGACCACAATTTTTTTTTGAAGAATTGATCAAAAACAGTTTATATATAGTTTTGAAAACTCTAAATAACTCCTGTAAAATGTTTACAACAGATACTTAGTTGTAGTATGGTGTGGACCTCACCTAATGGGATTTATCTGTGCATTTACCCAGATTTTGCCAAATTTGTAGTTACCTAGTTGTTGTACTCACCCCACTATATAAAAGTAACATATGTTAATCAGGATATCATAAATAAATAAATTTACCAAGATAAATTTGAACACAAGAACCCGATTTTAGTTATTAGTTGATTTATGTTTCGCTGGAATTATTTATAAATGTTTGTGTGCTCCAATTCAACTGTTCTCATCTCACATGTTCCTTGAATCCTTAATCAAATAAAGGATCATAAATGATCCAGGGAAGATAGGTTTGTAATGACGATATGGCCTTGGAGTTGAAGTGCTGAAGACGTAGATTATAACAATGCCTGACAATTCCCAGGGAAGGTTCCGCTATTCCGGATTCTCGAGGGAGTCTTCAGTTTTGAACATGATATCGGTGTGCTGGGTATTAGAGGGCAGGATACACTTGCCGGTGAGTTTGATAAATTGATGGATCACTATAAACTAACATTATAAAAAATGTTCATTTTAATAATGGTAATATGACGTTTAATAGGCTTAATATGATTAATAGCTGGGTGCTATTCCCTTGAGTAACCTTTAAACTAATTTTGATTTTAAAATTTAATGATTAATATGCTTAGATTTATTATATAAAAATGATTTATAAGCAGAAAAAAATGTTGAAATATTCCATGTATTCAGGGGAAAAATTCTGAAATATATAACGATCCATTTAGTAAATATCGATCATAAAAAAAAATTAATTAAATAGGATAGAGGAACATTTACAACTCTGTTATATAATATCAAATTTTCAGTTTCAAAATCGTGTTTTCTATCATTTAGAAGGTGATTTCGATTTCGATAATATAGTTGGATTTTTGATTACACATGTTCAGAATCAGACTTTTATTTATGGTTTTTATAGTTACCGAGCGTATTTTTTCAAGAAAATATCTTTTACTTATTCCTTTGAGAAACCCCAAAATTTTCCCGAAAAACCGTTGAACATTCTATAGAATTCCGCAACTATACCACAACCTGCATTTAGTTACAGTTTAGTTATTTGTTTGAGGAAATCGTTTACATCATATTAAAAACGGAATTTGACTACTTCCTCCTAAAAAACATAATAATAAAATTTCCAATAGCTAAAGAGGCCATGGTGGGTTGGTGATTTCTTCAGAAATCAAATAAACAGTTTTCACCTTTGATGTGCACACTTATGTCATTATATGATTGAAAATAAATGTCTGATGTCAAACAAGAACATAAATTTTTTTTTACTTTCTGTTCCTAAAATCTGGAATTTCAAGAATTACACTAGATGGAGTAAGTTTTATGTGCATAAGTAGGAAAATGGACACACTTAATTTAATTTAAAGGAGTTATCGTTCTATACACTTGCCCCAGATCAGAAAGGGTCCAAAAAAATTTGACAGAATAAAGCATTAATTATAACCATCATTAATTACATTTAAGCGCTTGGAATGGAATAGGCGAAGCCGTTAAACTTCACCATGCCTAGGAAAAAGAAAAATAATTATAAAGAGGAAAATGGTTGACTGGAAGATCGTACAGGATACAATTTGTCTGGGGGTGCAGTCATTAATAACACTAAATTAGGTTAACTTATTTATTATAAGTGGCGACGTTTCGGCCTACAGTGTAGGCCATCTTCAGGGCTAAGAAGGAAAAACAGAAAAATAACTATAAGAGCGGTATTAAGAATTACAGAATAATATATAGAGTATAGATAAGTGGAGAAATATAACATAGGATAGTTTATAAAAGATATATAAGAATAACAAAATGAGAAAATGTGTGAACAGAAAGGTGATAAAGTAAAGGAATATAAAAAGTAAGATAATTGAGAAAGTAAAAAGTAAGATACAAAATGAAAATTACAGAAAAAGTAGAAAAAGTAAAACTGGCGAGACATAAAAGTATGGAAACATTTAGTAATAAAGGTAATGATATAAAGTGTATGAAAATAAACATATAAAGAAAGAAAAACGTCGGCACTTATAATAAATAAGTTAACCTTATTTAGTGTTATTAATGACGCACCCCAGACAAATTGTATTATTCATTAAAATTAATTATAGATTCTTTATTAACTAGCTAGAGGCTTTTTATAATTAACGAGAAACCTCACAAACCTGTGCAATATTTTATACTATATTAGTTACATATATAAATGACAATACCAATTTATTAGTAATTTGATAATACCAATTGTTTGCGATTGATTGTATTAAGCTTTATATTTGGCAGTGTAAGAATGGCCAACTAGATATAGCTTTCAGTATATCAATTAGTGTTTGTTTTCTATTCCTTTGGGTGAGTTTTATAAGAAGAGCTATTAATTTAGAAACTGTGATCTAATTTATTAATAAATATTTTAGTGATTGGGCTGATATTTTAACTAGAATATACAGGGTGTCCCGAATTTAAATGGCAAAACTTCAGGAACTCGTAGGGGACCGAAAAACTAAGACGAAAAGTCCTTTAGACATTTTCTCGTTTTTGCTTAGTTTTAGAGAAAATCGCAAAAAAAGAAACAAAACAAAATTGTTAGAGGTAGCGATTATCACCTTTCCTCAGGCTAGGCAGTGAGATATGTAAACACTTAATGTTATCCTTTACATTATTTTATTTGTTTACATGTTGGCTTCCTTCTAGGATTATAATTCCTAAATCAGTCTTCAGTCAGTTACTCAGATACTTTTGTGTGAATAGCATCAGCCACAATGCCGTATACATATTCTAATGTTGAATACGCTGATATGATTTTTGTGCATGGTTTCTGTAACGGTAATACTTTAGAAGCGGTGCGGGAATATGCGCGCCTAATCGACGAGTCTTTTCGTTAACTTTTAATAGACTACGAGAGGCTGGGTCATTCTTAATACGCAATGAAGGCGACCAATTCCAGGCAGCAGTAAGAGCAGATAATCGGAGAAGAAATTGTGTCCAACGCCACTTCGATAACAATCCTGAGACTAGCATCCCAAGAGCCTCTGCTGCATTAACAATATCGCGGCAAGCAACTTTGAAAGGTGATAATCGCTACCCATACCATCTTCAAAAAGTTCAGAATTTATTACCTCAAGATTATGTCAAGAGATTGAATTTTAGTAACTGGTTTCTTGAAAAAATTCGCGATGATAATTTATTTCCATTAAAAATTATATGGACCGATGAAGCTACCTTTACAAGAGGAGGAATTGTTAATCAAAGAAATTATCATGTATGCGCTCTTGAAAATCCCAGAGTTATTAGAGAGAATAGGAACGGATTACTGGTCGGACAATATTTTTTACCTGGAAGATTGAATGGTATCACATTTACACATTTTTTGGAGAACGACTTTTCTAATTATTTAGATGACATTCCCTTACAACAGCGGATTGAAATGTGGTTCCAACTCGATGGATGTCCAGATCATTATAGCAGAATTGCTCGAGCTTGGCTGGATATAAATTATCCACAACGATGGATTGGACGTGGAGGAGTAGTACCTTGGACACCCAGATCACCTGATATGACACCCATGGATTTCTTCGTATGGGGAACCTTGAAGCAAAAAGTGTATTCGGTGTGAATTAACTCAAGAGAGCAATTAAGAGACCGAATCATAGATGCAGTGCACCAAATATCATCAGAACAATAGTAAGTGTCTTAATAATGCCTGAATAGGCGAAACGTTGACTGGTAAGTGGTTGTATTACTGGATTTGAAACATAAGGCTTTGCATTGTGGTTTTTCCCAATTGCATTATAGTAAATAAATAAGTATAAAAATGAAAACTTGTTTTGTTTCTTTTTTTGCGATTTTTTCTAAAACTAAGCAAAAACGAGCAAATCTCTAAAGGACTTTTTGTCTTAGTTTTTTGGTCCCCTATAAGTTCCTGAAGTTTTGCCATTTAAATTCGGGACACCCTGTATATAGAAAATATCTTTGATGGTCCTTCTCTCTCTTCGGCTCAAGTCGCCTACCAACGGCGAGAGCCGAAGACTTTTAGGTTCGGCTCAGTTCGGCTTAGTTCGAGTACATTCCACAAGTTGCTGGGTCAGTCAGTGTTTGTCTTGTGTTGTGTCTTGTGCGTCCTCCAATTTTGTCCAGTTGTTATATATTGAGTTGATTCTGCTAGGGGAGATAATTGTTGAGAATTAAAAAAAAAGAAGAGAAATGGCCCAAGCAGCCGTCATTAGGGCCCATAATAGAGCCCAGGCTAAGGTAGGACAGGTGTTTTTTCTCACTGATATTCAATACATTTTTCAGTTTCTATCATTCAATACATTTATCAATTTTCAATATCATTATAAGTATATTCTTTATTATTCTGAGCCTAGAAGTATTTAATTATGTGAAATATTATCGACAAGATATTTTTTAAATCGAATTGTTATTTTTAGAAATCGATTCATTACATGACAATCAATGATGGTCTTTGTTTATTATTTAAATACTATATGACAGTATTTATCATTCCTTAGAAATTTGCTTTATGGATATATAGTGGTTGAATAATAAAATATTACATTGATTAAAAATACTTATTTTACTTCTAATATCTGTTTTATTATTCTGTTTTATTATTATTTCGAATAAATTGTACAACTTTTGATAGGCACTATTATTGACGATAGTTTTTTTTTTTAACAAGCATTTATTTAACATGCATTCCTTATCGAGATTATTTGCTTATGAACATTCTACTTCTTTGTTTTTAGTTTCGAATGGAGTTCCTTAGTCATGTTGTATTAAAAATATATTCTGAATATTATATAACAATGTTTAACTGAAATATTAAAAAGTGGAATACACAGCACCAAAAATATGTTTACAAAATTCTTAATAGGCACTTTTTTTCTGAATTCTTCATACCAAGTACACTTAATCAGTGAACGTTGAAATTAAAGGCTTCTTAAAAATAAAATTCCTTTATGCTATAAGTTATTGAAAAAGCCCAAAAAGCATGTCCTCAATCTGGTGAAACAGGCAGGATTCATGCCCTACTTTACCATAATGATAGAAGATAGTCAGCAAGTAGCAGCTTTTTTTTCTAATAGTGCATTTCAAAATATTTGTCTATGCGAGGCGGATTAACTTGAAATATTTTTCAAGGTTAATATCGTTATTTTAATATTTATATTTATACATATGTGTGTGTGTGTGTGTGTGTGTGTGTGTGTGTGTGTGTGTGTATACGTGTACTGAACATAGCGCTTGTGGTCATAGCTTCTTTAATTATTATTATTTTTTTTTTTAAACTCCTTGTTCTGCTATTCCTCACGTTTAAAAGCTCATATTACTGGAAACTTACTCTTCTTCAAAGTTACCAAATCGTGTTTAAGGACAGTTGATAGAATATAATTCTGTAACTGGATGTCTTTGATCATGAAAAAAATAGAAAGTTACTGTTATAATTTAAAATCGACTATATTATTTAACCTAAAACAACAATGTGCTAGCTTTATACTAGTATTATTCGAATCAATAAGTAATATGAAAAAGTAATTATTTTAATGATTGAGTGCCTTCCGTGCGTGCTATCAATTGTAATAAATGCAGAAGCCCGAAATATTGGAGCGGATAAAAGCACTTACTTTTTTTAACTTGTTTAAAAGTAATGGGTACAAACATCAAACAGAAAAATTACCTATACCACAGTGGCCACAGCCTTGGAGGAACTTTCCGCTGCCAAAAAAACATTCTAGATTTAGGGCTTTTGTTGATATCCCCCTTATGATTATTAAACCGATGTATTCAATTAATATAATCTATTATATTAAATTAAATTAAATCAAAGTCATCCTCGAACTAGTACCGACGTAGATTATTAATATTTTTAAATGTGCAGTCAAAATCACGGTCATAAAATGAGTGATCCAACCTCGTCAAATACTGATAAGGATCACTTATATTTATCAGACAGTAACTTGGGTAAGAGTTCTCTTTAAGAAAGCTCGGAAAATAAAAGGCATCAAATCACTTGTCCACTGGTTATTAAATAAAATTTAGACAATTACTCCAATAATTTTTTCCGATGTAAGTGGTAGGTGTATGACCTCAACATAAGAGTCAATTTTCGTTTTAGGGATTGTTGAAGGTATTGGTCTTCTCATAGGAAAAAAAAACTTTATCTCCCTTATCTGGTAAAAAAAAACTACTATTTTTACCAATTTTTTAAGTAATTCGCTTCGAGTTTCATTTCTATATATATATATATATATATATATATATATATATATATATATATATATATATATATATATTATAAACTTCTGGTTCTCGAGTTGCAGTTAATTGTTTTCAAAACTTCTTTTTGGCGACGTTTCAAGACTATGTTGGTCGGCTCTTCTCCATGTTCTTAGCCTAAGGAGCCTAAGGTCTGCTTCCACATCGTCCAACCATCGCATTCTAGGCCTGCCTCTTCCTCTTTCTCCATCTGGACGTCCCTCCATGATCAGCTTTGGAGGCCTTTTTTTTATCGATTCTGTGAACGTGCCCCAACCATCTTAATCTTACTTTTTTAATACAAGAAACTATATCTGGTTCTTCATATAGGTTCTTAAGTGCTTGATTCTTTTTTATGCGGGTACGATTTCCTTGGTTGGTTGGGTCATATACTCTTCTAAGAATGTTTCTCTCCCATGTATTCAATAATTTCTCATGCTGCTTGGCTAGAGTCCTCGCCTCTCCACCATACCGGACGAAGTATCGTTTTATATACCCATATTTTGAGGCTCCGGGGTTTCGCTCTGTTTCAAAACACTTTTCTGAGGGACCAATAGCATCTGTTTACCATTTTCAATTGTCGCCTTTCTTTCTTGTTCCTTTCTTTGTTGTTGTTATCTTCTGTGATAATGGTACCAAGATACTTAAGTGTTTTAACATTTTCAAAACTGCATCCTCTTCCTTGGAAATATCCACTGGATGACAGTTTCCTCGATGATCTACTTAGTTTTGTCTATATTTAGTATGAACCCTGCCTTTCTAGTTGCCTCTTCACATTCTCAAAATGATTCACAGAGCACGTTTTCATTTCTTGCTGTGATGACCACATCATCAGCATATACCAGGTATTAGGTCATGTTGTTATAAATACATCCTTCTTTCTTTGCTTTGGATGTCATTATAATCTTTTGCAGCACCAAATTAAACAGCACTGGAGTATAGGGTTTCCTTGTTTAACTCCTTTTTTAATAGAAAAATCTCAGAAAATTTCTCCTGGACCTTTACCAAACCGCTATTATACTGTTACTATACTCTGACCGCTCCAGTTATCGTGCGGAGGATTTTCCTTTCGAATCTCACAATTCAGCATTCCATAGCGCCGGTGAGAGCCCATCTCTCACACCCGTATATCATAGCCGCCTTTATTACGTCATTGTACACCCTTAATTTTAAATCTCTAGAGATTTTTCGGGAATTTAGTACTCTTGAGTGAGAGAAGAATGCTCTATTTTCGCTTGTTATACGCTGGTCTACCTCAATTAATTGTTCATTTGTTGAGGTTATTGTGGAGCCAAGGTATTTGAAGCATTCTACTTTCGGGAATGATTTTCCATCCCCCCAGATACTCTTATTGGGTTAGATTTTACGGATCACTATCATGCATATTATCTTCATTTACTTGTAAAATAAGTGATAAGTGACTCATAAGTGACTTAGCGGGTGTCTCGATATCCCTTTCATTACTTCCGGTGACTGCTATATCATAGGCGAATGCAAGGATTTCATGCCTCATTCCGACACGCACCCCGCTATTTTCCCTTAATGTGGTTCTTATTACCTTCCCAAGGGCTATGTTGAACGGCATCGGTGAGACTCCATCTCCCTCAAGCCTCATATCAATTTCAAAGCCTTCAGACAAATCTCCTTGTATCAGGACTCTGCATTAAGGATCGTTTGTTTACACCTTAGTCAATCTAACCAATTTTCCGGGGATAACCCGTCATGATCTTTCGTAAACAGTTTCTGTCCACAGAATCATAAGCAGCTTAGAAATTTACAAATAGGGCGTGCGAATCCTGTTCTACTTACCATTGTTTTTCTGTTGTTTTTTCAATCACAGCACTTAAACGAATTTGTTTAAGGATGAAAATCTGGTCTAGAGTAATCCTTCCTCTTCTAAATCTTGCTTGGTGGTCACCCACTATATTTTATAAAGTACGAGTATATCCGATTAATCAGAATGTTGGCCATTATCTTATAGGTAACCGGAAGGAGTGCTATGCCTCTGTAATTACCACACTCGATGGATAAGGATAGGGCACGTGTGTTCAAAGCCTCTGATGTTTTTCCTTGTCCCATATTATCTGGATTAATTCTAATACCTTAGTTCTTACCGGTTCTCCCCCCTCTTTATACAAATCTGATGATAAGTTGTCCAACTCTAGGCGTTTCTTCTTTTAAGCCTGTCGATAGCTATTTCTACATCCGTAATGTCTGGTTTTTCAACCCATATAAGGTCAAAATCCTCCTCATGGTCCATGTCCTCTTCATTTGTGTGGTTCCCTTAATTCAGAATGTTCTTTCCAGATATTTAATCATTTTTCTTTTGATACCGTCCGTTTTCCTTCTTTTTCTCGCTTTTGTATATTTCTTAATTTATATCCTTCCTGATATCCGCTTTCAGCTCGCATATATTTCCAGCTTTCCAGTTATCCTTAATTTTTCGTAGCATTTCCTCGAGGAAATCTCTTTTCGCTTTTGAAATTATTTGTTAGAGTTCCATATTTTAATACATATTACTTACAAAATTTGTAGAATGTTAGATGAACTTTAAAATCGGTAATAAAAGATTTTTACTTTAAATACACCAGATGCGAATTATTAAGTAACTTGAAAAATACCTTGCGTACTTCTTAGTGTTTTTTCAAAATGACGGAATATATAATTACTGAAGAACATCGGAATTGTGATTTTTTTAATAAGTGTATCAATTCATAGCTCATCGCTATGACTAAAATCTCTCCATTTTTAGTCATTCAAAATATTCCGAGCTATTACCCCGTTGTCGTAGATCAGGAGGCTGTAAATTTCGGAGAGCGCACTTGAATTAATGTTAAAGTTTTATATTTGTCACAGAATTTGCTTCTTTACTACATCTTTGTTTCAAAGAAGTATAAAAGTAAATTAGTAAAGTAAATAGAAAAACTCATATGAGCTTTTTTTCTTTTAGAACTCATTTCTATGCTAGAGATTAGCCGATAGAATTCTGTCTCAGTTTGTGGGGAAAATTTGCCATTTTATAACCATTTTTTTTCAATCACAGCACTTAAACGAATCATTATGTCGTGCTCATTCGATACAGAATTTAATGTAAGTCTAATTGTTGTATTATATATTTTTAGATTGATAACACCGTTCAAAACAACAAAGATCTAATGGCCCTACAATATCAGCTGTCCTTTTAGATTGTAAAAGTTCATTAAGTCCTTTAAGATTGATATTCGCAAATAGTTGTTTTATGAGAGGAGGGGAGAAGCGTCGGGAAATGAGAATTTTTCAAATTTTCCCATTTATTTATTCAGAATGCATTAACTATATAGTTTATTAGACGAAAATTATACAGTTTAGGTGATTGGTTACTACGCATCAAAAAATCACAAAAAACTCAGGAAGCATTCCGATTTTCCTGAACTTTTCCGCCTGAAGCTTAGGTTAAGCTATTAAATTAATTTAAAAAAAATGGTAATGATTATTTTAAAATGATGGAATGATGACTGAACTAATGGAAACATTTTATTCTATCATCAATTAAAACATATCCACACTTTGTTCTTATTAAATCATTTCCTCCACAACTCCTTCACCTATAGTAATTGCCATTAAGTACAATAAAACGATTGCAGGTCTTAACGCTATTTATATAGGAAAAATGCCGTCAAACAAAATTCATTGAATTGTTTTTATAAATATTACCTATATAAAACCTTCGCAAAATAGATTTTTTTTAAACTCTCTTAAATTGCCTCGGACAATATTTTTAATCCATTCAGCATGTGTTCGTACACTAGCAGATGGATTATCATCAAAATATTGTAATGCGGTCGCACTCCTTTCTTCATTTCGTAAAGGGGCTAAAATACTATCAGCATGTGCTACGACAGCAAATGTATCAGTTTCTTTAAGACGTTGAAACGTAGAGTTAAAGGTTGACTTACTTGGTAATCTTCTATTTGGAAATCGCATGGAATATTCACGACGGGCAGCATTGGCATTACCATTGAAAAAACCGTACACAAACACCATATCGGCCTATTCAGATATTAGAATTTAGATATTAGAATAAACGGAAGGCATAGTGAGTACTCTCAAACAAACTGATAAATGTTATTGATAGTTCTATTCTTATAATTATTTGTTATTGATGTTCTATTCCAAACGGTATTAATCCTAAAGTCCATAGTTCATGTACAGTTAGGGAGGCAAGATCATATTAGTATTCTATCTAAATTTATCTTCTAAACAAAGCGTTTGCAAACATACCTTCCTACGAAATATTTTTTTTTTGTTTTAAGGTCCTTAGTTCATATTTTCAGTTTGGTCACTGCTGCTGTTGAAGAAAGATGCCGAGCCTGTCTGAATGCTCAAGGAAATCACTTTGAACATTTAATATGAATGTGAATGGTTCACATTTAATAAATAAAGTAGTTAAAACAAATAAAATAAGTTTTATTTATTTACTATGCCTAAATAATTCGTAACAATGAAATCTTTAGATGTGAATATCTCCTAAACAAAGCGTATGCGGATATACCTTCATGGCAAATGTTTTTCTTGTTTTGAGGTCCCTAGATCAAATTTTCAGTTTAGCCATTTAACCCTGAAACACCCTGTATATGGAAAAAACTACGTGTTGTTGTAGGGAAGACTGAATACCACATAAAAGATTCCAGTGAATTTGTGAATAAAATCTCCGCCATAAAAATCAATCCACAAGACATACTAGTAAACTTCGATTTGAAATCTTTATTTGAAAAAATACCAATTAAAGAGACGATTACTATAATAGAAAGGGTACTCTCCGAAGAAGACTCAAAATTGGCAGAACTATGCCTTATGTCATCATATTTTCTGTTCAACGAAATATATTTCCAATAAATTGAAGGTGCAAGCATAGGATCACCGCTAAGTCCACTCGCTGCCGCACAATTCATGGAGAATTTCGAAAAGAAAGCTTTGGAAATTCCAACACTAAAGCTGTCTATTGGTTCCGCTACGTGAATGACACATTTGTAATTTGCCCACATGGTATGGAGACCATAAATGACTTTTTCAACCACATAAACAACATCCACGAGAATATTAAGTTCACCATGGAAGTTGAATCTGAAGGAAGTATCCCATTCCTGGACGTGAAAATAGAGAAAAAAGAAGATCGTTTGGGTTACTCGGTATATAGAAAACCGACCCAAACAGACCGATATCTAAATGCCTTTTCACATCAAAAAAACGTGGAGTAAAAAGAACATTGATGAAAAGATCCATGAGGATTTCTGAACCGACTCAAAGAAAAAGAAGAGAGATAATTAATGGAAGCTATGATCGAAAATGGTTTCCAGGAAGATAATATTAAAAGGGAATTCAAAAAAGCCCAACAAACAAAACTAAACGAAATACAAAAGTACTGAGAAGCAATAGACAGCGGTGATTCCATATATTAAGAGCACTACGGAGAAAATAGCGAAAATCCTAAAGGATTACAAAATAAGGAAAAGCTTCAGTAAGTCAGGCTCTGCGTAGTGATGTAAACGATTACAGGAGTCTGCAGCATTCCATGTTCGTGTGGGAAGGAGTGCATTAGGCAAACAGGAAGGCTAATATGTACAAGACTTGCAGAACATATTAGAGGCGTAAAAAAATGGATAGCAAGTCATCAGCATAGGTAGAACACTTTGTGAATACCAACCATGCTATCGAGTTTGAAAAAATTAATGTGGTCAAAAAGTGTAATAACACGACAGAAAGAAAGATAGAAGCAATCGAAATAGTAAAACACCCCGAAAATTTTAACAGAGAAGACGGTTACAAATTAAGCAAATTGTGGCTCCCAAACATAGCAGTGACTAAAAACTAACCAAAAAACATGAAAGAAAAGACAAATCAATCGGAAGGCAGCCAGTTGAGACCCGACCAATCAGAGGCCACACGGTCGGAACCCAGCCAATCAGAAAGCAGCCTATCAGATGATGGGAGTAATAGGCTCCGCTCACGGCCCCAGAAGCTTTAAATAACGAAGTAGAAGAAGAAAATTTTCAGTCTCAGATTAAGCCCTGAGGAAGCTTGGAGTATGGGCAGCGAAACGTCGGCAAAGAGCTTGACTACACGGTTGAAACCAGAAGAAACACCTGCTGTATGGATTAAAAAGATTTTTTATCTTATTTTCCGTTATCACAGAAACGTTCAGTAAAAACGTAATCCTCTAGAGTCCCTATTATTTGATTTCGTAATTTCCATATAGGCACATTTTAATGACCTTTTGTTTTAACAAATAAAATCCCCGGATGGAATCTGATCTTTTTTACATTTCGATGATAAAATAATCCTCCCTCTCCTTACAAACATTCATCTTAATTTTTCCTCGCAATTCGAAACATATTGACGTGTGCACAGCTACATTGTATCAAGGCCTACTGTACAAGGCATTGTGTTATTACGCAGGGATGTCTAGTTTCACGCTAATGCCATACATCCCCTCCTCCGGTTATCAAAAAACCCGAGTTCCAAATTATCAGACGATACCTGAACTCTTTACAGCTCTGTACTCGATATTCCAAGTTGCATTATCCTACATGTACCTTGTTCTAGTTTGCATGTACATGGGTTTCTGGGCATTAATTTAAAGCCCAACTTCTCCTGGCAAAGCTTGGCGTCTTGAAGGAATCACCGCGTTATCCATATAAGCCAGATGCTAGGTTAATCGGATTTAAATCGTACTACCTCGCTTGTTCTTATCTCACGAATTGTGGACTGCAATAACAAGTTGAGATGGACAGCTGACAGCGGGTCATTTTCTCGCAAACCTTTTTTTACTTAGAACCCTTTGGAGCATCTTGACCTTAGAAGATGTCATAACAAAAGCCTAGATAATTTTGTTCTAGTAAATTTGATTTATATCCCTTTATTTTTCTTATACAGGGCTCTGATCCACGTGTGGCGACATGCCGGGGTAAGCTTCAGAGCAAACGTTCCAAGTTGAACCAGGAGATCAACAAGGAACTAAGGCTGAGGGCTGGAGCGGAGAACTTATTCAGGTGAGTAAAATTATTCATCCTAATAATTGATACCAACTCGGCCATTTTCAACCATCTTCCTTTTAGAATTCGTCTGTTATGAACATTTATTGACTATGATATTTTGCTCTAGTAGAGTTGCCTAAAAAAACCAACAACTGAAAGTAACGTGTGGAAATTTTACAAGTTTTAAAAGGAAGTTTCATGTTGAAATTATATCATGGTCTTTTGTTAAAACAATTGCTTTTGTGTCTTTACGTTAGCAAATGAATCGGGAAGGGTAATTTTTTGCTTTTCATCATACAACATTATGTATATAATTCAATATTGTTACCTTAAATTGATTTCTAGAACTATTTGCTCATTTATTAGCAAATTTAATTGAATTCACTTAACGTTTTGTCTATGGGACTGTGATGACCTAACTAACTTTTTATTGATAGTACCTATCTATGGTCGACATCACCTATTGAAATAGGTAAATAGCGGTATCTCTAATTCGCAAACAGCTCTCTGTTAAGATGTAAGGTAAGATGTCTGTTTTGCTAAGATCTCAGCTTTTCTATTTTTTAAAATTCTAGTTCGTATACAATCTAAGTATTCTATAAATTATACTATTTTTTTCAAAGAATTTATAATTTTTAGAGTATAGTCAATAGATTGGAGGTCAACCAAAACAACTCTTTTTTAAAATAATACAAATTTTTATTATTACACTCTTACAAAAGAGTGTGTTGACCAATTCAACTATCAACTTGGTGATAAAAGAAGAATAAAAAAATAAATAAGAAATACTAAAATAGAGCCAAAAACTCAAAAAGAAACACTATTATTTATAATAATGCAATTGGGAAAAACCACAATGCAAAGCCTTATGTTTCAAAAAATACACCTACTTACCAGTCGACGTTTCGCCTATTCAGGCATTATCAAGACACCAAAATCAAAAAGGGTTATGTGAATCGCATCTTGAAGAAAAAAGTGCAATACATCCCAACGATCAACAGCCCAAACAGGCTCCAAACATGAGACAGCACCCTACCACCAAGACGTTCAACATACAACTCTATGTTGTAACATAAGGCTTTGCATTGTGGTTTTTCCCAATTGCATTATTATAAATAAGAAATATTTCATGAAAAGTTTTGGTTTTTACTCTGGAGCCTGCTGTTCCAATCTAGCTGGAATTAAAAATGTTTTTTGGTTTTCAACTACAATTCTGAAACCGTAAATTTAATATAATCTAATCGAAGCTCATATAGAGCATATTAAATTGAGCCCAGATATTCCGACGGTCAATTAGTTCCCTGAATTTATTCCATCGTTCTCGTCATCTCCTTACACAATCTTCCCGTAAGCTTCTCGTATCTTTTCTCATCTTCCCCCACTTTGACTATTGTAGCGTGGTAGGGCCTTTCTAAAATGCTTGAAGACAGACTAAAGAGAATAATGAATTGTTCTTTAAGATTTGCGCTTGGCACTCCTAGGCGATCGCGCGTGTCCCACCTTTATGATGAGTTAAAGTGGCTTTTCCATCCCTTCCGAAGACAATATTATCAGACAATATCAATCATATCAACAATCAAACAATTATAAGACAATATCCGTCACAGTCCCTCACTATCGTCATTTAAATCCTTGCTTTTCCAGCACATCCTAGCTTCCCAAAAAGATGCTCTCTAAGCAGGTTAGTCATTTGCTTAGATTGTAATGTGTAGAAATTCATTGTGCTATTTATTTCTTTTAATTTTGTCTTTTAAGAAGCTTTACATCATATAAAGAATTTATTGCATGCTAGCTCATGCATTTAACAAAAGCAATGGATTTATCAATTCTCTTTAATTGCTTAATATCTTGTCAAGATTTGTACTGTTTATTTACTTATTATTATTTTTGTTTAAATATTTCTTTTTAAATTGTTTTTTGTCATTTTTTACACGCTTTATGATTTGTAACACTTAGCCTTCTGGCCAGACAAACATTATGTTTCTTTTTCTGTTCATATTTGTTACTTTAGTCCCAGAATAAAGTTACTTTTCTATTCTATTCTAAATTGTAGGAAATGAGATGGTGGAGCCTATACCAGCCAACCAAATGAAATTGAGAAATTTAATAATGATGAAATAACAAATGTTCATCACAAATAAAAATAGATATGTACAATTAATTATAGTAACTGTTGTTAACAGCTAATTTAAATCAATTGAATAAAGTTAGGTACTCAACTAGTTAACTCCTTGGGTTGGGTTATATTATCTAAATAGCAGATCCCAGCCGATAAACTCATGTATCATACACAACTGATCCCGTAGAATTATTTACCACTCCTATTACTTTCTTATGGAATTCCTTCTGGAGGTGACTCCATTCGCGTATTAAACGAGGGAGACATAGCGCATGAGCATGAATAGGCGCTCTCTCTTCTAAAATTAGTTTATTATCAACTAAATAACCCTAGCTGTGATTAACCACACGTGCTCCTGAGCCCCCCCCCCCCTGGATCCGCCCTTGATGCTAGTTGTTGAATTTGATGAGAAACATCAATTATATTATATAACAGATTATATCAAAAGAGGATATAATACCTTTATTTTCCTAGAATTCATATCATGCTGAGATTTCTTGCTCATTTCGCTAAATATCTAACGACCGTCCTTTTGAAGCGGGCGAGCTGGTTCTATTCCTTGCATTATTGAAAGGTACTTCTTCAAACGCCACCTCCAGTATTTTTCTTTTAAATATAATTGGATAGGGTTGGATCTCATGAAGAGGAAGTGATGAATGGTTCCACTTTCCCGGTCTTCTTCAACTTCCTCTAATAGAAAGTGCTTCTAGTCCCACCTCAACGGTGACATTCTTTCCGCCTCTCATAATCCTTTTTATTTTATCTAAAAGTGCAACGATACATATTAAAATCAATATGTAAGAATCAAGTGTTGGTAGTTTATACATATTACTGAAGAGTTATGCCTGCTAGACGCAATAGCCTGAGGCAAGGAGCTCCAACTTCTCTGAAATCGAGATTTGTGCTGAAAATATTTATTAAACGGTCGTGTTTAAAAAATATTCACTCCTTAGAAATATAGAATAAAATAATTATTTTGATATAATCGAAATAATTTCGACATGCTATATCGATTCTATTTTCCTTTAGGACATCGTTAGCATAAGAAAAAAATCGAGGCCTTTCATAATAATGCTATTATATCCTCCATATGTATATTGATACTCAAGGGTGGTTTAGGGGGGGGGGCTAGGGGTCACGTGTCCCCAGACAGTTTTTTGTGTACTGTGGAGAATCCACTGCATTACATACTTATAGGCAAATCACATAATTATGGTTGTTAAAATATAGGAATAAAATAACAGAAAAAAACATGAGTGAAACTATTATTTTGGTATTTTAATAAACCTTTGAAACCTTTCTATAAATACTACAAGTTTCTATAAATGATACAAGTTTATTTCTAAGTTATTCTTGATTTTTTTGTCCGTCTGCCCGTTGTGCCCCCCCCCCCCCAGAAAAAATCCTGGATTCGCCCTAGTTGATACTTATTTTCGATATCATTATTCTTTCACTCCTCGAAATCAGGTCAAGAGCAACAATTATTTGTATTATGAAATCATTACAGAAGTAAAATTGTCGCTACGGGGGGTTAAAATGACTGTTGGGTTGGTTTTCAAGGCTCTACCTTTGGCGCTGTTGAACTGTAAGTGTTGCGATCTCCTGGAATCTTCTTCTTCAACGGGTGAGATCATTCATACTCGGCCAATTCCGTGCTGATTACAGATAAGAAACGTAAACGTATCTACATTTAAGATGTTTATTTTAATTTATTTAGATTTTGATACTTTCGTATTAATTACTATTAATGGGAGCGGAGTGGCTCAGCGGTAGAGCACTGAGTTTCCATGCCGGAAATCCTGGTTCAAATCCCACTGCACGCAAGACTTTTATTTAGTCTGTTTGCAGCCGGGGATGGATCATATAGGATCTAGGACCCTCCTGGAGCTCACCCAGCCTCTATAAAATGTTATAAAAATAGGGTACCCAAAATATCAGGGCAAGATCTGGCGGTTGAGCATGATCCAGGACAAATCACGTCCTTGCAGAACCGTTGTCCAAGAAACAGTACAGTCTCTACCATGTACTGAACCCCAGACCCGTTCACGGGTTGTAGTGGTACATGTTTTTTTTATTATTAAATAACCCATTCATATTTTCTGTAAGTGGCAGTGAATGAACTATCGCTGATAATTTTGCCTCTGGAGGAGACGCCTCATAACCGTAGTAAAGGCAACGTGTCTGGGAGAAGGTGACATCGAAATTAAACAATGGATTGCTTGGACTCTTCAGCTGTAGTGAAAGTATCCTAGGGGAGAGAAACCCTCAAGATGGATTACCCGGTCCTGCAGGTTGGGGTTGCGTTTGGAGCCAATGATCACTCCTCGGAAAAAATATTTTGTTCAGAAAACTGAATTGAAAGATAAGCCGGATGTATCTAATCGAGCAAAAGCGCGCTCCCCGGATCAGACTAAAATGGAAACAATCTGAGGTTACATTGCCCATATGAAACATGGCTGCAATGCTGAGACCGGTCAATATGGAAGAAATTTCCGAGCAACCGACAAAAAATAATGTATATATTGCAGCACTAAAAGAAATAAGATGGAATGGAAACAGAAGAATTGATAAAAAGGACATATCTATATTAAACGGTGGTCCGGGTAAGAAAACTGGCCAAGCTGGAAAAAGATGCTTCCTCAATGGTGAACTGAGAAAATCTGTTCTGTATTTTGAGCCTTTATCTGGCAGATTATACGAACTAAACGTAAATGGTAGACAAAGAAATATATCTTTATTTTCTGCATGCTCTCCAACTGACGATGCTGCTTATGACAGCTAAGAGGAATTTTATGATATCCTGGGAAGCAAATTGGAAAACGGACCCAAATATGATTTTAATTCCAAATTGGGAAAGAAGAAGCTCTTAAGGAAGTCTAGCGACTTGAAGGCACTCATTTCATAAAACAACAAATGAGAATGGTATGCTATTCTAGGCCCAATGTGCGGAAGTGTACAGATTACGAATAAAAAGCACATTCTTTCCGAATAAAAAAATCATAAAATAACTTCTTGGAAAACACCCAGAAGAGATGTTGTGAATGAGGTAGACCATATCTTGATATCAATAAGACATTCGTCAAATATAGATGTGAGAAGTTTGAGAGTCCCTAATTGCGATACTGACCAAATTTTGGATAAGTTAAGTTATGGCGAAGAGTGGCGAAAATAAGAAGACCAGGAACAATTAAACGATTAAAATGAAACATTGAATAGATGGAGAAAGATCTAAGGAGCCTAAGGTCTAAGGTCTTCTTCAGAGCTTAGTACAGAAGGTACATAGTAAAGAATAAACATATCTATTGTCATCCAGGACTAAGGAAAATTCTAGGGCCTGAAAAAAAAACAATGAAAATATATGGATTAAAAGAAGAAGTGAAGATCTGTGTAAAAACGTAAAAAAAAAAATCACAGATACAATAAGGAAGAGAAGGCTAAAACTGTACGGACATTTAAAAAGAATGGAAGAAACACGGATTACAAAGATTTTTAATTACAATAACAAACTGAAGAAAACAGTAAGATAGATAGGAACAGTAAAGGTAGATGCCAACCAAATAGGTGTTAAAGAAGAAATAATATGTGACAAGAACCGCTTCAGGCTACTGATAGAAAACGCAACCTATGAAGAAGACTAGCCCAAGTCTCGACCGAAGAGAGTGTGGACAGATGATCAGCGACCAGCAGTAGGAGAGAAAATGATGAAGTACTAGGAAGAAAAGAAGGAAAAAAGACGCCATAAGTCATGAGTTATGTGCGGTCCATTGATGGATGTCTGGGCGCCGTTAGGTTAACAGATTCCTCGAACAACCTTTCCCTATTGGAAGCTCTGATAGGCTACTGCCTTAATCTGACTAAATTAATTTTATTGTAGAAAATTAACTGTTCAGTAATATATTTAAAATGTTTTAAATATTATAATATTAATATTAATATTAAATATTATAATATTAATATTAATATTAAATATTAAATATATTAATATTATAAATATTAAATAATATTATTATTTAGAATGTTTAAATAAAAGTGAAAGTCAGATATAATACCAAATTCCTTTTTTTCAACTCTTATATTGATGGATGAACAAATAAATCCAATTACTTATAAATAAAAAAAAGTAATTCCTTTCTTATTCAGACATCTACCTTGCGGTGTATAGATTTTGCATAAGGAGCGTTTTATTAATTTATTTATTTATTAATTCCACCTGTCTATGTCAAGGGCTGCTCTCCTGGCTGTCGCCCATCCCATTCCTTTTTCTTTAATGATACCTTGGAGGTTATTCTTCCAGGTCACTCTCGGCCTTCTTCTGGGCGGTGTAACCTCGCTTTATTAAAATCGCTGTCCGGCAGTCATCCATCCTTATTGCATGTCCGAACCACCGAAGCTGTCCTTTCTCGATTATCTGATTAAGGGGTTCAATTTTGAGTGGAGTCCTTATCGTCTTATTTTGTATTCGGTCCCTCTTGGTCTTCCCCTCTATTTTCCTCAGCTACCGCATTTCCATAACACAAAATAAAAAAATAACACAAAAAAAAAAGCAACTGATGTTAAATAGAACCACTCCGGTCGCAAAGACAATAATTGAAGATAACAATGACGTAATTAGTGACTTTGGCTAAATAAAAAATGAAGGCTCATAGCTGTTTCCAGTTAATTCACTATTGTACAAAAATAAGGACCATTACATTGCGTGATTTATTATTAGTTAGTTTGTATAACATTTAAAATAATAAGACTATTATAATTAAACAAACAAAATGATTAAACATCAAGTTAACATATAACATACTCGTATGTATAAAATTACTAACAGCGGCCGAAACACACGATCCACAAAATTTTATGTGATTCACACCTAACGTATTTAGTATTAATTTATTTTTAATGGAATTTAACTAATACATTTTTTTTTAAATATTGAACAGGGCAAGGCCGTAGCCAGAAAATAATTCGGGGGGGGGGGGGAATTTGATTTGGTGGAACAGTAGAAAAACATTAAATCGTTTTAATAAAAGAAAAAAATGGTATTACTTATCATATATATTTATTAGAAAACCATTACAGAAATATTAACCTTATTACAAAATTAAATTTAGTATTCTAGCTTTCTTTGCAGCGAACAAATCAATTTCCTCCTCGGTGTCGATGTCAATTCTGCGGTGGATTAACATTAACGCCAAACCGTTTAGTCTTTCCTGGCCTGTGCAGTTTCTCAAATAAGTTTTGAGGCGTTTCAGAGAAGAGAAAGTCCTCTCAGGAGTACATGTAGAAACAGGCAGTGTCGCCAAGATCTTTAAATGTTTATCAATGTTTGGAAATAAGGCCTGGTTGCATTCTTCGAGCTTCAATAGCACATGTTGGTCGATCTAGTTCAGATTCTTCCACCCATTTTATCCGCCACATGTCTAATTCAGCTTTTACAAAGTCCCATTCCAAATATTTTTTATAGAGCTCAAAGTATTTTTCTTGATAATTTTGATTTATTTGTTCTTTGAAACACACAGACGTAATTAAAATGTTGAGAGATGATAATGTGGCTTTATGATTTTAGAATCTCAACTGAAGCTGATCAATGAAATCATCCAAAAGTGGAATCATTGTAGTAATTCTAAAATAAGTTTCAGGATCTTATGTTTTGTAGTTTGCCCTATGCTCTTGGCGTGACGTAATTCTCGGAATTTTCATTTCCTCGTTTATAGTACTGAGCAAATTCTGTGCATTCTTGAAAAGTTCAGCAAATTTTGAATCAATATTTTGGCGAACATCTTCAATAGTCTTTATGATTAAATCGACATGTTGTAAAGCTGCTGCCAAATCGCATAGAGAAGATTGAAGTATTTTGCATAGAGTCAGTGTATACGGGAACAACATTCCTAAGCAACATAAGCCTATAACAAAATCACTTGAAATGAATGATCTCAGAAAAGAATTAGCTTTCGACGATGTTTCAGAATCCATATCAGTCCTTAAGTCGTCTAGTGTATCAACAATAGCTTTATAAATTTCTTTTAATCTTAACAATCCATCATGATTTTCTACCCAGCGGGTCTCGCACACTGCTGTAAGGTTTTTCCATTGTGTTTCAGGGAAGTTTTTTTCGATATTATCTTTTAAACACTTGGTTCGTTTTGCCGAGGATTTGATAAAATTTCCAACCGATTTTATAATTCCAATAGTATTTCGAATAGGCTGAACCTGGAAAGAATTTCCCAGAGCTAAATTCAATGAATGTGAGCTGCAATGTACGCATAAGGCTTCTGGATGTGACTCACAAATTACTGCTTGCACACCTTTAAAACTTCCTTTCATCGAAGAAGCTCCATCATATCCTTGTCCGACTAAACATTCGCAATCTACTCCCAAAGATTTTAATTCAGATAAAATTGCATTAGCTATATATCTTCCTTTTGCATTCTCAACTGTTACAAAACTTAAAAAATCTTCACGCAAGATAAACCCATTACCTTTTGGCTCGGCATATCTTAGACAAATGGACATCTGTTCTTGTCGTGAAACATCAGTAGTTACGTCAACAAGGATTGAAAAAAATTTCGCAGAATTTAATCCTTGCACAATTTTTTTCTGGATTATTTCACCGCAAATTGCAATAAGTTCATTTTGTATGGTCGGGGTTAGATAGGTAGCGTTCAATGTCATATTTTCTGTGTGCTGTACTAGATTTGAGTCTCCACATCTGCTTCTCATCCGTAAGATAGCACGAAAGTTTCCATCATTTGTTTCTGGCTCAGCATCATTGATTTTTATTGGACCTGAGTCGCACGTACCTCTCAGAGCCAATTCCTGACGTCCACATAATTTAATTGTTTCAATAATCGGATTGAGCCGTTTCCGATTTTCAGCTATTTGTGCTAGGTATGCGCTATCAATCTGACTTATTATATTTGGTTGAGATTTATTATGCACCTTCATAAAATTATCAGCCAATAATTCAGAAGATTTGTGGTACTGGTTTTCACTCTGTTTGAAATCATGTACAGCATCTTTCCATTTGCTGATGAGAGCCTTTACCTGCGCAATCTCTGGCAAATAATACACAATATTTGCATAAAGCACCTTGTTGCCCCGTCCTTGTGTAAACCAACCACGAGAACCGTTCAAACCATTGCATTTGAAGTTTTAGCTTTCCTTTATCGTCACTTACTGGAAACTTAAATGTCTTTTCTGGCATCCAAGGAGGTTTCAACAATCTGTACTTTAAATCATCATCAATTTTGGTGTTTGATCCCGTATAATAGCCCACATCTAAAACAGGCTGAGAAACATCATCCACAGTCCCAGGAACGGCAGCAGAAGTACCAGAAATACTTGTAGCAGTATCACTTTCTAAAATAAATATATTTTTTTATTTCGGGGGGGGAGATCAATCCCCCTTGATTCTCCCCCCCCTCTGGCTACGGCCTTGGAACAGGGTCATGCAAATTATTTATAATGAAACACTGAGCGGCCGCACAATGTTTGGATTAATAGGAGCTAGTTGGACAAAATTATTTTTCGGCATTTTTTATTTCTTTCGACTAATCAAGTAATGTAATTATAAAATGTTTTTAATTAATTACCAACTGAATTTAAGAGGATTTCTAGGATTATAATTAGAAAAAATAATAAAAAACCGTATTTATTCAGGGACAAGTCCCTTTAGAATAGTGATACAGAAAATAAAATATGGACTATAATAACTTAGAATAGTATACAATTTACCTGAAACTTGGCACACCAAAAAAAATTATATAAATACGATAGCAATAATTATAAAGAAAACTATTAATATTCACATATATACATATTTTATGAAATGTGAACAGCCAAATTAGCAGAGACAGCTAATGGATACATATATACACAACTCACTCACAGGCGTATGCGCACATACAATTATGCAGATACACATATATACATCAAATACATCATTCATCCATAATTTAGAAAACCTTAATCTCAAAACTGAACATACTATTTCTGATTTTTTAGGGATTCTAAGGAAATTAGGTGATTGAATATACGGGATTTAAAGGTTGAAAGATTATTGGAACGACGAATGGAAGAAGGTATAGTGTTCCAAAGAGACGAGGATGGATAAGGAAAGCTCTGTCAAAAGCTGCTGTTCGGTGGGATGCTGTATATAGGCCTGAGAGCCAAGACGGGTGTTACGGGAGTGGACTGTGGTTTTGAAAGGAGATCGAAAATGCATGATGGTCGGCGGGATTGGATAACTTGGTAAAGAAAGGAAGGTATGAATATATCGGCGATAGGAAGGGTAAAGCCACTTCAACTCCTCGTAATATCGGGTGACAGGGGCATCTCTCGGGATCCCAAACATGAAACGAACGAAGCAATTGAGCAACCGTTTTAATTTTGCTACCGGACAGCAATAATCCAAATGAGGGAAAATTAAGGAAGTAACTAGAAGTCTACGGGTTTCAAAAGGGAACAGGTGACTAAGGTAATTCAGACGCTTTATGGTGGAGAAGGTACGGCAGGAAATTTCAGAGATGTGTTTTTTCCAGGAGAGGGTTTAGTCAAAAATAATTCCAAGGTTTTAATAACGATAAAGGTTAAGCCATATCATTAACAGTTAATTTCATAAAACAAGTCATTAAATAGATAAATAAAAACATTAGTGAATGGAAAGGCGATGCTAAAACGAAAATTAAGCCAATCGCTTCAATATTATAATACTAAGAATTTCATTTAATAAATTGCTGAAGACCTTGTTTGCCGATACTATTAAATTTTTTACTTGTAATACTTTTATTACTTCGCCAAAGTAAGACTATTAACATGGATTTGTATGTATCCATCCACTAAATTAATATACTATATTATTTATCCAAGTCTCGTAATTTTAACCCTCTATAAATTAAAAAAGTAACATTTTTAATCAATTATTTGTGGTGTAAATATTTCGACCACATTTAAATTTAAATGGCAGATCTCGAATACGAAAGTATGCCAGTCAATCCTATATCATTATATAAGAAGGAAAAATCCTCAATCACTATATTTTCCTTTTGCCATTTTTTTACTTAAAATGTTTATTGAAAATTCTTGTTTCTCTCGTTCCTATGACCTTATATTTATAAATATTGGTGTTAAAAGTTGTATAATGACAACAAACTTTACCTATTTTCGCAGCAAGAAAAAACGATTCTTTGTTATATTATTCCTATCCAATATTTTTCCAAATTGATTATAAAAAATGATAACTCCTATTTTTAAAAGTAACTGCGAGTAAGTTTCGTACTGCAATAGCAAATTTAGTTTTGTCATGACCATAACCAAAGGGAACTTTTTTTTTTCATCCTATGCTAACTAAGAATAGAAATTTAGTGGAGCAAATGGTTGGGATTTGGTTAAAGCGTAGCAAATAAAAGCATATTTTTGTTATAAAAAATTATTGCTTTGGCCAAAGTTCGGCCTGAATTTCAGGCCTTCATGTTTGTGGAACAAAAAACATTTCAAAAATATAAATGACTTCAAACTATACTATAATATATTATTTTAATAATATAAACTAGGGAAATAACAAAGCTTATTAAAATATTGAATACATAATTATAAATTTATTTGTACCTTAATTGTATCTTAAGTATTTTATTCTCTTCATTTATAGCCTGGAGGCGTACACAGGTTTCAGACCGGTCAGGGTGCGCGCTGCGCATATATATATATATATATATATATATATATATATATATATATATAAATAAAAGGCTTAGCGAACCCGAATGCTCAATGCCGATACCACAAATCTATGTTTACAAACCTCCGTCCACGGAGCACCACCCAAACCCAAACCGCTAGATCACTCTTAAAGTAATCCTCCCACCTGCGCCTCGGCTACTCCTCAGACGCTTCCCAGTCGGTACAGCGCCTATTAACATCTTAGGAATTCGTTCGTTACTAAGCCCAGCAACTTTACTTACCCATCTTAATCTTTGCGACGCCGATCACCTGAATAATATCGGATGCATGCTTCGCAATTCCGCGTTATGTAATCTCATATATTCCCCAGTGGTCTCATCCTTTTTGGACCGAATATTCTACTACGTAACACCTTATTTTCTAATACCTGAAGATGGTGTTCAGCGTCAGCGGCCAAGCTTCACATGCGTAGAAAAGAGATGGAAGAATGATTGTTTTATAAATTCTGAGTTTTAGATTTCGGGACAAAAGAAGCGAGCTTAGTAATGTTGAGACCACATAATAACAAGCATTCCCGCCTTTATTTCCTCAAGAATTTCGTTTTTTTCAGTTACCATATATCCTAAGTACTTTTATGTATATATACATATATATATATATATATATATATATATATATATATATATATATATATATATATCGCACATACGGTGCTATAACGTCACTTATGCAATTTTCGTCAAAATTGAACTGAGTATGTTTATATATTTTTAATAGTAATTAGTGAGATGTTGACTTTTACTTTAAAATGAAGTTTAAAGCTGTAGTTTAAATATTATCATTTTATTTGTTTCGTCGAGAAGAACTAAACGTTGTAATAGGATGTTGAATTTTCAAATGCTTCTCCTGAAAAATTACATCATTTGCATAAGTAAGGTTATAGCACCGCCCTGTCTTGGACTTTTTCTATTTTCAATTTTTTGCAAAGTTCTACTCATTTCTTCGGTAGAAATTCATGCGTCCAATATTGGATGGCAATTGCCAATAAAAATGTCGCTAGGTGTTAGCCTGGGCGACTTAATTGTCTTTTAAAAAAATTTCAACTAGTAGAAAATTTTAAAAATATTTTCTAAGAGAAATAGATGTCCCCTGTAAATCAACTTATTATAATCCAAAAATCGAAGCTATTGTCGTTGTCCCAGCTCATCAATTTTCTTTTATTACTATGTGTTTGTATACAAACAGTGGTTCCACAATAAATCTTCAGTTGCGGAAGTTCTACCGTTTAGAAAATGAAAGGAATCGATTTCCATAAAATCATTTAATATTTTACCTCCTTGTCCTACCACCAATATTTATATATTGCTAAAGTTTGAAAATACATCAATTTTTAATTTATTAGTGTTCAATGACTGCCTAAGAAGTACTATTAATAAGATAATCAATAACGAGCTGGTCATTGATAACTTGGAGTATTAAGCGAGCAGTAGTGCTAGCTCGGTATCATAAGTCAGAAACAAAATCGCTATATATTCAATATTTTTTATTTTCGATTAATATTTAAAACCAAAATGCACCACTGGACCTAATGAATCGGCTTAAAACTGGTTGAAATGGCGCATGTACACAAACACGATGTACTCACCGATTGGCTGAAAACCAGAAACAAATTTTCAGGATCATTTCAACAAAAAAAATTATGCTTATAAAATACTTATGCTAGGTGGTAAGAGAATTGCCGGTAGAATAAACACTCCTTTAACCGCACCTATGTCCACTTTCTCAACTTTCCAATTGAAAGTTAAGTACAAGAATTTGAAATAAGTGATGAATGCCATCAAAGAGAACTTGTCGAAGTTGTAGCGATCGCTCCTATAATTTCATACTATCAATAATCGAAAAAGAGCTCAAAAATATCATCCCTTCAAATGTGAACGCTTTAAGGAATTGTGGAAAACAACACTTCATACAGCAATATTGATGGATTGTAAAATAGATTAAATAGATACGAAATAAATTAAGGTTATTATAATATTATCTAATAAAATATTTTGAGATTGTAAAAATACTTTTTTGGATTGGACAGCTCAAAATGAGTTGAAGGAAATGATCTACATTTCCCCGAATGGATATAAAACAAACAGGCGATTAAAATCTAAAACTTGCACATTATCCTTATATACATAGATTTATCTTGAGGTATGATTAACCATGTCCCGATGAAAAGAAAATGATTGGAGTTATCAAACAAACGGATTAGGAGAAGGCCGCTTTAAGAAGATGAAAGCAGGCAATAAGGCCAATTTCTCCGCACCCCTCCCCCTCACCAACTCTCGCTCAACAACTCCGTATTTTTCAATGCAACATATTCTCATCTACAGCCTGAGAATTTTTTTTTATTCTATCGAACACACACACACACAAACACATACACACACACACACACAAACACACACACACACACACACACACACACACACACACATATATATATATACTATACTATACTATACTACTATATATATATATATACTAGCTTTTGCCCGCGGCTTCGCTCGCGTGCAATTTGGTCTGCCACATAGTGTTTCGTGATATATCATTTTAAATAAATAATTCAATTTTTTTTTAACTATAAGTTACTCGTACATCCAAAATTTCAGATGTCTAACTTCAAAACTGACGGATTCCATACAATCTTTGAACTCCAATTATAATAAGGGGGAAATCATTGGGGGTGGAACTATCCAAATTTCGTTCTTAAATTATACAAAGAACCTATCTGCAAATTCAAGATGCTACGTTCCTGATTTGCCTTTAATTATGCACTGTATTATCCACATCCATTATGTAATGGATTCTCCACAGAGCAGAAAAAACTGTCTGGGAGGTACGTGCCCTCCCTAAATCTGCCCTTGCTGTAGCCTATGTGTTATTATTATGTATAACCTATATTATCCAAATCCGTTCAGTAGTTTTTGCGTGAAAGAGAGACAAACATACAAACTTTCGCATTTATAATATTATTAGGATTAGTAGGATATCAAAACAATAGTTTCACTCATGCTCTTTCTTTTATTTTAACTACTATTATCATGTCATTTGCCTTAATTATGTACTGTAATGGATTCTCCACAGTACCTAAAAACTGTTACTATTAACCCTCATGTTATTCTGATGTATAACCTATATTACTGTAAAGTTTCATCCAAATCCGTTCAGTAGTTTCCGCGTGAAAGAGAGACTAAAATACAAACTTTCGCATTTATAATATTAGTAGGATATATATATATATATTAAAATCTTACTAGGGCTTTAATAAAATTTAAATTTAATGAAACAATTTACTGTTAAACTTTAGAAAGGTTTTATCTCTAAGAAAAAAAAACTTAATTAAAATTGTCAGTCACTTAATAGAGCAGTTAAATAAGGAGTTTTGGTGGAAGTAAATACAGAAAAGCAGGGAATAGTATCTGACGTCAAAGAGAAGTATGGTTACTTAATTTTTTTTTTTCATATCTTCAAAATGACTCTTCCTGGCGAAAACATTATGATTTTAATAATTAAAACATATTTAAATCTTAGAACGATTAATTAATACAACTCAAGAAGAGTCAAAAGGCATACCTGTCGTTGTTTCCTTAGTCTTCTCTGTTTTGTGATGTTGCTATCCCATTTCTAATCCTCAGCATTTTATGCGCATCAGCAGCAGAGTATCTACCCACCGTAGGCGAGGTCGACCCTCATTTTCTCCATACAAAAATCTTTTGAACGCGGAGCATATTGGGGATTTCGTTACGACTCATAATTGATGACTGCCCTGCCCATCTCAATCCTCCAGATTTTATGAACTTATGGTATCCTAGTCTGAATAAAGCATGTATAACTTCAGAGTTTTTTCTCAATCTCCATACAGCGTTGTCACACTAGCTAATTGTCACAGTGCAGCAATGTGGACGAAACATAATATTTTCAACAAAATATCCAATATAATATTCCCAACCCTTGAAGAAAAAGCGCATACTTAGTAGCACTGAACCCAGATGTGTGGTATTGATGATTTTTTTTTTTAATTTATAGATTGATTGTTGACAGCATTATTATGTTCCAGGGCTACTACCAACCGCAAGCTGAGGGAGACGGTTGCTTTAGAGCTAAGCTTCGTAAATTCCAACTTGCAACTTTTGAAGGAACAGTTGGCGGAACTGAACAGTTCCGTCGAGCTCTACCAAGGAGAGAGGTGAGCTGATATTTTGATTTATTTTCTTTCCAAACATGGCTTAAATAATAATAATTCCAATAAATATTATTTTTATAGTTATAAGTTGGCACAGACGACTCTAAATAGCACCGTCAACTAAGTGGCCTCGATTTGAAAATGAGCATATACTCAAACTCTATTCCAACCGTAAATATTTGTCAAATACCTCATTCATTTGTATGGTACTAATACGATTACTATAGTTACAGCTGTGAGATAAAACCAGGGAGGTTATTCTCATTTGTGTTTTTTTATTATATAGTTTAAAGAAAATAGGGTACTTTTCCGTTAGCCGGGCGCAAGCGAAAAATCGCCAAATAATGTAGAATTCCACGAAATTTCTTACAATCATAAGGGGAATGTTCGTTTGAAACCATGTGCTCTATTCTATGAATTCATTTAAAACAAAGCACGCTTTCCTTTTTTTTCTTCATTCTTGAGAAATGAAAGTTTTGTAAAAAAAAAAATATGAAAATTTTGGATTTAGCTAGAACTGAAAAAGATGCAGTCCCTTGTTTTCAAGAGAAAGGTATATTGTCAAATAATGCAACATACGATCAGAATCATGAAATGAAACTGTCTTTTTGTTACGGAGTACGGTGGCTGTACAATCTTTCATCATGCAGCACGAAGAAGAGCATTTGCAATGGTACGTGGTTTGAATCGTCCAGATTGAGCTTTCTAACATCTTTGAGATTTTTTTACGGCTGGGGCGAAGAGATGACATCAGTCAAATGGTGTAAAAAACAACTGAATATGAATCATAATACAGTTGTAGATTGGAACAACTGCTTAAGAGAAATTTGTGAAGAAGTATTAGCGGAGCGTAAGCAAAAAAAAAATCGGTAGCAATTGAGAAAGTAAAACAATTTTTACTTTCTCAATTATCTTACTTTTTACATTCCTTTGTCATTTTGTTATTCTTATATATCTTTTATAAACTATCCTATGCTATATTTCTCCACTTTTCTATATTCAATATATTATTCTATAATTCTTAGTACTGCAATGTTCTTGTAGTTATTTTTCTGTTTTTTCTTCTTAGCTCTGAAGATGGCCTACACTGTAGGCGGAAACGTTGGCTCTTATAATAAATCAGTTAACTTTATTTAGTGTTATTAATGACTGCAACCCCCAGACATATTGTATCCTTCAATAATAATATTCAATATCTTAAATTTACATTATTTTACCACGAGCCTCACAATAGAATGAATATTTTTAAAAGTAAAAAATCTTAAAAATTTGTAATCTTTGAAATAAAATTCCATTAATGAACATGATTACTCATTAGTAAGGATACCTTTTTTTTTATAGCACACTCAAAGTTAATTGAGTGTATCAAATAATAAAGCTTGTTTGAAATTTTTTAGAATCACCTATATTTCACATACTATTGTGAATATATACTCTATACTCATATATTACTATATTTTCAACTTTTTTTTTTTAAAGAATTGATGAAATGTGAATGGAGGCAGAAACGGAAGGATAGGATAATAAGTGAACGCCCTCCAACCTGCCAGCCTCCAACTAATAATAAAATACATCCTTCACAATAAATATTTATATTATAAACATCAAGATACACTTTATTAATATTTGTTGAATTATTACTGAATAAGTTATATTAATATTTATGTTAGAGAAGAATTGTTTGACTGTAACTTCTAATGTAAGGAAGAAATAGTTGGGTGTGCAGTCAATATAATATTTTATTTACTGCACCCCAAACTATTTCTTCCTTATATTAATATTTGTTTAATCATTATTGTTGAATAATCCAGTCTGTAGCCTTCATAAACGCTAAATAATTAAATTAGAATAAAACATTTTCCTTTTAAAATGTAGGATCAATTCAGTCATTCCCAAATCCATTGAGAATCGCCTTAAAAAACTCCAATTTAATAAATCTTTACATAAAAAGTTTATTCGTAGCACAGCTTGATTTAAAAAAATCCTTTTGAATCTCAAAATCAAAGAAATATTCCAACAGATTGACACAATTAATAACTTAATCAATTCACTTAAAGTTTCTTTATGCTCTCTTTTTGGTAAAGATAACATGGAAAAACTCATTTCTTTCATTACAAAAATCTTCTCCCCCATCCAAACCCATAAAAAGCAATCACTCATTTCCAAATTCAAAGACATTTACACCAAATTTTTGGACCAGATGTCAATGAAAAATCGGTCTATAATATCTCCTCCGCCACTACACCTCCCCAAGTTACCAATATTCTTAGCCTAAGTCCCAATTTCTCTACCCCTTCTTCTAGCTCCACGAAACTCATCCCCGACCTCATCACTGACTTAGAGTATATATTCAGAGACGATAGCTTCAGAGTCACCGATGAGGAGAAGGAAATATCTTGCATCCGCATTGCAAACTTAATCACTTTCTTTAGAGACATTCCACTACCCTTTCATTTCTAAAATCCATTCCACAATATACCATCACCAAAGCAGACAAAGGGGATGCAACTGTCATCATGGACACAACAGATTACACCGATAAGATTTTCTCGCTCCTTCCTGACACATCTACATATACTCCAATCTGCCGTGACCCCACCCTCTCTCTCATTATGAAATTCAACCTCCATTTACTGAACCTTCTTTCTTATAATTCCCTACCTTATATGGATTACCCAAAATACATAAAACTGGAAATCCTCTTCGCCCCATTATTTCAACCATTAACTCTCCCTCCTGCAAACTTAGCAAATTCCTCCTTCCTTCTCTCCAAGCACTCAGCCACAAAAACACCTATGATATTACCAACTCCCTTCATCTGAAACAAGAATTACTTTCTCTCCATGTACCCAGCCATTTTATCTTAGCATACCTTGACGCTGCTACCCTATTTACCTCCCCCCCCCCCCATTGACAAGTATCCCTATTGACATAGCCCTCAGTATCATAGAGAGAAACTGGGATATCATCCTACCCCATACAACCCCAGCGTTATTTCTTATCTTCATTCCCTCGAACTATGCTGCAAATCCGAATAACTCACTTTCCAAAACCATTGGTTCATAGATCAGTCTATACTGGGTACTCTAGTTGTACCAAAATCAATACTAAGCAGCAGGGTCACACTCAATGCCTCATGATTTTCAGTCTGTCTATCATTAATCTTCAAAAATTTCCCATTTCACCTTGGAATCGTTATCCAGTTATTTTTATTCAGTCATTAATCTTGGAACTGGGCTAGCATTTGATTTTAAATAATTTCTAAAGTAATTGCGGTGAGGATTAGCGTAATATGTTGATTGAACTGCTAGGGGAGGTGGCTTCAATATTAATCATGATGGTGAGGATAATAACTGAAGGGCGAGAGAAGTCTTGCGAGTCGGATATAGCCAGGCCAAGTAGGATCCAGCCTTTACGAGACCGTTAGAGTGAACGCCCTTACTCCCGCAATCTAGATCTCAAGCTCTCTTATCATATCTACCAGCCTCATCTTAAGCTATCCCTTGCTCATTAACAATCGAGTCGCCATCAACTATTAAGTATTATATTAATTATATTAACTTAGTCTTAGAGGACTATTTATATTTTTATTCTTTACTAAATATTATTTTAATCTACATGTATCTTGCATATTTAGCCCTGGAGAAGACCTGCTATGTGTGTCGAAACGTTGTCTTTAAAATAAATAGTTCTCCTTACTAAAGATAATTTTTCCTGACCGCCACCCTGACATTTTCTTCCTCATATGTATAAGATCAATTAGTAGTATTTAAGATATGTGTTAAGGAATGGAAATGTGGCCACAGCAGTAATAATCCACACTTTATAATTCAATAGAGTAATTCATATATGAATGATACTTATATGAATGAATATTAATGGCCCCACGAGGATTCCGCCCTCTTGAGTATCAACATTAATCTGTTTCAATATTTATGTTGTTATAAATGATGTTTTAGCCGTTATGAAACCAATTTAAAATAAACACTCACCCCTTCGAGCCTATTATTTTCTGAACAAACACAACTAAAAAGTTCTCAATTCTTGTACCTTTAACTTCAATATTGCTGAATGAATCAGTACAGTATCTAAATTTACTAATAACTAAATATATGTATATATTTGTTACAAGGGCATATCCAGGATTTATTTCTGTGGGGAGAGGGCACAACGGGCAGACGGGAATAAAAATCAACAATAACTTACAAATTAACTTGTAGTATCTACAGAAAGATTTCAAAGGTTTATTAAAATATCAAAACAATAGTTTCACTCATGTTCTTTCTGTTATTTTAACAACTATGATCATGTGATTTGCCTATAATTATGAACTATAACGGATTCTCCACAGAACACAAAAAACTGTCTGGGGGCACGTGCCTGGATCTGCCCTTGATTGATTCTGAACAAAGAATGATGTGTGACAGATTCAACAAAATCATTTTTTTATGCAGCCATATGTTTTATTTTGTTATCCACGATGAAAGAAAATCAGAACTAAATAATTTCAATAACTTTGAAGATATTAATAATCTATCATATTAATATTAACTGATAATTACTACCCACTTTTTCTCGCATTTGCGGATTCAAAACTTTAATGGCGGATTACTCCAACCACCTGCAGTTGTTAGTTTCAAACATTCAGAAATGTTTTAACTATTCTAGCTGTATTGAGCAAGAGAACTGCATGTTGAGCTTCCCTTAATACATCAAGCGAAAGTTTCAGATCCTCAGTATCCTCCACAGTTTATTTAGGTATTAATCCCTTTATGGATATTATAATTTATGTTCCCACCACACTTCCATACGGTAGAATTCTTTTAATTCAACTGCTAGTTCATGATATTTCCGTAATTTCTCTCCAAAAGTTGAGTTGATTATTGCCATTAGGGATCGCAATATCGTTAATATTTACTTTCCCCTCTCTCAACCTTATAAGGAGATATCAGGTCTACTGTGACGCACCGTATGGTCTGTGATTATAGATTCACCTCAGTACAGCTTATGGAAATCTTTATAAAGGATGCTACTTGGACTGTACTTAACGTATGGTACCTTTTTGTTGAGTAGGTTGATTTTTCTCTCATGGGCCTGGTGATAAATTGTTGTTACATTGTTATGCCTCTGCGAATACTCCGTACCAGCCAACTCATCACATCCAGCTGTGATATGCTAGATAGATTTAAGCGTGACTGAACATAGACGACATTTAACTGTTGTTGTTGTGATTTTGGGGATATGTCTTCTACATCATCTTGTTGCTATGTCTTGATCTTGAATGGCAACTACACAGCCTTCTTTATCGGAGAATAGCTTTCCTGTTTTTATCCATTCAACAGATTTTCTTTTATTTATTGAGGCGTCATTTAATTGGCTGAGGAATCGTCCATGGGGATATGTGCCTTTCCATTCTAATTGCCTATCATTTTCTGTAACAATCGTGAGTTCCTCGATATTTTTCAGACCGAGCGCAGTAAGACTGGAATCCAAGACGACAGCATGATAAATGATCATTGTTTTTTAAATTAATATCGTCGTAGGGTTGATTCTTGTTTGTGGCAGGCTTCTTTTACATTTAGAAGACCTCGTCCACCCCCTTTTCTAGATACGTACAGTTGGTATTTGGATGTGATGGGATGATTGGCCTTTTCTTGTGTAAGCATCGTTTGTACAAAACAATCCATCTCCTGTAGGCTAGTGCTTGACCACTGTATTATGCCATAACTATATCTCAAATACGGTATTGCCCTTATAACTTGTCGTTTATCAGCTACTTATGTTTTATCTTTAATATTTTCCGCAGCCTCATTTTAAACACCGTTAGAAGAAGGTTTCACTGGTTTTCCGATTTTTTAGTAGCAACGAATGAATCTATTACTAGGAGTTCTTGTCAACCCTAAGCGCCTTTTTTATTCCCCAGCTGTTCAGTTCGTTGATAAAGGATTTTTCATATCGGATAACGGATGATAATATTGAATAAATTAATGAAAATAAATTTTACTTTAATCGAATAACGTATGATTTATTACAGATGAAACTTAAGTTTTAGTAGTTTATTCCAATTATGCCCAACTCTGACATTATTAAACAAAGAGGACCTTGCTTTACTTATTCTAGCCTTTAGCGGTTTTCAACGAACAATGTAGTTCTAGTACTAAGTTAGATTTGAACTACTAATTTATTCCCAATCAATCATTTTCTTTTCTTTTTTAAAAATCAGAATATTGAACATATTTTTGGTGAAATCAGGAAATACCTGAGTACCATTTAAGTAATGAATGAGTTGGCGGGAATGTGTTACGTTAGTGTTTGTTGTCAGTAGAGCATGTGAAATAGGTGAACCCACCATAGTCAATGCTCCATTGTTACATTCTCATTATCATCTGTATATCTTAAAAATATCGACTAAAACACTGATTCGTGATCTATAGTATTGTAACAAATTCTTCAATATAAACTAAAATATTTGGTCAATCAGGCACCTATTCCTGGGAAATTACAATTAAGTAATTAATGTGAAGATATTAAAATCGATTGCATTTTTTATAAATTTACTTCCTATTTCTACTTGAGCAATATTGTGTCATCTATAAATATGGATGTAGACTTTATTTTTAATGGATCCTCCCCGAGGAACAAAATTCAAATTCAAATTTTGTAAATTGTTGCTGCAGGTCGTCCCAAAGGGGCATAAAGTGTATGACCAACGTCCCATAAACAATTTATAATCCTGGATAAAGGCCTAGACAATTTATCTTGCAATTTCATTGACGATTTGGTGGGCACTGCGGAAAGGGTTCCTTCTGCCAGTGATTATAATATTAATACATAATATAATATTTCTATCTTATCTTTGCGATCCACTGCCCGACCTCCTATTGGCACTCCCAGTCTCTCGGAATCGGTATAAGCCCGGGTGGCGACTCTGAATAAAGCCTCTGCGACATCAATTTTGCTGGTGACCTTGGCTACTTATTCTCACAATAATATTGTAAACTTCGGGTTCGAGATGTCTTTCTGAGGTTAATAGAAATACGAACGGATTAAAGTAGAGTAAAGTTTTTAAAAGTATACAACTAAGCCGCATACTTTTACCGAAAGGTTTTCCGAACTCGTGCACATGTAAACGTAATGTGAAAATGTTGATATATGGTGTGTGTGTGTGTGTCTATGTGTAATGTTCTGGTGAGTTTGCATGGCGCACTGAGCTGTAGTAACCACTGAGGGTGCTGCTCTCCAAGCCACTGCATACAACTTAACAACATACATGGCTCATCCGCCATCTTTATCGGCTCTAGAAGAGCCCGACCACAATCTGGGGTGGTAACCTGGGTTTCTAATTTCTTTATAGTGTCATTATTAAGAATGAAAAAGAAACAGCGTCCGAAAGGTTTTACGAACTCGTGCACCATTTTGGCGTGCACTATAATGTAGCAACCCCACCGCTGGGCTCGGGAGCTGTGGTCTAATAACCCGCAACCCTTAAATAATACTTAAAAAGGGTGATCTGAGGGCGATGGGTATAAACCGCTGGAGGCGCTTTAAGGAGGGCACAGAAGAATTGAGGAAGACATTAGCCGAGGCCATGGTTCTTCAAGGACTGTAGAGCCCATATAATAATGCTTTAATTATAGAACTTTCCTTTTACTCTTAAGTAGCATTTTCTATGATTAATTGGTTTGACATCAATTAACAACAGAGATTCTTTTGCTAACGATAAATCCATAAAGTCCGTAAAGTTAAACCGGCAAAGTTCTATCTTTTTAACATTGGCAAGGGCGGATCGAGGATTTTTTTCTGGGGGGGCACCACGGGCAGACGGGAAAAAAAATCAACAATAACTTAAAAATTAACTTGTAGAATCTATAGAAAGATTTCAAAGGTTTATTAAAATATCAAAACAATAGTTTCGCTCATGTTCTTTCTGTTATTTTAACAACTGTGATCATGTGATTTGCCTATAATTATGTACTATAATGGATTCTCCACAGTACACAAAAACGTTCCCCCGTGCCTCCCCCCCGGATCCGCCCTTGAGCACTGTCTGGAAGCAGCCATGTGAACAACCTTTATTGGTAGCCTAAGGTGGTAATTTGATTGGAAGTCTGTATCAGTAGCTTTGCCTAAAGTGTGGTAGATAGAATGTGCCATTGCTTAAAGTGGTGTCTTGATCTGTGATCTGTTGGCAGTGGCTGTGGCCAATACATAATCAAAGCTGCTTCATTCATTCAAAGGTTTACTCTTCTATTAGTTCAAGTATTATCCTGTTGTAGCTCTGAACCTGTGATGCCTGTGATACCACTTGGACTTAAAGAGACCAAAGATATAGATTTCCGAGAACCGTTTAAGGTATGTTATTATTTTAATCAAAACTTTAGATTTTTAACAAACAATCAATTTCGTTTTCTATAATCAATTGTTATTTTTTTTTTTTTAAGGACTTTATATTAGAACACTACAGCGAGGATGGCTCCAAGTATGATAGTGCTATAAATGATTTCATGGAAATGAGACAGGTTAAATGATCAAACAATTTTTAATTATTAAAATATAGTATTATAGTATAATATATTAGTATTATAGTATAATATAGTAGTATTATAGTATAATATAGTAGTATTATAGTATAATATAGTAGTATTGTATAATGTATTAAAATTGAATACATTTGAATGAATATTAAACTATTTTAAATTTTCAGTAACAGCAGTAAGATTGTTATTTGTCATCTACTTCATTTTAATTCCTCAGATAATTTCCAATTTATTTTTAATAATTGTTATTTTGATGGTGATTATTTTTAAATATTTTTGTTTTGAAGAGAAAAGATTTGTCCTGGCCGGGATTCGAACCCGGGTCGTCTGCATCTTCGGTGCAGTGCTCTAAACCACTGAGCTACCAGGGGTCGTATCCAAGTCAGACAAATACGTTCTTCACCGATCTTATATCCCCGTGTTCTCGCAATTACTTGTTGATTCACGTCAATATGTTATTTATAATTTATTTTTATTAATTGTTATTTTGATGGTGATTATTTAAAGAAACATTGTGGATTCACCTTAAGAATGTTATAACCTCTACTACAGAAGTATTGGGGTATATGCCTAAGCCTAATAGAAATAAATGGTTTGATAATGAGGGCTCTAAAGTAACTAAGAAAAAGAATAAGGCATACCATTTAATGATACAGAAAAAGAGAAGAAGAGAATGGAGGATGCATCAACATAAACAGGAGAGTAAAATGATAATGTCCTATTGGAAATGCAATGTTCATGCCAGCAAAAAATTATGAAGGATTTTTAAAAGAAAGTTTATATTGAGTGGAGAGAATTCAAACCCACTACCTTTTCATGCAGACAAAACTATAGGAAGATAATAGGTGAAAAGGAGAAAGTTTTAAAAGGTAGGTAGAGCACATCAGTAACTTTATAAAAGTCAAAGAGTACAATAAAGGGGGGAAGAATAAAATTATAGTTGGAAGTGATCATAATGATTCAACACCATTACCTACCAATGAGTATCTTCCAGTATCTACAGAAAGGCATGTGAGGCCCTCTACAAGCTCAAAAATAACAAATCCCCAGGAAATGGTGGTATACCAGCTGAATTGCTTAAAGAAACAAGTAACCCATGTAATCAGTGCTGTGCAGGAACAGGAAAGCATCCCAAATATGTGGAAGACTATTATTGTATGCCTGATTCATAAGAAAGGTGATCCACTCGAATGTTTCAACTACAGAGGATTATCTCTGTTAAACACAGCATATAAGATTCTGTCCAACATTTTATTTGCTAGAATCCTACCTTAAAATTGGGAAGTACCAGTGAGGATGCATGAGGGGCGAGTCCACTAGCGACCACATAGAATAGAGTAGAAAAGTAACAGTTTCTGTGACTGTTTAGAATAGCAAACATGAACAGTAAAGAAGCAAGCAATACATCTAGACAGAAGGCTACTTAATACAAATAAAAAAAGTACAATTTGTGACCAAATACTGAGCAGCTACACAGAATAACTAAGAGCAAATAAAAATGTAAGCTAGGATGTAATTACTGCTTTACATAACATATATCTCCTTTATAAAATAAGACTTTTTTTTTTTAGATTAGTTTATTGATATTTACAACTGTAATAATATTAAAACAAGTAAATTTGCTAATATGAACAAATGATATGAAAAAAAAAACTTGTGGAGAAACTACCCATCGGTAGCACTCCAATAAAGTTCTATTGGTAGAAGGTCTCGAGGCCATCTTCTTTTCAGATGCCTCGGAGGGTTATCAGGAATAGTAGGGGAAGCAAGTTGAGAGACTAGCAGATTCAAGTGTGCATGGAGCTTGTCATGGAAGGATAGGTATCTAGTTTGGTCCAAATCAGCAACATATGGGATATTAAGATCATGATGAATGAGTTTGTTTGTGACATAATAAGGAGCATTGAGGATTTTACGAAGGATTTTGGATTGTAAGGATTCGATGCGAGATGAATTGGATGGTTTAGTAGAGCCCCAAAGCTCAACTCCATATGTCCAAATAGGTCTAATAACTGTCATGTAAATGAGTCTTTTGTAATTAATTAGAAGCTTAGAGCGTTTGTCCAGTAAATGTTGAAGTAGGCAAAAACGTCGAGCAGTTTCTTGTCTTTTCATTCTTGTATGAGGATTCCAAGTGAGACGTTTGTCCAGATGGAGTCCTAGGTAAAAATAAGACTAAAGAACAAAAGCCATTATTTGATACTTATTCACTGGAATAACTTATTAATCTGCTTAGAGAGCATCTGTTTGGGAAATGAGGAGATGTTGAAATACCAAGGGTTTGAATGAGGATAGAACAGAAGCACGATGGGCATTAGGAGGAATTGAGTTCCAGATGGTAGAAGAGCAGGCTAGAAAGGAACGCTCTGATGTTTTGGTTCTATGAAAACGAGTATAGAAATCAGAAAGGCAAGATCTAGTTTCCTGGTGCTGAATCGAGGTTTTGAATTGTAGGAGACTGTATATATAGGATGGGAGTTAAGAGTTTATGGATTGGTATAAGAATGAACCAAGCAAGTATAGTCTACAAAAAGGAGGAAATAGCCACTTTAACTTGCTGTGAAGACCACTGCGGGATAAAAGGGACAAATCTTAGAGAGCTGTTCATTATTCGCTTCAATATATCCTCAAGCACATTTAAGACAGTTGTCTGTCTATTGCAATGAAAGAACGTGGCATACCTACAAAACTGATTTGTCTTATTGAGACTTTCGTGATTGATACATGGTGCCATATTAAAATGAATTCAGAACTATCGGAGCTATTAGTAACTGCGAATGCTTGGTGACAAGAAGGTCTGTCCTGCCTGTTATTTAATGTAGTACATGAGAAAGGACTTGAGTGGTCACATCTTCCATTGCAGTGACCAGTTACTAGCTTATGAGGGTGATATTGATATTATAAGTATAATATAAGGGCGCAAGACAGGGAGTGGTGGAAGAATCAAAAGAGGCCTAGGCTTGGAGAGCTGTAGTGCTGAATAAAGCAGAAGAAACTAATTGCATATTCCATGGAAATTCTTACACTCTGATTTGGTTTATCATTAGAATGGAGGGAGCATTGCTGTCCTTAGTATATCTGTTTTCTACCTACACCGTCTCCTTTCAATACCTTTTATTATACTGTAATGTATACTACCTGCTAATGTAAGGTTTAGTTAACATAGTTCACCTTTTTTCTGGGGTTTGATAATAATCATTTGGGTTCTAAACCTGCTTATTGCATTCTAATGGGTTAACGATATATCCAATGAATACACTAGTCATTTTTACTAATACCCATTCTTTTCATTTGTTATATTTGCTTAGGCTAATTATTTATTTTACTTTTTTTTACAGTTTAATTATTCTTTGTTGTGAGAAATCACATACAAAATAGTGATAATTGAAAACTATATCACATTCAGATAGTTAAAGCATTGCTTTCGTAGACCTTGTTAAAATATATAGCCTGTAAGTAACTTTTTCAACAAAGTTTCCGAAGGAAATATTACCTTTAATATTTTATTTAAACACATTGTTTTAACTGAAATAAGATTTTATTTTATTTCAAAACAGGTATTGCCAAGTGTTTATTTTGGCATAAGCTAACATATGTTTGATGTATTGACTGTTAAGTTTTTTGGACAGGCAATGAGGACGCCACATAGAGATCATACTGGTATTTCACTTCTTTTGGAGTACTACAATCAGCTGTATTTTGTTGAAAGGAGGTTTTTCCCACCTGATAGAAGCCTTGGGATATTTTTTGAGTGGTAATTTAGTTTTTAAATAGCCAATCTTATGACATGGATGTTGAGATCATGTGTGCATGCATATTTGTTTAGAAACACTTGCCTTTAGAACCTATAATGATTTACTCTTATAAATCATAAATGAATACTTGTAATTAATAACTATATAATGATACCATTCAGTTATAAAGAATAATCCTAGGGAAGATACTGAATTCAGAATTGAGCATTGTGAGAAATTCGGAGGAGAAAAGAGCCAATTATTGTTGAGTTATAGTATCCTTTTGAGGAGCAGAGAAAAGGAGAAAAGCCTCAGAAGAACAATAAAGAAATATTATTGCTTTGATACAACCATTGACAGCAGCTGTGGTAGCGACACCAATATCAATAGTAGTAGACTTTTCAGTCATCAAGAACATATTTTTAGCAAGTACCAGATTATAACTCAACTCTATTTGTTTGGTAACTTGAACTTACAACAGATAAAAAAATAAAGGGGTCCTAGATCCTATATGATCCATCTCCAGCTGCTTACAGACTAAATAAAAGTCTTGCCTGCAGTGGGATTCGAACCAAGATTTTCGACATGGCAACTCATTGCTCTACCACTGAGCCACTCCGCTCCCTTATTTATAAACACAAAAATTCATTCATTATTATTGATTTTTAAATACATTTGTCTGTCTCAAACAGCTCCTCATAATTTATTATCCTTTTATTTAAAAAAAAAACAAAAAAAAACTTATTCCTTCTGTTTGAAATGAAGTTTTTGGAAATGGAAATGGAATTTATTGAATTTTACGAGGAAATTAAAATTCCCTGTTACAAACAAAAGAAAGTTTCCTACAACTAATCATAAATATATGTTAGAGAAGAATTGGTTGACTGTAACTTCTAATGTAAGGAAGAAATAGTTGGGGGTGCAGTCAATAAAAACACCTTAATAAGTGTATACTTATTTCTTGTGTGCCTACGTTTCGACCTACAATGTAGGCCATCTTCAGGGCTATGAGAGAGAAACAAACAGAACAAAAATATAAAAAAAAACCTTGCAGTAACAAGAATATGGTGACATGTAATGTGAAAAATTAAAATAGTGACTAGATATGATGAAATAGTGAATAGATATGATAATTAAAGATAACGAATATTAAAGTGGTTACAGAATATAATAAAATTAAAATAGTGACAGATATAATAAACTTACAGATGATGAACAGAAATTAAAATAGTGACAGATATAATAATTAAAGAAAAAAAATATAAAATACAGAAAATAAATGTACAGAAAGGATAAAATGTAAACATAATATAAAGTAAAAGAAAAATGAGGAGGTAAACAGAAAGATACAAAATGAGAAGATTAAAATATAGAAAAAGGGGTTGAATATGAAGGATTTAGAAAAAAATAGTTTAATTATAGATATAAATGGTTTGATACCAGACTTCTAGAGGTTACATAAGTAAAATGTAATAATACAAGAATATGTAGAAAGAAATGAGTAGGTATCTTGTAGAATGACAGCTAGAAATTTAAAAAATTTGAAAATGTAAGAATGGGATGTAATATAGAAAAGTTGATTGGGATGTAATATAAAAGTAGTAGATTGGATTGATAAATTAAAAATAATGCTTATAAATATGAACTCTAAAGTATGAAAAGAAAATATAAGTAAGGGAAGTTAATATTATTACTGTATACAGTTAGAATGAAGTAGTATTAATATAAAATATGATGTGAATATAACATAAACATATAGAAAATAGGTATAGAAATTCAGTAGATGTAAAAATATGAGGCTAAATAATAATGAACTCTATGCTATTAACATATGATGGATGCCAAAAAATGGTGTGAGAAACAGGTGCGAAGAAATATATATAAATAAATGAATATAGCTGAAAAAATAGTTTTAGTTTTGCTCATTTTTTATTTGGTTTATTTTCAATTTTGATAGCAGATCTTAATGAAGCCTTTCAATTGTAACAAATTTGTTTGTACTTTTGTTTAATATTTGAGCGAAAACTATGTTCATTTGCATATTTCAGTCAAATTTACACATTTGTAAATTCATGATTATTTTTAATACAAGTTTTATGTTTTATTAATTTTTTTTAAACTTTTCTTTTGGCAAGTAGTTCTCTTTCGTTTTCTTTTTAAAACCACATATTTAAGAGAAAAAACAACCTTGATTTTTTTCATACTTAATCTGGTTTTTCAGGGTGAAATGCAGGCCCAAAAATGAATTTTTTGTACTTCTTTTATTTTTAACAGTTCACTTATTCAAATGTGTCTTAAATCTTTGAACTCAATTGGTTTAGTGAGATATTATTGTTAAAAATGTGAACTATCTTATTTACGTTTTAATGTGGTGTTTATAATCCTTCTAATGGAAGGAGATTATAAATAAAGTAACATTCTTGTTCAAGAATAAAGAAATAACATCAACAAATCACAACCAAGATATTGAAAACTTCTTACCATTGCAAAACTGTCGGAACCTATTCGGTAGTGACTCTGCCTCTGAACCTGTAGTGTTTTGCTCAAAACCATAACCTTGGTTTTCTCCTCATTTATGTACAGGCAATTTTTTTCACTTCACCACTTGTCTGAAGAGATCTACTAATGACTACATCTCTGCATAAGCCAATATTATAAATATGGTTGCTTCCTGATCAATTGATTGATTGATCCTGCCCTATCGATAATTGATTGGAGGGCAATATTAAACAGGAGAAGTATTGGGTCTCCCTGTCTTATGCCACTTTCCATTTCAAAAGGCTCTGATATCCCACAGCACTTCACTTGGCAGAAGGTACTGTCCATTGTGCATTTTGCTAACTGAGTTAATGTACATGATAATCCCAGTTCGTCCATGGCTACTACTAGTTTGTTCCAAGGAATTGTTTTATACGCTGCCCTAAAATCAATAAACAGCATCCAAGTTGCCTACTTGTATTCATTAACCTTTTCAGAGATTTGATCAATAGTTGATCTATTGGGCCGGAAACCACCTTAATAGTCACCCAGTTTCTGTTCTATATATGAAAGGAGCCTGTTGTAAAGCGATATGGAAAAAATCTTATATGCAAGTTGAGCAAACTAATCACTTGATAGTTGGTGCATATTGTCGACTATTCCTTATTCTTTTATATGGGTACTACCACAGCATCATGCCATTCTATAGGCAGGCCTTCATCTTGCCATATATATTTATATGTATGCATATTTTTCTTCTGTGTATCTTAAAATGCTTATCCTCTTTGGATGTTGGCGATTATAATGGTCCATCTTATTTTACTTGACCGCTGCACCAATCATGTCTATGGATGTTGCAACCTGTACTCTCTTTTCTTGAATCTTTCCTTGTATGATTAACAGCACCAAACAATACTTTTTATTTCGCATCATATGATCAAGGTATGCTAACTTTTATCTTTTGATGGTGTCCAGTATCTCATGAGACTTATCTTATTATTGTAGTATGTTTTTTTGCTGACATGGTGCACCCTGCAACTCAGAGCATAAGCTGATTAAACCACATTTCGAATGCTACTATGTGTTTACATGAAGCATCTGTTACTAATAAATTTTTAGTGGATAATAATTGAGAGAATGCCAATTATCCTTATCACTCTGCAGATAAGATTTTACATTTAATTGTTGGATCTAGAATAATGCTTCAAGATAAGGTCAGCCATTTTCTGAATCGTCTTTCCTCGAAAGCTGTATAGAAAAATTGTGTGAACTGCTCAACTTCAAACGGTCACAGAAAATGAGTGGAAAGCACAAATCTAGCATTAATCAAGATCTTACGAGGATCCACATTTCATTTAATTATTTTTATTTTAATATATATTTTTTTTTTAATTTATTTATTGATATTTACAACTGTATTACAATTATACAACAAGTAAATAGAATGCGTGTTACATAATGACATGAGAATGACAAGTAGAGAAACTACCCACTGCTAGTACTCAAATCAAAGTTCAAATAAGAAGGTCACGTGGCCATCTTCTTTTCAGACGTCTCGGAGGATTATCGGGAATTGAAGAGGAAGCTAGAGGGTTTGAGTGGGAATGAAGTTTGCTATGAAAGGATAGATACCGGGTTCGGGCCAAATCAGCAACAAAAGGGACATTAAGGTCGTTATAGATGACTTTATTCTTAACAAAATAAGGAGCATTGAGGATTTTACGAGGGATTTTGGATTGTAGGGATTGGATACGAGAGGAATTCGATGGCTTAGTGGAGCCCCATAGCTCTACTCCGTAAGTCCAAATAGGTCGTATGATGGGTATGTAGATGAGTCTTTTGTAGTTAATTGGGAGCTTAGAGCGTTTGTCTAGTAAGTATTGAAGTAGCCTGAAATGTCGAGCGGTTTCTTGTCTTTTCAGTCTTGTATGAGGATTCCAGGTTAATCGTTTGTCGAGGTGCAACCCTAAGTATCGGATCTGTTCTACAGGCACCAGTGGGATATTATTAAAGGATACTGTAGGGCAGGAAGTCATTGGTTTACGACATAAGGTAAAAGTGATTTGATGCGATTTTTGAGAATTTATTTTAATTCTCCAGTTTTGGCACCATTCTTCAAGATCAGTGATATGGGATTGGAGGCTTTGGGATGCAATAACTGGATTGGTGTTGACTGATAATACACATGTATCATCAGCATACGTGGTAAGGATAGTATTAGGATGAGTTGGGATGTCAGCTGTATAAACTGTATAAAGGATTGGGCCAAGGATACTACCTTGAGGATTATTTCAATATACATATGTAAAACTATTATCAAGTTTTTAAATGGAAGATCTGGTAAAAATATATATATAAATTAATAAATACTGGAATAAGTGCTATACTCAAAAAAACGTGTAATTTATTTTGTAAAATTCAACCTATAAAACCTGGAAAAAATATGTAAGATGGCAATATTGTTCATGAAATTTTTACTTTTTGCTAAACAAACAAAAGTAAAAATTTACAAGTCTCTCATAAGACTGGTGGTGGAAACCTGGACGCTGAAAATCTCACACCAGTTAACTCTTAGGGAGGGTTCTTTGAGAGGAAAGTCTTAAGACGCATTTTACGCCGAATATACTCTCAAGACACTTGGTGAATCAGAAAAAATAGGGATCTTGACCACACAGGGCATGAGGATATAGTTAGATTTGTATAGTCAACAAAGTTGGAAGAATGGCTTGGGCATACTGAAAGGTTGCCAGAGAGACATAAAACAAGGAAGATAATAAAGGACCAATAAACTAGAGCCACAAGCCGGTAAGTGGTGTATTACTGGATTTGAAACATAAGGTTTTGCATTGTGATTTTTTCCCAATTGCATTATAATAAATAATAAAGGACGTTTTCAAAGAGAAAATAAGAACGGGATCCCCAGAAAAATTTGGCTGGAGAATCTAGAACAAGGTCTGTACAAACTTGTAAAGACCACATGGAGGACGAAGGCGATGGATCGATACAGATATGGGGAGGCCAAAGTTCAAATTGTTCTATAACACCAGATAAAGAATGAAAGAAGAATATAATTTTGAGAAAGCTCTGTGACTTTGGCTAATCTTACTCGATATCCTATAAAGCTGTAGCCCTAAATCTAATTTTTATAAAAGTTTTTGGGTGGGAGATCTCAAATTAATAGTCTAAAAAGATCCTTAAATCAGAGATAGGAGAACATATCTCCAAGATATCTAATCAAATAGTTCAATTAAAGATATTGTGTGTGGGAGAGATGACCCTCCTCCATGTGAATTGTTTTGTGATTTTCCAGGGTGTCAAATAACTTCCCAGAGGTTTGATCCAAAGACAATCTGCTTTGAGAATGAAGTATAGGTCCTCATGAATATTCTTACCCAGAACAGCCATAATCCTTAGATATAGACCGATTTGTCTCTGTCATTCAACCTACTTGTGTATATCAGTGGGTAGGACTGTGGAGTTACAGGCAGCCTATAGCTGCGAAACCATGATTCATTGCAATGTGAAATTGGGTAACCACTCCAGGCTGTCTATGCTCCTACAAGCCATATATGTTTGCAAGATGGCCACACCACATGGCCAAAGATTGTATAGCTCTGACCAAAAAAAAAAAAAAATGAAAGAAACATTTCAACCTATAAGCTTTGAAATATCTGAAAACCTTTTGTCTGATATTTTGTGTCAATATGGATTAGGCGAATACGCTTCATAACTTTGGTTTATCTATACAAAAACTGCATAAATATATGTATAGTCATTTTCCTACTGTTTTTCCCCCCCATAAAATAGCAATTCAAGCAGTGTTCTTAGTTTGGAACCCTCCCAGGGCAGCGTCCCGGGTCCTATCCTATACTATTGTACACCGCTGATATCCCAACTACTCCTGAAACCTTCCTAGCAACGTTCGCAGATGACACAGCCATCCTATCATCTCATCCAGATCCTGAAATTGCTTCCTCGAACCTCCAAAGGAACCTTTCACTCATTGTAAATTGGTGTAACCAATGGCGGATCAAAGTTAACGAGGAAAAATGCAAACACGTGACTTCTACTCTTCACCGGGAAACATGTCCTTCTGTCCAATTCAATGAAACCGTCCTACCTATTTCCAATGCCCTACGATACCTTGGCTTCTTCCTAGACAAAAGGCTTACATCGAATCCTCATACCAGACTCAAAAGACAAGAACTTAACAGACGTTTCAGCCAACTATACAGATTGCTATGTAGGGCCTCCCATCTTTCAATAGACAATAAACTGCTAATATACAAGAGGATCATCAAACCTATCTGGACCTATGGACTGGAACTGTGGGGGACCGCAAAAAAAAAATCGAATATCAGACGCATTCAATCCTTTCAATCCAAAGTCCTGAGAACTATTGTCAACGCCCCTTATTATGTCTCCAACAAAACCCTCCATAATGATCTCAACATTCCTTTCGTCCTCGACCTCATCCCTACTAAATTCTCAAACTTTCACCAAAACCTTGCCTGTCATCCCAATACCCTGGCTCAGTCATTATCCAGTTCCACACATCCATACAATCCACCCCACCGTTTAAACCGGCAATGGTCCTGAGACAGGTCTGAAATTTGGATGATGAGAGTTTCTCACAAATCTGTACATAACTTTAAATCTGTGCACGTTTATCAATTTTATAGGATCACTTTTATCAACCTTACCCAGAAAGAGTTTTTAAATTTAATTTAAAACTGATAATATTTGACAATGGATCAGAACATAAATAATAAACGTTATAGATTCAGATATTTTCTTTCACTATATTTTTCTATTTTTTTTTCTCACTATCTAAAGTTATATGCTTTATCCAATGTAAATCCAGTCTAGCCAGAGACACTGACCTGTTCATATCGTTCTCTCTTATTCCCAGTTTAAGTGTTTTCCTGTGTTTACTTAAAGTGATTAATAGTGAAACAGTGAATTTACTAATCAACATTAGAAGGCAGCGTTTCACGTTAGTCATAATCTGCACTGATCTCCGAGGCCCAAAGAATTATAGCCTACCAGCATCTAAAAACAATACAATCAGTTCTCTGTAAGTTATTTTATTTTATTTCAAGTTTATTAGAAAACAATTACAATGGCCCTCTGCTCTGTTTGTAATAAGAGGATAACTCGTGAGGACAAAAATAAATTGTCATGCGAAAAATGTCGCCTCATTTATCACGCCCGGTATTGTGACATAAATGGAAAGGAATTAGAGGTTGTGAAAAATAAAAAGAATTGGGTCTGCCAAAATTGGGATCAATCTAAAAAGCCAGTACCCTCCCACGGAAAAAAAAACAGCCCCATGAGGAGTCTAGAAAATAAGGTAGCGGAGCCGTCGTCGAGTGATATTCTAGAGGCGGTCAATAAAATGTATGCCGGTTTGAACGGCGAAATTACATCTAAAAAAACGTCTCTGGAGAAATATAGGGAGCTCACCTTCGAGCTCAATGATCGACTGACCAAAATAGAGAGCCACCTTGAAGGACAGACCAAGTTCATTGGTGAACTTAGTTCTGAAAATAAGGCCCTCAAATCAAAAGTGGGTGACCTGGATTTTCGCCTCAATAAGGCAGAACGAAGCCCACTACACAGGTTTCTTGAGATTAGGGGCATTCCTGTTATACTAGGCGAAACCCCTGCTGGACTACTGGTGAGTGTAGGGGCAAGTCTTGGGGTTAAGATTGGTGTAGAAGAACTCGACCTAGTAGAGCACCGTAGACCGAGGAAGGACGACCCACAACTACTCCCAGTTATAGCCAGGTTCGTCAGGCAGTCATTGCGAGATGACCTTATGCAGAGAAAAAAAGTGAAACGGGATTTTTCAACTCGCGATTTAGGCTGGAAAGAAAATGATTTCCACAAGGTGTACCTCGGCGAAGAGATGACTTCTGCCTACAGGTGCCTATACTGGTTAGCCCAACAGAAGAGAGCTGCAGGGAAGCTGAAGTACCTCTTTCTGGTTCCCCGGCGGCAAAGTGTGGTGCCGGAAGGATGGCAGTCATCCTGTCATTTATATCGACCATCCATCCAACTTCGATGTGTACTGCTGATCCTGGGGCACCCGTTCGCTGTTCATTGGCTTCTCGTTGGAACTTTAATTGGTCCTCAATAACAAATTTAATTTTTTGTTTCTTTATCTACTAATATTAATTTTTTTTTTAGCTTATGCTATATTTTTTCCTTTTAATACTTTAAATTTTACAACACAATCGGCGAACCTCGGACTTATTGTAATTCAAAATACCCATATTGGAATTTTTAATTTTTACATCAGTTCATCCATTAAACTAATCTTTACTTCAGCATCTTCCCTTCTCATTCTGATAATACCTCGATTACCAAGCCCATATGTCTAACCTCCTGATCTCTTGTCAAGTTAATTCCCAATCCCTGCCTGCCCATTTTGATGAATTTCAAGAATATTTCACCCACAACTTTTATCATATTATTGCAGTATCTGAAACTTGGCTTAAACCACATATTCCTTCCTCCTCCATCACCCTACCTGACTATATGTTTCTCCGCCACGACCGAGATAACCGTACTGGTGGAGGAGTAGGTCTTTATGTCCATCAAACCCTAAAAGTCTGAATCCTTGAATCCTCTCTTCCATCCGAAGTCCCTCATATTGAATTCCTTTTCACTGAAATTTCCTGTAATGGACACCCGCTCCTCTACGTAGCTGTATACCGGCCTCCTTTAGTGCCTTTTGACTCTACCCTTGAATCTATCCTGTACAATTATATTCCCTTCTATAACCATATTATTATTTCTGGTGATTTCAACACCAATCTCCTTGTTAAAACAAATGACACCCTATACCTGGAAAATCTCTTCCACTCCCTAAATCTCTCCATTGTTCCATTTTCTCCTACCCATCATACCCACCGATCAGACACATGGTTAGATCTGTATGTCATCGATTCTCCTCAGAATCTATTCTCTTCTTCTCAATTGCCCGTCCCATTTCTTTCTTCCCACGACCTAATCCAAATTACATATAACATCCAAACTCCGAATAAACTATCTAAAACATTTACCTTTCGCAACCTAGATGCTATCAGTCATGAAAGCATCTTGCCTACCCTTGAATCCCTGAATTGGAGAGAAATCTATTCCTGTTCCACTATTGATTCCATGGTTTACACACTCACTTTCTATCTTGTTAGTATCTTGGACACCCATGCTCCTCTCAAAACTTCAACCTTCCGTCGATTGCCTGCTCCCTCAATGTGTCAAAACATAAAAGAACTAGACAAGACACTTTAGACGGACAAGACTTACTGATAAGTGTTTAGGGCTCTTCGCAACTTAACGCAATCCACAATAAGGCAGGCTAAATCCAAATACTTTCATGAAGCCCTTTCCTCCGCACCTGATCCTAAATCCAAATGGCAAATCCTTCGGAAACTCTCACTTCATAAATCCCCTTCCCCAGCTGCCTTACTGGTCTCACCTGATGAATTGAACCCCCATTTTTTGTCTTTCTCTACTAACTCACGATCTACTTCTCCTACTTTCCCAATAGCACCATCATTCAACCACAACAACTTTTATTTCTCCGAGATTTCACCCACTGACCTTATCTCCTCCCTATTGAAATCCCACTCTTATTCCATCGGTTGTGACGGAATTCCCGTCAAATTGTTAAAAACATGCATCCCCGAAATTCTACCTGCCCTTCTCTACATTTACAATTTTTCCTATAAAATGCAGTTTTCCCTTCCTCCTGGAAAAAAGTAATAGTCCATCCTATTAACAAATCAACCAATCACTCAAACCCTAATGATTTCCGGCCTATTTCTGTACTCTCTAACCTTTCCAAACCTCTAGAAAGAATAGCTCAATCCCAAATGTCAAATTTTCTGGAACAGTCCAAACTCCTTGATCCACTTCAATCAGGCTTCCGTCCTGGCCTTTCCACACAATCTGCCCTCGTTAAAATCACCACTGACATACATACTGCCATGGACGAAAAAAAACTGACAGTACTAATTCTACTTGACTTTTCAAAAGCATTCGATTCACTGAACCATTCCATCTTCTTCTCTAAACTAAAATCTCTTTTCTTTTCTAACAGTTCCATACTCTAGGTCCAAGCTTTCCTCTCGGATAGGACTCAAGCAGTCTCCATCCCTAATCAATCACTATCCTCTTTCCTACCGCTGAACACAGGAGTGGCACAGGGTTCTATTATTTCCCCACTCCTTTTTAACTGTTACATCAATGACCTTCCCAAATCAATCCTCCACTGTTCCCACCATTTGTACGCCGATGATTCCCAGATCTATTTGTCCTTTCCTCCATTTGAGATAATAGTTGCATTTGCCAACATTCAAGGGGACCTAGATAGGATAAATGCCTGGGCAGACTTGAATAAACTGTCGTTGAATGCTGCGAAAGCTCAGGCCATCCTAATTGGTTCCAACATCCTTCTTAAATCTATCGACTCACTTCCCCGATTAACCTTAAATGAACACCCTATTGCCTTCAGTTCCTCTGTTAGAAACCTCGGAGTCATTTTCAACCAATCTCTCTCATGGAAACCCCACGTTGCCCAAATTTCCCGTCGAGCAATAAGCTCTCTAAAGTTATTCCACCATTCCAGGCATCTTCTAACACTACCTATCCGTAAGCTCCTTATCACATCTTTTATCTTTCTACAATTTGACTATGGTTGTGTGGCATATGGTGGCCTCTCGAACAGGCTCAAGGAGAGGTTTAGGCGGATTATGAACTGTTCGCTTCAATTTGTCTGCGATGCCCCGAGAAGGTCTCACATGTTCCGCCGTTACGTTGAGTTAAAGTGGCTTTTTCCTTCTATCCGTAGACTCTGTTTCCTTGGTTCTTACTTATATCAAACTATCAACTCACAACATCCATCTTAAATCTATAGTATCCCACAATTAAAATCCTCCATCCAATCCCAGGGCACAAGATCTCGCCCTTCCGATCTTTATATCCATTCCCATAGAACCAAAACTTTTGAGAGTTCCTTTCTCACCCGTTCTATCTCTCTTTGGAACTCACTTCCACCCGATATCCGTCATGTGTCTTCTTTAACCTCATTTAAATCCAAACTTTTACTACATCTTCTAAATTCCCAATCAGATGCTTTATAATCAATAAATAATTTATAGATATATTCAACTTGATCGATTGATGAACTACTGTAAATATTCCTCACACATAATTAAATCATTTTTTTTTACTAGATGCTATCATGTATTCACTGTTTGTTTTTTTTTCCGTAAGCCTATTTCATTTTATTGTAAATTTGTCTGTTTTTTATTTTAATTTTGCATTACATTTTCTGATTATCTACCAAAACATACCTGTTTAGTTATTTACTGTCAAGATATTTTTTAAATATTGTTTTATTCAGATGTAGGCCTTTGGCCAGATAAATATTTACTTAAACATATTCATCTCTGTTATTCTAAAGGGACCTGGTCCCAGAATAAAAATTGTTTTCTATTCTATTCTATTCTAAATAATCTGTTTGTTTTATAGGTACGATTCTTTAACTGGTGTCCCCAGTTCACAGAGAACAGTTGCATTTGAGAAGGCTTGTGTTCTCCTAAATGTGGCTGCACTTTACACACAAATAGCTGCAAGAAAGCCAAGAGATAGTGCCAAAGGCCTAGATTCAGGTTACTGTCAACTATAAGACTTATTGGTATTTAGCTATATAATAGAATTTGTGGTACTTCTCTGTTAGAGGAGCACCGACAATAAGATTGCTTAACCTTACATTCTGACACTAGCGCCTTTGTTCAGGAGGTTTGATGTAAACAAATATGACACCAATTTATTACATTTATATTTTGAAATAAAATTTACATTAAAATAATAATAACATGTAAAAATAATTAAATTATATCTACAGACCAATTTATCGCTATGATATCTAAAAAAATTTAAATTAGTCTTTCAGTTTGTATCTTTCTTGAAACACAAATGTCCAACAAACATAAACAGTTTACTATTTGGAGGGGTGTTTTAATGAAAATATAAAATCCTTCATTATTTTCTGGACAACCCAATATTTGTCCATCTATCGTATCCCTTGATTTGAAAATTTTGAAACATGATCTAAAGAAATTCAACAGTATCTGATAAACTCACTATATCCTCCTCTTATCTTAGAACAATCATAATTTCCCTATTTATTCTTATCCTATATGGTTGATCTTGTAGATATTCTTTAAATAATTGGTCTGAATACACATTGAAAAATGTCTTGTGCAGAATACAAACCTGTCTTACTCCTCATTTTACAGATATTTCACTGGTGAGATTATTTCCAATTTTTATGTTTGCGGTTTGATTCCAATTAAGAATCTTAGTGCTATGTATATCTTTTCTATCAATTCCTTTGTTGTTCAGCATCTTCATTAATTTGATTTTGGGTCTCGAAATCCACCAATCACATGAAAAAGTATTTTCTTTGATTGTGATAATTTTGCGAAAAAACATTCAATGCAAATTGTTCTTCTTTATTTCCTAGTGCATTTCTCAAACCAAACTTTATCTCTTCAATATCACTAAAATGGAGCCAAAAACTCAAAAAGAAACACTACTATTTATTATAATGCAATTGGGAAAAACCACAATGCAAAGCCTTATGTTTCAAAAAATATACACCTACTTACCAGTCGACGTTTCGCCTATTCAGGCATTATCAAGACACCAAAATCAAAAAGGGGTTATGTGAATCGCATCTCGAAGAAAAAGGTGCAATACATCCCAACGATCAACAGCCCAAACAGGCTCGAAACATGAGACAGCACCCCGCCACCAAGACGTTCAACATACAACTGCTCTTCGAGATGCGATTCACATAACCCCCTTTTTGATTTTGGTGTCTTGAGAATGCCTGAATAGGCGAAACGTCGACTGGTAAGTAGGTGTATTTTTTGAAAAATGTCATGACATGGTTATATCTATATGTCATCGATTCTCCTCACTAAAACTGATCCTAAATCCAAATGGTAAATCCTTCAGAAACTCTCACTTTGTAAATCCTCTCCCCCTTTAGTCTTTCCAATTTCAGCTGATGAATTGAACCCACATTTTTTCTATCTTTACTAACATCTCACGAAATAGTTCTCCCAATTTTTCAATAGTGCCATCATTCAACCACAACAACCTTTACTTCTCCGACATATCACACACTGTATTTATTTCCTCCCTAATTAAATCCCACTCTGATTCCATTGGTTCTGACTGGATTCCCGTCAAACTGTTAAAAATATGCCTCCCCAAAATTCTACCCACTCTTCTCTGCATTTAAAAATTTTCCCTACAAAAGCAGTTTTCCCTTCCTCCTGGAAAAAAGTAATAGCCCATTCCATAAACAAAACCTCCAATCCTTCAAACCAAAAGACTTCCGCCCTATCTCTAATCTTTCCAAACCTCTCAAAAGAATAGTTCAATCCCAAATGTCAACTTTTCTAGAACAGTCCAAACTCCTAGATCCAGATCAGGCTTCTGTCCTGGCCTCTCCACACAATCTGCCCTTGTTAAAATCAGCACTGAAATACATACCTATATAGACAGAAAAAACTAACAGTACTGATACTACTCAACTTTTCTAAAGCTTTCTATTCGCTGAACCATTTCATCCATTTCTCTAAATTAAAATCTCTTTCTTTTTCCAACAGTTCCATACTCTGGATTCAACCTCTCGGCTAGGACTCAAGCTGTTCCATCCATATCAACTCCTATCCTCTTTCCTTCCGCTGAACAGAGGAGTAGCACAGGGGTTCTATTTCCCTAACTTCTTTTCAACTGTTACATTAATGACTTCCTAAATCAATCCAACACTGTTATCACCATCTATACGCTGACGACTCCCAATTCTATTTGTCCTTTCCTCCCTCTGAGATAATAGCTGCATTTGCCAATATTCAGGGTGACCTAGATAGGATCAATGCCTGGGTTAACATGAATAAACTGAAGTTAAATGCTGCGAAAATTCTGGCTATTCTAATTGGTTCCAATACCCCTCTTAAATCTATCTACTCTCCCCCCCCCAATGAATCTTAAACGATCAACCCATTACTTTCAGCTCCTCTGTTAAAAACCTCGGTATCGTTTTTGACCAATACCTTTCCTGGAAACCCCATATCGCCCAAATTTCCCATCGAACAATGAGCTACCTAAAGTTATTCCATTGTTCCAGGTATCTTCTAACACTACCTATCCGTAAGCTCCTCATTACTTCTTTTGACTTTCCACACTTTGACTATGGCTGTGTGGAATAGGGGGTCCTCTTGAATATGCTCAAGGATAGATTGAGGCGAATTAAGAACTGCTCACTATGGTTTGTCCCCTCAATACGGTTCTTTCTTATACCAAACCATCAACTCACAACATATTTATAGTCTCCTACAATTTAAATCCTCTATCCAATCCCAGGGCACAAAGTCTTGCCTTTCCTACCTTTATATCTGTTCCCACAGAACCAAAACATTTCAGCTTTCTTTTCTCACCCATTCTACCACTCTTTGGAACTCACTCCCACCTGATATCCATCATGCGCCTTCCTTTCCACATTCAAATCCAAGCTTTTCCTACATCTCCTAAATTCCCAAACAGATGCTCTCTAATCAGCAATAATTAATTCATCTGAATTGGTTGATGAATTACATTAAATATTCTTTACTCAAAATGATATTATTTTTATATTGTTAGGTGCTTTTATTTGATTATTTTTTTCTCTTAGCTTACTTCTTTTTATTGTAAATTTGTATGCTATTTTTTTCTGATTTTTTTTTTTTGTTTTACAGCAATGTTTGTTCATTTTTATTTGTTTAAATGTATTAGACATTTGTTGGGGCTAACAAGGCACTTCATGAGGCTTTGAAATTAGTTCTTTTTCACCAGATATTCCATCTCATAACTGTGTTTATGTGTTTAGAAAATTGGCATATTCACCTGTACTCCAAATCATTTAGAAAAGGTGTCAATAAGTTCATATTTATATTTTTGTTAATTAGAAGGTGAATCAAATGTAAAGAGTAATTTTGCTTTTCCCAATGTTCCAAACTGCAGTGGGTGGTTGATGTTTGGAGGAGTGAAAAACTAACTCAGTGGCAACCTTAAGCATTGAGAATTTTATTTTGTTTATAATTTTATTTATTTAAATTAATTTTATTTGTTTTTTGCTATTCATATTTTTGAGCTCTGAGTAAACATCTTTTGTTACCTGTTAAGCAATTATAATCACAATAGAATATTAGAAAATAGAATGAATGGTACTTATTGGCATGAATAAAGATAAGTAGAGAAACTGCCCAGTGGTAGTACTCAAATAGCGAGTTCAGCTTAGAAGGTCATGAGGCCATCTTCTTTTCAGATTCCTCATAGGATTATCAGGAATTGAAGAGGTTGCTAGGTTTGAAACTAGTGGGTTTCAGTGGGAATGAAGTTAGTCATTGTTCGTAACAAAGTAAGAAGGATTGAGGATTTTACAAAGGTTTTTGGATTGCAAGGATTGAATAGGAGAGGAATTCGATGGTTTAGTGGAGCCCCAAAGCTCTACTCTGTAAGTCCAGATGGGTATTGATTATACATGATAATTCATTAAAAATTTACATTTACATCATGATAATTCTGGATGTAAAGTTAATGTACATTAATCATTAACTTTATAAGAAATAATTGCTTTATATATTTGATTCACCTTCATAATTGTCATGACTGGGTTTACCTTTGAATGTGTTTTTGAGTCTAATGTTTAATTAAATAGAAACTGAAATTAAACTCATTTATGAAAAAGATCCCTTTGGATAATTCCTTTAAAACCAACTTGTTATTTTTAAGGTGTGGATAGTTGGTTGAGAGCTGCTGGAGCTCTAAAGTATCTTGCTGAGAATTTCACTAATCCTCCATCAATGGACCTTACTGCAAGTGTACTCGATATGCTCACACAGTTAATGCTTGTAAGATTATTATTTTATGAACGTTAATAATTGTTTTTCTGTATAGTTTTATTGTTTATCAATAAATTTATTTTAACATTTGTAGCCTTCATATTTATTAGAATTACAATTTATTAGAGTCTTTAAAAGACTTTCTAGTTAATATTACAGACCTCAGATTTGTTAAAAATCATGTCCAATTATGAAACTATTTATTGATAGGGTAGGTCGGGGCAAGAGTACACATTTAAAGTTTGATTGCCTAACAAATAGGTTTAATGATACTCAATTGAACAGAAACTAAAATAAATTAATCATCCCGTATCTGGTAAACAAATTATGTTTTATTTGTGTAATTATCTTCAGTAGGATAGTTATAGAAAAATTATGAATAAAAAAGTTACATATGCGAACTCTTGCCCCGTCGGTGGGGCTACAGTTTGCACATTACGGGGCAAAAGTTCACTTTTATCTTTTACAATCCAGTGTCCAGTAGTGGTTGAGAAGTCTTGAGCATCTCCTCTGTACAAATCTTCAGATCGGTCTTCCTTTTATAAGTTCTTAAAACATTATGTTCCTTGAGCAAATGAGTACGAATAACACAGTATTATTTAAGGCAGATATAGCCACTTGTAACCTTATTCAGATTTTAGGACTATAGTAATAATAAATCTTAAATAAGAGTGTAAAACTAAAACAAAATATTCGGGGTATGAATACGCACATGAACTCTTGCCCCACAGTAAGTATTTTTAATTGTTAGGAGTAAGAGTATAGGTCTTTGTGATTAACCAATGCAGGTTGTTATTTGATGAGTATTTTTTTTCCATTATGTCAATATCCCTGCAGTACAATTTGGATGTGATGGTTTCACCTCTGGGTAGAAAGGATATATAAAGTAAATACGAATAAATCTGTTTCACCAGCAGAAAATTTTTTAAACCAACTGCAAATTGTCCATTTGTTACATCATTCCTCTCCAAAAGCAGTAATAATTAAAATTATATAGGTACAGAACCAGTAGAAAATAATAGCCTTCATTCTATACCAATTTTTTTTTATAAGCATAAAATCCTTGGGTTAAGATATTCTACGGCTTGTCATTAATATTTATCATTATTGTTTGGAAAATTCTTAGCTAATAAAAATAAGAACAATTAAAATAAGTGAAAACAATTAATTAATAACAAAATCAAGAAATGAAATAACTTTTTTTGTTCAAAGGATCCAAGTTATAACTTTTTAATGCTGTCTAGATTACTAGCATTACTTGACTAGCACTCTCTAGTGCCATTTGTATTTATGAATTTCTTTGTATTCCATTGTTAAATTAGTATTCATTGTTTATTACTGCTTCATATAGGTATTATTTAAAATATATTAGTGCTGTTGACTTCCAGGTGCTATGGAAAGTTGTACCTAAAGCAATAATGATTTAAATTATAGTAAGAGCCTGACCTCTAGTGAAAATAAGTCATTGGGAGGTTTATATATCTCTTGAGGAAAAAGATAACTACAGCTTAGATCTACTTAAAGCATTTAAAATCCGTTTCGTGCTATGCTTTGTCATCTGAATGTATGAGTTTGCTTTCATAAGCCTCAATTAACAGTTGGTTGATGGTTTTAAGTTTGAGGTGTAAAATCGGTCATCAACACCTTAGTTTAGTTTGGTTTATAATATATATAAATGATGTTCCAGCATCATGTAGCTTTTTTTAAAGGTTTAAAAAACATTCTACACCGGGGTGGTCTGGGTATATGTTGCTCATGGCTTTTAAGGCACTCAAAGAGTATGATACCATTACCAAATTTTTAACGATATCGGAGAGCCATTCTGATGGCATTTATTTCTGCAGAATATATACAGCTAAATTGGTGTAGCTTACATTTGTATGTAGCATCAGGGGTGACAAAGGCAGAACCTGTTGATATGTTTGATTAAGACCCGTCAGTGAATATTAATAAGTGCTCTGGTATAGAGTTAATTATTTTATTGAACATTTCTTTATATTCTACGGGCTTTGTACTTTCTTTTCTAAAATTTGTATGTTTCAGATTTAATTTAGGTTTTGAATAGGTCCAAGGAGGAATGTCATTTTAGATCTTGTTTAATCTGACCAGTTTCAGCTTTCCTATTTCAATGGACATTCTTTCAGCTAAAGGGAGCGTGGTGTTACTTTTTTTTTTAAATTTGGGTTGAAAAATGTATTTACAGGCAGGATGTGTGGCTTGCTTTGCAACGTCTAAATGACTAAAACCATTGCTGTTGTTCCGGCCGGGAAAAAAATGACACTATCAGCAAACCCTGGGGATAATGCAATATTGATACAATGAACCTTGAGTAAGCAAGTGAAATTCTTTCCTGTAAAGAGCCACTTCAATTTTAAGTTCATCCTATGGTGCCAGTGTTTTATGAGGAGCATTTCCTTAACTCATGGACTAGTGCTTCAGACCCTCTGCCTAATTAACAAAGTATCCAACTTCTTTTTTTTGTCCACAGACTTCAGGAACTCTATGCAGAGCTGAATAGTTTATATTCAGTTTTCGGACATTGTACTATTCCGATCCCAAAAGAATCTGTTTGTGTTTGGAGTCTCTTTGAAATGACGAACGCCTATGCCCTGCCATCTGCAATTTTCCTAATTGCTATTTTCTTAGGTTACTCCTCCCTCTTCATTGAGTTGCCTTGTAGAGCTCCTACACAAGGCTTAATTTTATTGATATATAGAAGAGTTGCTATCATGTTCTTAAGGTCTAGTGGCACTCTTCTTTCCTCCAGTAAGTCGATAATACATTCGGTCCGACATGGTCAAAAGTAAAAAAAAAAAATTTCCAAAGTCACAAGATTATACACAAGCTAGCACAACATTTTCTTTAACCCTCAATTCCACCCTCATCGCCTTATTTATGATTTATTATACTTATCAAAGGGTTAATTAAAACAAAACATGGAAAAACTTTATTGAATTAAAAGTAACGCAAGATAGCATAACATAATATATAACATTCAATCACATTCATCATTACTTAATCCCATTATTTGACATGTTCTCATAATAACTATAAACAATAAAATAAAATAGAGGATGTAAATAGTTGGGGGGTGCAGTCATTAAATAAACACCAAATAAGTGAAGACTTATTTTTTATTTGTGCCGATGTTTCGACCTACTTTGTAGGTCATCTTCAGGGCTATGAGGGAAAAAACAAACAAAACAAAAATAACTATAAAAAACACTTAACAGTACCAAGAATATAATAACATATAGATTAATAGAAAAGTAAAACAGTGATGGATATATTATTAACCCTTTAGCGACCGAATACGGCCGGGTCAGAGCGGGCTGGCTGGACCGAGTGGTAGAAAAGTCAACCATGCCCGCTGAACCGATTACTTTTTGACTCTGAAATCATGTTTTTTTATTTAATTCCTTATAGTTTCCCATCATCCTTTTTGATCCGGACTTGGAATGGTGAATGGACTAGCACTGGTGAATTAAAAAAAATATTTAAAAAAAAAAATTTTAATTACTGTAAATTAATTTTAATTATTTAAAAAATTATACAATTATATAATTTATTTTTTTGAAATGTCTATATACAAATTTATACATATACTTTATTTTTTTGAAATGTCTATATACAAATTTATACAATTAAAAATTCTTTTGAGTGTGATAAATGCCGAAACACGACAGACACACTTTACGAAAAATAATATAGCCAAAAGTGAATTTGTACGACATCTGTTGTCAAGAAAAAGTATTTCAGTTTGTCATGCGGACACCTAGATGGCTCTAGGAACTGAACTACTATTGTAGCTCACGGTCTCAGAAACACCGGACCGGAGAAGCAAAACTATTATAATAGTCCATGGTCCGTGGAGCCCACCTGACACCGGACTATTATAATAGTCCACAGTCCCTACGGCACGGCGCGCTCGGACTATCATAGTAGTTCACGGTCGCTAAAGGATTAAGGATAATGAATATGAATAAAAATTATTACAGAATAAATGTACAGAAGGGTGATAATGTAAACAAAATACAAAGAGAAAGAAAAATGAGAAGGTAAACCGAAAGATACAAAATGAAAAAGTAAAAAGATAAAAAGGTGAGATATAAAAGTATGGAAAACCTAGTTTAGTTACAGATAAAATATAAAATATAATATAAAGACTCCTAGAGTGTTACATAAGTAAAATGTATAAAAAAGGATACAAAATATGATCCCAAAGAATAAATTCAGAAGAAATATGTTGAAAGTAATGAATAGGAATCTCGTTGAATGACAGGTAGAGATGTAAAACTTTGAAAATATAAGTATGGGATGTTATATAAATGTATATAATTAGAATGAAGTTATAATAATACAAAATATGATGTAAATATAGAAGAAACGTATAGATATAAAGATATAAAATTCCAGTCGGGAAAGGAGATAAATTTAAAAATGATGATGCTCATTAGTTATGAACTCTTTGATTACAACATATGATGGATGGCAAAGTGATGAAGGGAGAAATGGGTGTGAAGAATGGAGAAGGAGAAGGATGAAGATAAGATATAAATTTTAAAATGTGTATGAACCAAATAGGACAGGCGGCTGGGTGAACCATGTTACTGACAATTAAAATAAAATACATTACTAAGCAAGACAGAAGCACTAACAGCGATCTCTAACGGCCAAAAATATAACTGAGAAAGAGAGTACAGGAAAATGAATAAATAGGTAAATTTAACGACACGTAAATAATGTATACAAATATTAAAGTAATGATAAAAGAGAGACAGCAAAGAGTATAAATGACTAAATTAATGGGAAATGGTAGAAAGATATATAAAAAAATAACGGAATGAAAGTGGGAAGCAGTAACAAAATAAAAGAATTTAAGGCTTTTTGAGTAAATTAAAAATTTGGGAGTAGGTTAAGGATAGGTGATGTGAGTTGATCTTAAGATTGATATCGAAGGAATCTAAATTCCCGGGGACCGATGCTGCAGTGAAGGTGTTAAGGATGTTTTTAGTTTTGCCAATGTAGGAAGAGTTGCAATTATGAGTAGAGTGGGGGATGCGGTAGACAATGTGTGAGCATTGTTTAAGGAGAATAGAATCTTTGACACAGGTATAAATATTTTGGAGGACTTGCCATGGGAAATCCCCTCACTCCTGACCTCTCCAATATTCTCCTAAATGACCTTCTTGACTCCATTCTACCCTAGTTTCTTGACGATGTTATTTTCATTAAGAAATATGTGGATGACCTCCTTCTTATCCTAAATCTCAACATTATTCTAGAATTATTATGTTCCTTCAACTCATACCATCTCCGCCTCCATTTCACTGTTGAACAAGAATCTAATAAATCACTACCCTTTCTTGGCCTCCGTATCATTAGAAATCCAGATCACACCTTATCCACAGATTGGTATACAAAATCTACTTATTCTTGCTGACTCCTTAATTATTACTCCCAACATCCGCACCACCTAAAAATTAACGTCGCAGAAATATCATCCACCGTAGCCTATGTTGGTTTTATGGAAGCAGGGGTCAGTGAGGGATAGGCCATGTATCTATCCATATATTTCTTAATGAAAATAAAATCATCAAGGAACTGAGGTAGAATGGAGTCAAGAAGGTCATTTAGAACAATATTGGAGAGGTCAGGAGCGAGGGGATTTCCCGTGGCAAGTCCTCCAATATTTATACCTGTGTCAAAGATTCTATTCTCCTTAAACAACGCTCACACGTTGTCTACCATATCCGTGTCTATCCATATATGTTGCTACTCCTAACTGCAACTCTTCCTACATTGGCGAAACTAAAAACTTCCTTAACACCTTCACTGCAGCATCAGTCCCCAGGGAGCGATGCTTTTCTTACGACTCGAAACAAATTGAAATAATAAAAATCAGGTTATAGTGTGATTGGAAAATTACAGGCAGAATTGAATAGACATAATTTATCGGTCGCCGAGGACGATACCGCATCAGAGGAAAGTTCTATTATCGGTCCCCAGGGGGCCGATAATGCATAGTAACAGAAACCATTATTTTCATTACCACAGTGAAGGTGTTAAAGATCGTATTACCCAACACAAATAGGCCATTTCCTCCTATAACCAAACTGCTTCTAAACTCTCCGAACATGCCCTATCTTTAAACCACATTTTCAACTTCGAAAATACGTTCAACTTAGCTTCTGTTCTCAACTATGATAAACACATCCTCTCTGAAACCATCCACATCAATTTAGATTCCGCCGCTATCAATCTTAAGACCGACTCACATCACCTATCCTCCACCTACTCCCAAATTTTTAATTTTCTCAAAAAACCTTAAATTCTTTTACTTAGTTACTGCTTCCCACTTTCATTCCGTTATATTTATATATACTCTCTCCTTTTTTCTATGACATTATTACCTCTTGAGATAAATTTTATTGTTATTATCTTTCTACCATTTCCCATTAATTTAGTAATTTATACTCATTGTCAGTTACACTGTTCACCCCGCAGCCTCTCCTATTTGATTCATACACATTTTAATATTTATATCTTATCTTCATCCTTCTCCATCTCCATTCTTCACACCCATTTCTCCCTTCATCACTTTGTCATCCATCACATGTTGTAATCAAAGAGTTCATAATTAATGAGCATTACAATTTTTAAATTTATCTCCTTTCCCAACTGGAATTTTATATCTTTATGTCTATACGTTTCTTCTATATTTACATCATATTTTGTATTATTATAACTTCATTCTAATTATGTACACTTATATAACATCCCATACTTATGTTTTCAAATTTTTACATCTCTGTCATTCAACCAGATTCCTATTCATTACTTCTACATATTTCTTCTGTATTTATTCTTTGGCATCATGTTTTGTATCATTTTTCATACATTTTACTTATGTAACACTCAAGGAGTCTATTATCATACATTTTATATTTTATCTGTAATTAAGCTAGGTTTTCCATACTTTTATATTTCACCTTTTTATATTTATACTTTTTCATTTTGTATCTTTCGGTTTACCTTCTCATTTTTCTTTCTCTTTGTATTTTGTTTACATTATCACCCTTCTGTACATTTATTCTGTAACTTTTTATTCATTATCCTTAATAATATATCTATCACTATATTTTATTTTTCTATTACTCTATATGTTATTATATTCTTGGTACTGTAATGTTTTTTTATAGTTATTTTTGTTTTTTTCTCTCATAGCCCTGAAGATGACCTACAAAGTATATCCTGTATGAAGTATGAAGATGATCTATGGTCGAAACGTCAGCACAAATAAAAAATAAGTCTTTACTTATTTGGTGTTCATTTAATGAATGCACCCCCAACTATTTCCATCCTCCATTAGATCTTACAGTCAACTATTTTCCTCTCTAAAATAAAACAAAGTAGACCACAACAACATGATATGCTATTATTTTATAAATAAAATGTATACTACTTTGCTTATTACATATTGAATTACATTACAGGCACAGGCTCATGAATTTTTGTTTGAGAAGCTTCAGTTACAATCCAAGGATAAAAGAGATGGAGACATGAACTTTGATCTAGCTTTGGAAGCTAACCATGTAAGAAATGATTATCTATAGATATGTACTAATGACATTTAATCAATTGATTACCATCCAATACATAATTTTTAATAGAGAGAGTAAAAAGGTGATAGTACAGGGAAAACAAAAGTACAAGTTATTACAATAAGGGGACAGATTTATTGGATATACAAAACTAATTTACATATAGACAGACACTTAACTCTACAACTACGATCCATCCAAGCCCCCAGCCTGTTCTACAATGGCATCCTTCAAGCCCTTTGACACAATGACAACATGGCTGAACACAAACACATAACAAAGAGCATATGCCAACATAATCTCAATAGTTACTGCAAAGTGTTGTCTATCTGTAATATAGATAATTACAAATTCTGCATTACAAAATACTAATAAAATACATAAAAGGAATTACTTTAACACATTCTCCTAATTCTGCACTACATACAAGTGTTAACATTTTCATTACTTCTTAATATATATAAGCATTAAAATCAACTGTTAACATATTCATTACTTCTTATTACATACTAGCATTACAAGCACCTGTTAACATATTCATTACTTCTTAATATATATAAGCATTACAAACAAACATATTCATTACTTCTTAATTCATACAAGTTCACTTTCACAAATTGATATCCAAAGTTCAAAATCCTTTATTTAAACGATATATTCCTACTAGCGGTAAAGACCTCAACATTCTTTTCATTTTACCATGCAGATAGTTTCGGCCATCTGCAGGCCTTTTCCAAAATACAATCTAAACATCTTCTTCGTTATTAGAACCTATAAATATTTCACAATCGCTATTACTATTACTTCACAATCACTATAATAATTTATTTGGTTAACACTTTTCAAACTCCAACAATTGACCTTTCCTTTATTCCTATAAATGATATAAGGGAAACTCACTGCTGACAATTGCTTTAAATTTAATGCAGAACACAAAATTAGGCTTGACAGACACTTCTCATGTAGAATTACTTTATTAGACACTCATGATATGTCTACTGTTTCACACTACATCAAAAATTCTTTAAATGAGCACATTCCCTTACCTCCTGTCGACTTTAAACTTGACCAATTAAATACGAGTGAATTATCTGGAACAGTGTCTTTCATCTTGTTAACTTTATCCAAATTTACCATTTCTTTCTGATTTATTACCTCTGACCTGTTCACTATTTCTTTCTTATTTACTTCTGTCTTCTTATTTAATACATCTGTTTGGTTTACATTGTCTTCTTTATTTACTTCTTCCAGGTTTAACTCTTCACTATAGTTTATTTCTTCAATATTGTCTATTTCTTCTATATTTATATCTTCACTATAGTTTATTTCTTCTTTTAAACTAATTTCTTCCAAATCTACATCTTCACAATAATTTGTTTCTTTTATATTGCCTGTTTCTTCTTTATAACTTACTTCTTCTTTCAGATTATTCTTTTCACTATTGTTTATTACTGCTATATTGTTCAATTCTTCTTTAAAACTAATTTCTTCCAGATTTATCTCTTCACAATAGTTTATTTCTTCTTTATTACTCAAAACTCCTTTCTGGATAATTGCCTCTTCCTGTTCACAATTTCTTATTCTTTTATAATTTATTCTTTTATAATTTATTTTTTTAGAATTATTATAATTTTTAAATATTTTTATTTTGAAGAGAAAAGATATGTCCAGAACCGGGATTCGAACCCGGGTCTCCCACGCATCCATTGTGGTACTCTGCCACTTGAGCTATCCTAGCACGTACCTCGGTCAGACAAATCCTTTCTCTTCACCGATCCCATATCCCCGTGTTCTCACAATTTGCGATGTATATTATTCTTTTAATTTGTCATCAGCCACTCTTACTTCAGAAGTCATATATTGCAAAAATTCTTGAGGCTGGTCATTCTTGTATTCCATACTTTTCCATGATGTTTTTGCCTTGACAAGAGACTTCCTTAAACGGTTTCCATATTGTTGAGAATTTAATCCGGCCCGCTAGGATCAAAATGTTGAATCAGAGTTCGTAGGTTAACTATTTTTTCTAATTCAAACGAAACATGATTTCATCTGAATCAGAATTACGTTCTGGGTAGGACTGTATATAGTATAACTCGAAAAAGAGTTCACAATAATAGAGGAAATGATTAGAAGAAATCTAAACCAGTTAAATAAAATGGAGTTACCAAAGATGTAGGTCTGGTTGTTTCGCTGATAAAACCTCCTTGGATCCCCAAATGCACTCGTGAAACCAGAAAAAGCTTGTGGCGTCTTTCCAGATTTGGAACCTAATAGTTGAGAAATCTTCCTGGAGAATTTACACTTATTTGCAAGTGAACTGTACATAAGACATGTATGAAAACCATAAATGAAAAAAAATGGAAGACAACTGCCTTGATCTAACATGAAAGGCAAGGGTCTTGAACATTAATTAAAACACAACTAGTCTGGCCAGAAGCTGGACATAGAAGTTGGGTATTAAGAAGAACAACAGATGGGGGTAAGAAATAAGTAGAACGCACTCGAACGAGTGTAAAGCGCGATTTCAACATTTATTTCACACTTTACCTTTTTTTAAGTATTAAATTAATTTATTTGCTAAAATAGAGCCAAAAACTCAAAAAGAAACACTATTATTTATTATAATGCAATTGGGAAAAACCACAATGCAAAGCCTTATGTTTCAAAAAATACACCTACTTACCAGTCGACGTTTCGCCTATTCAGGCATTCTCAAGACACCAAAATCAAAAAGGGGGTTATGTGAATCGCATCTCGAAGAGCAGTTGTATGTTGAACGTCTTGGTGGCGGGGTGCTGTCTCATGTTTGGAGCCTGTTTGGGCTGTTGATCGTTGGGATGTTTTGCACCTTTTTCTTCGAGATGCGATTCACATAACCCCCTTTTTGATTTTGGTGTCTTGATAATGCCTGAATAGGCGAAACGTCGACTGGTAAGTAGGTGTATTTTTTGAAACATAAGGCTTTGCATTGTGGTTTTTCCCAATTGCATTATAATTAATTTATTTACACAAAGAACGCCTATTGGCATGAACACATATATTGATTTTAAGGTTACCTTATGTTCCTTTGCCGTATTGTCATCCATTAGCATCGGCAAAATATGGTCTGTAAGTTTGTGAGCAATAATACATCTGGCTCTTACATCCTGTTTCTTAAAAATTTCAAGTTCTGCTTCTGTTGTAGGGGGCTCTTCATTTATAACTCTTAGAAATATGTTGAGTTTGAGTATTTTATTAATTTCGTACTCCCAATGCTCAAAATGCCAACATAATCTCAATGGTTACTACACAGTGTTGTCTATATGTCATACTGTACTTAATATACAAATTGCATTGAAGGAATTGCATTAACAAAAACTTTATAAGTCAATTATTGTTTGTTTTAATATATTTTTCTGTAATCAGTACAACAGCTATTTGCATTAGATAGCATCGAATAAACTTAATTACTCATTTGTTCTACATGGGAAGAAACATTGCAGTAATACTTGTAGAAGTACTTTCTACTTTCCCCTTCTCCCTTTTTAAAGTAGGATTTTATAATTTGGTGATGTATAACATTAATCAGTAACGTTATACTTTTATTATTATTTAACTATAATAAAATTTCTTGCAAAAATATGAAAAACTTATTATAGTAGCCAATATCTCAACATTTTTATTTATTTCAATTTTACAATGGTACTTGTAATATGTTTGAAATATATTGAAATCAGTAATTTAAATTATATATTGTATTTGCTTGTTTTCATCAAGTTAACAGTTGTTTTTAATACAAAAATCAGTTTTATTTAATGCAATATTGTAAGAATATCAACATCATCATCATCACAATTTTTCCCTCTTCTATCGCTCTGCAGTGTGAGGATACTGCTTATTGAACCTGGACCAAGTATCTCTTTCTTGAACGAACTCTCTCCATCGGTTCCAGTCCATTCCTCTCCTCTTGAAATCCTATATGCTGTCTTCCTAGGATAATGCGAGGCCTTCCTCTGGGTATTTTTCCTTCCATGCAGGTCTTGTAAGTCTTCCTGGCGATTCTATCTGGTTCCATCCTAAGGAGGTGTCTCAACCACCATAGTTTGGTTTATCCAGCATAGTCTCAGCTGGTTTAATATTGAGATTAGCTCATATAATTGTGTTCCGTATCTTATCTCTCCGAGTTTTCCATTTTACTTTTCACAGGGACCGCATTTCAATAGCTTATATTTGACTTCTGTGCTTTGAGGTCAAGGTCCAAAGAGTAAGATTGGATAGGAAGGAAGGTCGATTCATAGACGGCCAGTTTGGTCTGCCTTGTCACCTCTCTTCTTCCCAGGAAACCCTGTCCAATTCTTTGTAACATTTCTTAGTCAATGTATCCACTTTCATTGTGATGAGCACTTAGATATTTAAAACTCTCAACTTGCTCTAATCTCTGTCATCCAACCCTTAGTACTCTTATTATTCTTTGGGGTTTCTTCCCTATTTGCATACATTTAGTCTTCCCCGGGTTAATTTTCATGTTTACTGTCAATAATTCCTCTTAAAGTATATTTATGTTGTGTTGGAGGTCTCGGTCATTTGCAGCTTGTAATTGACAGCCAATGTTGTTCCACGATCTATACCCCCTTTAGACAGTGCCTGCTCTATGTCTTCTTTCCTTACTCTGTCAAAAGCCTTCTAGAGGACCACGAAGCAGATGGAGAGCTCTTTATCTTTCTCAACAGTCTTTTCAGTTATTTGTCTCATAGTGAAAATCAGATCTTGCATGCATCTCTGATTTCTGTACCCAGGTGGCAATCGACTATGCTTCCCACTCTTGTTTCTAGGATTATTATTATTATTTAAGTGTGACCCTTATTACTATGCACTTCGGCCTAAAAAGGCCCATTGTGCTTGAGTCCTAAAAAAAATCCCTAACATAGGTCTAGACTTCTGAGAAATTCAGATTTATGATTCTAGGATACTAGAGTAGACTTTGGCAGGCAAACTGAGAAGGGATATCCATATATATAGAACGGGATAAGCACTCCCGATTGTCTCCCTTCTTGTGAATGGGCACAATCACCTCTACTTTCCAGTCTCTGGGGATCCACTTCTCCTTCCAGACCATGTTCAAAAGATGAAGGAACATTTCTTGGCCTTTGTTGACCATGTATGTGATCATATATGGTGTAATTTCATCGAATCCTGCTGCTTTCCCAAGTCTTACATTTCTGATGGCATCTTGGAGTTCCCCTTCACTAATGAAGTCATCCTCCATCCAAACCTCTTCTGCATCTTTCTGAGTCACACTGTATATACGAATATATATAATATATAATACATATATATATATATATATATATATATATATATATATATATAATATATATAATATATAATACGAATATATATAATATAAGTAAATATATAATATAATAATATATATATATATATATAAGTTAGGTGGATATGTAGACATATAAGTAGGATAAAGTATATGGAAGCATATGCATAGAATATAAGAATAAGTACAGCATGTTCTTTTATACCATTTTACAGCTTAGTAAAAGTTATAAACACCTGACTGAACTGACTAACCCTTGTGAATTCTTACCACAACCTTGGTCATGCCTATGCCGGTTAAAATGTGAATATTATGCAAGTTTGGCTCATGGATATTCAGCAGATGGCGTCGCAAAAAAGGGCAAGGCTACTGCAACCTTAATAGACTGCATGATGAAACAAAATGACAATTTGCTTGATAGTGCTAGGGAACAGCATTCAGCAATACTAAGTACGTGTTTATTTATATTTAGTTAGTAGCATATTATCTTACAATTTAAATAAATGTTTTGTTTTTTCTTTCTGATTCAGTAATATTTGATCAATCATATTTATAGTTATTTCATATTTATTATTATTTTGTTGATATTTGAGTTATTCTGACACAGTACACATTTGGTTAGAATTATATATATATATATATATATATATATATATATATATATATATATATATATACATACTTGTAAATGGGTTACATGCAAGGAGATTCTCTTGCATGTCTGCTCTTTAACATTGTCCTGGAAAGAGACTCTTGTATCCAGACCTATAAATGAGGACAAGATCAAATATATGGCCTTTGAGAAAACACCCAGTCAAGTTACATTAGGAGCATATAAGTTTAAACAAGTATCTGACTTTACTTACTTTTCATCACATGTAACATTTGGCAATAGTACAAGCGTCTTAGCGAAAAAATACAATTTCGCATTAAGATGAATTATTTCCAGTAAATTGATCTCTAGGCAAAGTAAGTTTACCCTGTGAAGGACCCACATCTACACTTTGCTTACCTACAAATTCAAAACTTGGATTACCACAAATTCAGAATATAAAAAGCTACAAATCTTGAAAGAAAAGATCTCTGACAAATCTTCAGCCCCATTAATAATAGAGGGGAATGGTGATAGAGAAGAAATGAAGAATTTTATGATCTCCTTAACAATATATAATAGAATAGAAAACAAACTTTATTCTGGGACCAAGTCCCTTTAGAATAACAATCGTGAACAAAAAATATAAACATAATATACATCTGGCCAGAAGGCTACATAATAATATGAATCATAAAGTAATTAAAAGTGACAAAAACACAATAAAAACAAAAATAGAAATGAAATTACTAAAAAGTACAAAACTTGACAGGATTTTAACTAATGGTCAAAAATAAATATATTAATACCAACAAAATAATTATAAACAAAATTAATAGAATATTTAATAACAAAATTACTAAATAAAATAAATGAATGGGATAGTATGCAATACTATAGATATCACTAGAGTGATAAAAATAAATTCTCATTTCTGGGATGGCCAGGTTGCTAGAATGCAAATAAATACCACTCAAAGCAAAGTCATTACAAGAGTACTGAGTGGTTTGCAGACCAAGACTAAGATGGATGGATTGCAATTTGCAAATGATCCTCAGCAGAAAGCTGGACAACTGCTAGCAACAGAAAAGCATGGCGATTGGTGTTGGAGGTGGTCAGGACTCGTTTGCGGGTTGTAGTGTCAATATAATATGGAGAGTAGAACCTACAAGAGTATTTGTTTGAAAATAGATAAGATATTCTTAGTACGAGCAAGCCGGTCTACCAACGTTAAGATGGTGCCTCTTAGGACTAGTCGAGGACTTTTAAGCAATCCAAGGAGATAAATCCCCTGAATTAAGACCTAATTTACACTATCCCAGAACTGCTACATTTAGAACATTATATCTTATCTCTAATTCACATGAACTGCTAATGGAGAGCGTGTGTTCAGGCAGAATTCCCAGATCCATAACAACTGCTTGGGGAGGGTCGATGGAATTTCTTTAGAGATTTTATTTCTGTATGCTACTATTCTCGACTTTGATTTAGGTTTTTCTCCCCCTTCATTACTAAAAATAAATCTCCAATCAGTTCTTGTCTCAAAGACTCTATGACTTTGTAAATTTACTTACTGAAATGATAATATTTATTTCTTTTAGGAGAATTTGTTAAATGTCATTGTACTCTTTATTTGAAGAATTCACCACTAACACATTCATTCAATTTGGGAAAAGTCAGTAATGTTATTATTAGTATAGTTTATTCCTATAATAAATATATTATAGGAGGTGAAACTTGATGGGGTACAACTGTCATTCCTTTGAGCTCATATAGAAACCTTAATTTCCTTCAGTTCAAGTATTGGAGGAAATTAAGTGGTCGTCCTTTAGTATTTATGAGTATGTATGTTAGTATAAGCACATTTAAACATTTATTAATAAATTATATATATATATATATATATATATATATATATATATATATATATTATATATATATATATATATATATATATATATATATATATATATATATACTATTAATTATTAATAAATTAGAGCTGTTATTCTCATGTTAAGGAGAAGCACACATGCTCAAGTCTTCTGCAAGACTAGAAGAAGCATGGAGAGTGCTGAGATTAAACAGGGAACTAAGAACTAAGGAGGCAATATCAAGGGTATTGGATGCAAGGTCTAATATAATAAATAGGTGTGATGAAACACAAAGTCTGGCTGACATCATAGAACCACCTTTGCCTCAAGGTAATTATGATTGTAATAACTATAATTCTTAATGGTAATACAATTTTTTTTAAATTCAGAGTACGACAGAAGATTATTCAGTCCTGTTAAGCAATAAAAACAGAATTTCTTAATTATTTCAGCGATTTCATTTATTACTTGTTGAAAAAAAAAATGATAAAGTGATTAAGCATATTATTTAATCTATCATCAAATTAAATAAATGCTAAGAATTCTATAGATGAAGTTTTAATTTGAGTTTTTGACAGAGATCCTTCCAGTTTTATAGAAATTAGGAACTGGATTTTTTTTCTATTATGAATTATTTAGAACCAGACTTCAGAAATTCAACATTCCAAAAGAAAATCTCCCAACTCACCGCTTGTAGATTTATTTGTTTTTTTTTTAATCCTAATATTGATGCCTTGGTTCACTTATGTGTTAAGTGCCGAAAACAAGATTTTACAGGAGTCATCTTAAATAATAATTTAACACAAGAAATACAGTTCAAGTTTATATTGACAGGTGATAAAACAAGTGTACACCCAGCAGTTTTATGAGCAAAACACTTTATTTATTACGCTGTTCTACATACAGTCACAAGATACAAAAACTGACTGACTTAATACTAGTGGGGGAACACAGTGTTGCCACAGATGGTGACTTGATAATTATTTCTTTTATTATACTATAGAGGAATTGCTCCAACAGTTTAAGCACACAATATATTTTCGTAACCTTCACAGTTTCTCTATTAATTTTATATCAACATATGATCCATGACTTCCTGATCACAACTTTACAATATTATTTATACAGCAAAACCCATTTTTGAAAAATTTGCACTTAACACATTTGTGAACTAAGGCATCAAGATGTAATATTTTCGAAATTCAGAATAGCCAATTTTATATGGTATCCACAAATATCAAAACCTGACTTTCAGATATTTCTTTTTTGCAAGTCAATCCTTTGATTTTATTAAGGACCTCATAGAGGACCAGCTGAAAGTGTTATAGCGAGAAGGGCCAATCTATTTTCCTATATTCCTAATAGAAAGTTGAAATGACCAACTTCCCTAATAGCAAATTTATAATACTATGATAAAATGCTTGTATACATGGGCCTAGCTAGTGCTGGCCAGGAGGAGTTTTAACACCCTTATATCAAGTTGGGAGGATAAAAAAAAATTGAAATGCTCTATCCAATAATTTACGAAGGACACTACATTGCTCAACAACTGCTTCTAAAAGAAGAACATCCCTTAAAAAAAGTAACTTTCTTAAATTATTCAATGTTGATGCTAATAAATAGAAGAGGAAAAAATCAGTTGTTCAGCTTGTAGCCCATACTTGTAAGATCAAAAATATACTGAGAAAACTAAGTCATAATAAAGGAAGGCATGATATCCAGATTGGTCCTTCTTGTATCAAACAGTGAATATAAAAAGTAATTAAGAAGGACAAGAAACGTACTATTTATACTAATTGATATCTTAACATGATATTATTATTTTAAATATAATAATAATTGTTTCTATGAACAACTAAATGGATCACCTAATAGGAGCTATCAGTTAATTTGAGTTAGATATATCTTAACAAATCAATATTTATATAGATTACAAAAAAAAGAATTATTATTTATCATCATCATTAGTGCATCAGCCCACTCTCATGATGCCCGGTTCCCCTATCAGTGTATAAAGCTCCAAGTTACTCCTCGGTTTCCAGTTCTTGCCTACTTTCACTTGTCCATAGGTTGGGCTAGAATTTTCCTCTCAAATTCAAGGACTCTTTGCTCGTCTGATTTAGAGACGGTCCAAGTCTCCAATCTGAATATCAAGACAGGGAAGAGCATTGCCCTATACAATCTCATCTTTGTACTTCATACGAGATGATTACTTGTTTATTTAATGTTTGCAAGTACTATTCTCCTTCTTATCTCCGCTGCCATGTTGTTGTTCATGTTAACCTGTGAGCCGAGATAGAAAAATTCTTTGACCTTTACAAAACTGTAACTGACCATTTCCTCTTAAAAAGTAAATAAATAAATCATCATGAAACTTCATTTGGGTTTTTAATTATTCTAATATTTTTCTGGTATATATTTTTTCTTCTAACAAAATCTATTTTCTTGCATTTTGCAGGGAAATTTTAAGCAGAAAAAAATATAATATTAATAATAATAAAATATTAACAAACAGTAGAAATTTTATTTTCAATATTTGGAACAATTTGTTTCTTGCGTTATTTGGTTTTAGAAATCGACATACATACATACATACATACACATACACACACACATATTATATATATATATACATGGTGTCCCGAATTTAAATAGCAAAACTTCAGGAACTTATAGGGGACCGAAAAACTAAGACAAAAAGTCCTTTAGAGATTTTCTCGTTTTTGCTTAGTTTTAGAGAAAATCGCAAAAAAATAAACTAAACAAAAATGTTACAGGTGGTGATTATCACCTTTCAAAGTTCGTCAGGCTAGGCAGTGAGATATGTAAACAATTAATGTTATCCTTTACATTCTTTTATTTGTTTACATTTTGGCTTCCTTCTAGGATTATAATTCCTAAATCAGTCTTCAGTCAGTTACTCAGATATTTTTGTGTAAATAGCATCAGCCACAATGCCGCATACATATTCTAATGTTGAATACGCTGATATGATTTTTGTGTATGGTTTCTGCAACGGTATTGCTTTAGAAGCAGTGCGGGAGTATGCGAGCCGATTTCCAAATAGAAGAGTGCCTAACCGACGAGTCTTTTCGTTAACTTTTAATAGACTACGAGAGACTGGGTCATTCTTAATACGTAATGAAGGCGACCAATTCCAGGCAGCAGTAAGAGTAGATTATCGGAGAAGAAGTTGTGTCCAACGCCACTTCGATAACAATCCTGAGACTAGCATCCGAAGAGCATCTGCTGCATTAGCAATATCGCAGCAAGAAATATGGCGAACTTAGAAAGGTGATAATTGCTACCCATACCATCTTCAAAAAGTTCAGAATTTATTACCTCAAGATTATGTCAAGAGATTGAATTTTAGTAACTGGTTTCTTGAAAAAATTCACGATGATAATTTATTTCCATTAAAAATTATATGGACCGATGAAGCTACCTTTACAAGAGGAGGAATGGTTAATCAAAGAAATTATCATGTATGGGCTCTTGAAAATCCCAGAGCTATTAGAGAGAATAGATTTCAGCATGAATTTGCTATTAACGTTTGGCTTAGAATTTGGAACGGATTACTGGTGGGACCATATTTTTTACCTGGAAGATTGAATGGTATCACATTTACACATTTTTTGGAGAACGACTTTTCTAATTATTTAGATGACATTCCCTTACAACAGCGGATTGAAATGTGGTTCCAACTTGATGGATGTCCAGCTCATTATAGCAGAGTTGCTCGAGCTTGGGTGGATATAAATTATCCACAACGATGGATTGGACGTGGAGGAGTAGTAACTTGGCCACCCAGATCACCTGATATGACACCCATGGATTTCTTCATATTGGGAACCTTGAAGTAGAAAGTTTATTCGATGTCAATCAACTCAAGAGAGCAATTAAGAGACCGGATTATAGATGCAGTGCACCAAATATCATCAGAACAATGTTTAGCTGCAATTTTTCAAGTGAGTGCTAGATGTAATGCTTGCATTGGTGCAAGAGGACAACATTTTGAGCAATATTTACATTAAAAAGAACATAACATAAATGTAAATGTAAATAAATAAGTATAAAAATGAAAACTTGTTTTATTTCTTTTTTGTGATTTTTTCTAAAACTAAGCAAAAACGAGCAAATCTCTAAAGGACTTTTTGTCTTAGTTTTTCGGTCCCCTATAAGTTCCTGAAGTTTTGCCATTTAAATTCGGGACACCCTGTATATTGTATAAAGCTTCTTTGAGTTGAATAACCAGTTATTTTATTGGATTTAAAAAAAAATTAATTAACGTTTCTTGATTCTTCATTTACTTAGTAACTAATGGGTACTTGTGTGTTAACGCAGCCACAGTTATTTTTGCCTACTTGTACGTACTTACATAAGGAGGTGAAAAAACTTCCATCTACTGAGTACCCCAGCCATTATAATTAAACATAAATACTCACTTTTTTATTTTAATTACATTCAAGTAATTTATTCCAATTATTTAAACCTTCTTTTAGATATGTAGATAGTTGGATCATTAAAAAACTAATCTTGAGAAAAAAAATATGTATTTTTATAAAAACTTCGGTTAAATGGTTACAATTCATTATAAAGGTTAAAAGCACTTATAGAAAAAAACGAATAATTTGAAAACTGACAATAATTTAAAAAAGGGATGTATAAGTAATACAAATATGTTTTAAAAATTGGAAAAAATGAATAATAAAAAATACTGCAACAATTTATGTTTTCCTACTTCTTCGCATAGTTTTTGCATAGCACTTGGGAACACTCCTTGCATGTTAGTTGTATACAAGAGTTGCACACCTATGTAGCTTTTATCACTTTTTCGAGGACACGTGATGCACCTAGTTTAGGATTTCTGGGCCTTTTTGGATCAATATGTGTTTGGGGAGTAGTTGTACCTCTTGTTAAACATAACTTGGTGCATGCTAGCGATCAGCGCCTTAGGGAGCCTAAGCTATTCTATTCTTCTCTTCAAATGAGGAGAGGTAAGGCTGTTCCCTGATTCCTTATTGAAATTTAAAGACTAGATGCACGAAAAATCATGCATAGCATGCTGGTACCAGAAGGGGAGAAAAGTAACGTTTGTAGGTAGATTGGGTACTCTGTACCCCAATCAGCGACTTTATCATGGCTTTAATTGTTCAATAAATTTTATGATCTGATAAATTTAATCATTCATTGATTTTAGGAAAAGTAAAAAAAAAATTAAAATTTTAAGAAAAATTCAGTTGAGAAACGTTTCAAAGTCCGTTGGGGAACTGTATACCCCATGTCTTTACTTAAAGGTTTAATCTATTTATTGGGGTTAGAATTTTAATTTTTTAAAATAATCATCAACAATTATAAATAATAATAATTTATTTAAAAATGGAATATATCATGAACAATTAAAATAATGCATAATATAATTAAATATGAATAATTAAAAATGAATAATGGAATATATCATGAACAATCAAAATATTGAAATTACAAATTACATGTATGAAATTACAAATCTAAATAATTTATTTAAAAATGGAATATATCATGAACAATTAAAATAATGGATAATATATAATTAAATAATAGAATATATCATGAACAATAAAAATAATGAAATAATTAAAAATAAAAATAATGAAAAATCAAAATAATTTATTGAAAAAAAAAGTAGTTAATCTGATTTCGTTGGAAAATGGGCCGAAATACAGTTCTTTCTCACCAAACTGTCATAAATTGCATTTCCAAAAGTTACGCTCACCAAAATACAGTTTCATTTCATGCGAATTGCTACATTTTGTTTTTTTTGTGTCAAATATTTTGCTCCTGAAAAAAAAGAATAGCTTCTTCTGTTTTTGGCAAATCCAAAATACGCATTTTCGTAGCAAGTAATAACAACAAATGTAATAATAAATAAATGAATAAAATAATAACAACCAAAAATCTAGAACAAATTAGCAAACAAACAATAAATCAACAACAAATAAAACTCAGCAAACAAGAACAAATCAGCTGCTAGAAATATAACTGTTACAAAATATAACTGCTCGCACATGCGAACAAGTAGGCAAAAATAACTGTGGCTGCTTTAAGACACAAGTACCAACTAATGTTTGCTAATATCATTTGAGCATTGAATGTACTGTTAATTAAAACTTAATGACTGTATGCTTGTAAGCAGTTAATTAAATTGATTCATCAGTTTCACCAATTTTTGAGCTTTTAGGTGAACTGAAAACACAGTTGCGACCTACCCCCCCTGATCCTGGTTCAGTGCCTACATCTGATCTTTTTTCTGGGCTTGGGCCTTTAGGTGTTTTTTCTGCCAGGAACAGGTAAGAATAAAATTAATTTTTCAACATATTTGAGCTATTAACTTTATCTGTTTAAGTACCAACATTTTTAGATGGACGCCACCTCGGACTGTAGCATTAGAAGAATCTTCTGGAGGGTTTGGTTTTTCAATTACTACAGGGAGCCCAGCTGTAGTCACTGGTGTACATGCAGGTTCTCTTGCTGAGGTATAACAATATTCAATTTTATTTACTTTTTTACGGATCTTATGTATGTATTTTTTTAATTTTCACATGCTTCTGCAGGAAATATAGTATATGAAAGCATTGAAATTGTGAATAAATTTGAATTAGAGTTTTCAAAACAGACACACATTTAAGGTTTCTGAGTCCAAATTACCAAACCTCCCGAAATGGTCTTTTGAGCGTGTGGTGTATGTGTGTTTTAGTGTTAGTTCTAGTTTCAAAAAGAAAATGATAGACCCACATTTATATCATACTACGGAGCACTGAGACAAGTTTAAACCACATTATTATGGCTCAACAGAAAAATTATTAGCATTTCTACTTGGTGGAACAATTAAAGCTTCTAAAATCTACGTATTTTCTTTCCATAAATTTTTACTTTTTAAACTAAATTTCTATATTCAATACAAATTTATACACTGCTTAACAAACTGATACATTCCTCAGCAATTCCAACTAATACAAAAATTAGGTTAGGCAAGATATCCTATTTTCTTACTGCCAAACTATCACAGTTATAATTTTTATTGTTTTTTTCGGAATTTTTCATTTTAAAACATGTTATAAACATAATGTCCATTCATCATTAACATCATTCATACAAAGGTTTGGATAGCTAATTACTTTACTTTTCAGGGCTAGTCAGTAAATTTACTGACTATACACTTTGTTCATAAAATATTTGCTTTCAATAATAATATTTGTTGAGGAGTAACAAATTAACGTTTCTTTTAATTGCTTGTTTGATATTTAATACTTGGTAATAATAACTAATATTATTATTTGTGTAGTCCTACTTAGTCAATTGCTCTATTATAATTGCAACATGAAAAATCAATCTACAAAATAAAACACCTATTTTAATGATCAAATTTCAGTTTTCATTGTTATAATAAGCTGCTTTTTAGAAAGTAAGACATACAGTTGTTATAGTATATAAAGATTAACTTTAGTTGAAAATATAATTTTAATTTTTAAAGTAGATATTGGATTAATACCTAATAATTTTAACTATAAACTTTTTTACAGCGATGTGGTCTTAAGGAAGGCGACTTGATTGTAGGAATTGGTGATAATGATGTGAAATGGTCATCCCATGAGGAGGTGGTTAGACTGATCAGGTCTTCTGGAAGAGTTCTTGTCCTTAAGTTAGTTACTCCACTTTGCATAAAAGTGAGTGATTAAAAAGAATTTTAAATAATAGTAGATGCTAAAATAATGCCTCGGGGTAATATAAAAAAAATAATGTGATAATTACTGCAATTTCACACTTATGTTTAAATTTAAGAATTGTTCCCTGTTAATTATTATTATTATTAATTTTGTATGTATTATCATGGGGATTATTATTCATGAAATAATTGATTTATATATATGGTACGCTATATAAGGTTATTAAACATATTTGTTACAAAAATGTTGATTTGGGCTATGGTCCAATTCTGAACAGGAAAGGAGTAAATTTAAAGTTTGTTTTATTTTTAAGACTCTGTGTTTTTTGTTAGGTCTCCATGTTTTTTGAAGCAATAACAATTTGTTTGGTAATTCCCAAATTTAGCATTATAAATTAAAAAAAACATTTTTAAAAAATCAATAAAATTCTTCTCTTAAATTTATTTGAGGGGATTTTCTAAATTATGCTAATTTCTTTTTTTTAGTGAAGCTGAATATTCAAAATCTCTTCTTTTATCAGCATCATGTTTTTTTGTGGCATAAAAATGCACCACAACCATAGTAGGTTTATTGTGCGCCTTACAGGTTATGTTAGTTACAGATCGTGTTTAAAAGATGATCCTAGAAGTACCTACAAATTTATGGATACTAGTAAGATTGACTAATTCGATTTGCTTTGGATCAGTGATGCCAGACCAAAAATTTTAGGCTGGTGGATCAATCACACAAGCAGATGATGTGGTAGGGCGTTTTGTCCTCAGTATAACAGAAACGACACAGTGGAGTACTCGCCAGCCCAAGTTTATGCTTGCATCTGTTAATTTTACAGTGACCTGTAAAATTAACAGATGACACAATACCATTGTGATAATCCTATGCGAGTCTCTGTCCAAGTTTAGAAGCATTTAACTCCTTCCCATGCAAATGCCAGTAAGAGAATGCTTAGAATGTAAAAGTTTTTGTCCAAACTAATATTATTTGGCATTTTTGTTGTACAGTTCCCCACACCATGGATTACACATTCCCCACTTTTAAAAAAACTTCTGAAAACCCTGGGATGAATAGGGAATTTATGCTTTCTGTGGGATATCGATATAAGCTGTGATCATAGTTTTGTACTAGAAAATAAATTACTTGTTACCTTAGATGAAGACCAATACAACTTCAAAATCCTTACTTTTCAGAAAAACCTGATGTTTTTATCGAATTTCAATGTATTAATTAATTGCAATTTTATAAATAATTTCTTGAATCCAGTTGCAAGTTCATGCTTGCAGGTAAATTCTCAAAAATAATACTTCCATATAAGGTATTCTTTTATTCCAGAAACTAATTCAGCCTTGAATTTTCGACTTGTGACAGTTTTAAATAACAATTACTCTGTGAATATGCGTTGATGACCAACCGGTTTTACACCTCCAACTAAAAACAACCAACCAACTCTGTGAATATCTGTTGAGTCTCTCTTCATCCTTTTCAGAAAATCATCCTTTTCTTTTGATTATGATTATGATAATTTTGATAACACAAAAATTAAAATCCACAATTTTAATTTAATTGGACCATTTATTCTTATATTTAATAAGCTACTCAGTTCTTTTACAAAGTTAGTAGGTCTAATTCTAGAATTTAACTGGATTGAATTAAATTATTCATGTGAACTAGAAATGGAACCTGCCCTTAAAGCCCAATGGTGCTGCAACTTTCTATATCTCTTCAAAAAATAACGTGCTATCATAATTTAACTACAGCCAACTACCTTAGCCACTAGAGAGATGAATTGAAAATAACAAGCAATACATTAAAAGAAAAAAAATCTATATAGTTGACCTTCAACTGTCAACTTTCCTCCCTAGCTTCATTTAAATGCAAATCTTAAAGCATTTGTTAATTCTTAATAATTACTGATTATTAAATAAGATCTTGTGAAAGTATTACCAACAAACAACGTAAATGTATAATATATTTCAATATATATTTTAATATTATACTGCCAATATCATAAATTCATACTCTTCACATATCTGTATCGGAAAACTAATTGTTTAAAAACTTAAATTCATTTTTTATTACTTATTTATTTTCAGAGATCAATTTATCCCTGAATGAAGATAATTTTTCATTTATTTATCTGACATCATTAAAAACTAAATGTATTTTTATTATGCTTTATTTGTTAACTGCTACTTAATTATTCTTGAAACTTTATGTTTTACAGTCTGTGCAACAGAAATCTTCCAAAAAGCCAGAAGCAGAAACAAGAATGAAGCAGCAGTTACCTAAAGATACCAAAGATCCAAAAAAATCATCTTGGAGCATTTTTAAAAAGCCTAAAGATCCCCCAACAAACACTAATATTATTTTGAGATAATGGTAATAAAATCTTGCTTTTATAGAATGTATGTATGTGCACTTATAAGGTATATAGGTACATACATACATATATATATATATATATATATATATATATATATATATATATATATATATATATATGTATATACCTTGTTTATATATGCACACATATGTAACCCATTCAAAATAATGTAATAAGTGCATTATTTACAATTTTAATTAAATGACTGGTTATTATATATAGTATCATTTGTATGTTTCTGTAAAATGTCTATATCTTTATCATCTTTAATATATGAGATATTTTAATAAGATATTTTGTGTTGTTTTTTTTAATTTCAGAGCAATAGCGTATTTTAATGAAAACATAATGTTTTCATTATGTTCATTATCATCTTGATTTTGTCAAGATAAGGTTTTTTTTTTTATATGATTGCACAAAATATATTATTCAATGGTTGTTATATTATTAAACTAAGTTAATAAACGTTAGAGAAGAATTGGTCGACTGTATCTTCTAATTTAAGGAAGAAATAGTTGGGGGTGCAGTCAAAGAAAACACCAAAATAAGAAAAACTTATTTATTAAGTTAATAAACCTTTTTAATGTTTTGCATTCATTGAACCAAATTGAATTCCTTAGTGAAATCTGAAAATTCCAACTACTAGTCTTTTTATTTGTTAAATTTAATATTTAATAGTTAAAAGGTTAAATGGTTTCTCTTGACATTGAACTTGCTAAGTAACTAAAAATTAAAAAAATTTTGGATGATTTTCTTAAAATTAAAACACAGTTCTTAAAAAATAAATTGAAATATACATTGTATGTATAAACATAAAACAAAAATATTTTTTAGACTGTACAATCATTATAATATAAAACAACTCTTTAAGAAGATCAAAAAAACAACTATTGTGTTCCAATTTACAAAAATCTTATTTGATAAAACAAGAGACCTCAATACGAAAAACAAAATATCATACTTGTGAATGAAAAAAATATATTAATCTATTCATAAAATTAAATGTATTTATACTTAAAAATCATTTGTTATTTCTTGACTGATAGGTCTAAAATAATATTAATGAACCCTTCATGTTTTATAAATGTATTGTTATATATAGAAAATGTATAAATAATTTAACTGTATTATATCATATGAATAAATAAATCTGTAGGTGTTGGTAAATTTAATATTTCTGCTGTTCCTTCACTTTGCAATGAAATATGTTTACTTTAACTTTCCTATGTAAGAAATAAATGGTAAGGGAAAGTAGGCTGATTCCTGCAAGAAAACTTACAGGACCCTAGCAGACGATACACATGTTTTTGTCGGCAAAAGGTCCAATTTAAACATCATTAATTAATGGAGTGATTTTTTAAAAATTAATTGATACAAAATCAATTATCTTAATCTTGGAACTACACTGTTTTTTTCGATCCACGCAATTGACACTATGGGGCGGATCTCAACCCACTTTTCAAAACTGGACACAATATTTAATAATAAATTTTTATTGTGTGAGACATTTTTGCATGATATTTTAGAGCCTAAGGATTAAGAAAAAAATAAAGAGCCCATTAATAATATACTCTAAGTTTATTAAACTTTGTCATAAATGAACAACAAGAACATTAACTTTGTTTTGTTTTTTCAAAACATAATTTAAATGGCTAGTAACTTTATTGAGGTCATTTGAGCATCGTGGGATTTCTAAAACTAGAGACCGCCAGGAAAATTAAATGGGGGAGAAATAATTTCATCAACATAAAGCTCTGAGTCTTTTATAGAGTACTGTGAACATTGAAAACATTTTCGTGTGCAGAATTCTCGTCTGCACTATATACATTCTATGATTTGAGTGGCAAATAGTTGACTGGATAATTTTAATGATGGCTTGAATTGGTTAGGCTTTGCAGTCGATGATAACACAAAAATAATCAGAACTTATTTTTTAAACATTGGCACAATTAAAAAATAAGTTCTGCTTATTTTTATGTTATCATTGACTGCAGCCCCTGACCAATTCAATCCATCATTATGTACATTTTAGTTTAGTCTTCTTATGCTTTCCTCTGTCACACCTTACTTGTTTTTCCAAGTCATAGGATTTGATGAAAAGGAGGTTGGTTGGTACTCAGCTGAAAGTTCAATGAAAACTGAGATGTTTGGACTGCCCAGGAAATGTTGCACATATTTGCTCGTCCTAGTGCAAATACTTTAACTAGATTCATCCCAAATCTAAAAGGGAAGTCATTTTTTGGAGTCTTTGTTTGCTGATGAAACAATATTCATCAATTTTGTGAATCTTTTATTAGAGGGAACTTATTTCCAGTGAGATCCTTGGGTCCACATTATGATTCCACCTTTCTTTACTTAATGTGGTGGCTCCTCAGTATACCCATCATTATTGTGTTGACTTATGTCATCTTTGTCCTCTTCAACCGGATCTGGGGTGGGCTTTCAATAAGTTAAGGCTTATCTTCAACTTTATCGAGTTCTTCTTCCATGCCTTAGAAACTTCTTCATCTTGTGAATCACTAGTTTCTCCACTCAATTGTTTTTCTTGCTTAATTTTTCTAACAGATGCCAAATATCTTCAGGGTTTGACAACTTCTGTTGATTAGCCATTGAATCACAATAAAACTTCTAGGAGTATCGGAAATGAATGATGAAAAACTGAAAAGGTCATGGAAAATGTGTCGCATAATTACATTGTTGGGTGGATGCCATCCCGAAGCGCCTTTATGATCACAGACTTGGAAATCTGACCCGCAACTGACATGAAATGACCATTAGGGCCCTGCAGCACATTTACATGGTGGAGATGGGAAGGAGGGATTCCAAGAAAAGAAGCAGCTCCCACAAAATGAGTCACTTGGGTGGATTCCACCCGATGGTGTCAATTTAGGGTAAATAACTGAATACTAATTACGAAAAAAAAATTTAGACACATATGCCTGCAACAATGTGTAAGGCTAAACATTATATGATTAAAAACTTTGAGAACTTGGATTTTAATCATCTTCATCTAATTCTATTCTAAGTAAATCTTTTATAGTAGATGATACACATATAATAACAATCTGCATAGATAAACATCGGCCAATATACTGTTGAGGTTCAAAAAATATATTAAAAATAAATCAAAAACTATCGGATGTTTAGCGTATCGATCAGACCACCTTAAAGTTTACGTAGATTTCTGAGCAGTTTATTTAAGTATAAAAAATAATTGTAAAACTTATTAAATACTTTTTTATTAATTTAATCTTCGGTTAGTTCAATTAAAACACAATTTTTGTAAGTATACTTGATTTAAATATTATACAAATGGCATTGCCGCTCCCTACCGGCGTCTCCCGCCATATTTCATCACTTCTCAAGTACGAGCCGTCCAGAAGACAGGACCTCTATAGTTATTATCACGCGCTATAAGGACGTCCAGGGAAGAGGACCTCCCAAGTTATTCTACTCTGCAACGAGGCATCCATGTGAAAGGATTCCCAGTTATTCTATTCTATCTGTGGCAGCCTGGGTACAGGGATCTTCAAATTGTCAAGAAGAACTCTATTATATATTGATTCAGAGGCTGTTTTGTGAAGGAGTTTCAAGACAGAGATTGTATGATATAGGTACCTGTAAGTGTTTATGAGTCATTGTACTGTAAAAATTGTGTTTGTCATTTAAGATTTGTTCTAGTTATCCCGAATTTAAAATAATTATCATTGACCCACAGAGATTTCATTTCAATCAAATATTGTTGTTGTTTTTTTTAATAACTTAAATTTTGTAATAAAATAAAAAATAAAATTAACGTAGACTTTTAATTAACTATCTATAATATTATATTACACATTATATATATTAAAATATTAAATTCTTAACAATAGATTTACTAAATAAAATTGTAGTTTCAAACAATCTTAATTATATACTTTAGGGATATGCAATATTGTTAAGGATTAGAAATAATTAGTAAATGGGATCCTCTCTTTACCATTAGCATCTATAACTATATCAGTCTGGTCAAAGACAACATACAGTTAACATCTAGATACCCCACTTCTAGTCATCTTAACTATCATTAACTTACTTTATTAATTTCATAAAGTTTAATTGGTACTTGTCTGTTTGGATGTCCATCAGCATGCTCAGGTGTCACTTACCTCAATTATTTGGACCATGTCAGGTTATGCGGCCTACAATTTATTTCAAATAGTATTGCATTTTATTATCATAGAACAGATTTGTAGGAAATGAAATAAGTGAGAAACATGTGAAGAAAAAATAAAAATAGAAAAAATTAAACATTAATTACAAGCAATGATCATTAAAAAGAACAATATCTAACTAAAATATGATTTTTTTGTTAGATATCATAATTTCTCTTTAAAAAAATAAATATTTAAAATATGATAATATGAGAAACATGTCAAGAAACAATGAAACATTTATTACAAGCAATGTTCATTAAAACAGCAATATCTTCAGGAACTTTAACTATGAAACACTATTTTTTTTCTCTACATATTGCTCCAAATATCCACTGCTGAGGCAAAATCCGTCCTGTGTTGTTTTTTCTCCTAGTATATAGACTTTCATCAATTTCAACATACATCCCTGGACCTAAAATAGTTGTTGAACTTCTCTGTAATTAAAAAGCACACAATTCTCTCATATAATTGGAATAATCAATTACACTGTAGAATGAGACATGTCCAGCTGTTCCTCACAAAACTTTATGGAAGCCAGTTCCTCCTGAAGAAATAGGAGAATTGATTTTTCATCAGTGACCGTGCGAAAAATCTTCAAATTCCAAGTTATATTGTCAAAATAAGATGAAAACACATTCACCTTCAACTTGACACAACAATAAGAAAACACTTAGAAAAGTTACGATAACAGTAGGAGATAGTTAAGAAAAGTGACACTTGCGCCGCCGGATGTCCAAACAGACAAGTACCGTTTAATTTATTATTATTATTATCAATAATCGATCTTATTGATTATTATCCCTACATACCTGTGAGTATTTAAAAGTGATTCTTAGTGAGTTTTCTAATCAACATTAGAACTATTTACACTTGTGCCACAATGTATACTAATCCTCGAAGCCCAGAGGATTATAGCCTACCGGGATCTATCAACAATATAAACCGTCTTCTGTAAGTTATTTTTATTCTATTTTATTAACAAACAATTACAATGGTCCAATGCTCTATATGTAATATGAATATAACTAGAGAAGATAAAAATTACTTATCTGGTGAAAAATGTCGCCACATCTTTCACGCCCGATGTTGTGTTATAAAATGAAAAGATATAGAGACAGTAAAAAAATAATAATAATTGGGTCTGCCAAATTGCGACCAATCGAAAAATTCTGCACCCTTGTATGCAAAAAAACTAGCCCCACTAGAAGTCAAGAAAATAAAGCAGCTGAGCCTTCCGCGAGTGATATGCTAGAGGCGGTAATCAAAATGAATAACAGTGTGAACACTGAGATTAACTCATTGAAATTGTCCCTGGAAAAATACGGGGAGCTAAGCTTCGAGCTGAATGAAAGGCTATTGAAAATCGAGAGCCACCTTGAGGGACAGGCCAAATTCATTTATGAACTCACATAAGAAAACAATGCTCTCAAATCTAAGGCGGGTGATCTGGAGGTCCGCCTTAATAAGGCGGAACAAGACCTACTATGCAAGTCTCTCGAGATTCGGGGCATACTTAGATGTTATCAGTCGTGAAAGCATCTTGCCTTCCCTCGAATCCCTGAATTGGAGCGAAATCTCCTAGCCTACTATTGATTCCATGGTTGGCATACTTACTTCCTATCTTATTAGTATCCTGGACACCCATGCTCCCCTCAAAACTTCAACCTTCCGTCGATTACCTGCTCCCTGGAAGTGTCAAAACATAAAAGTACTGCAAAGGAAGCGCGACGCAGCTTGTCTTTCTCTACTAACTCACGATCTGCTTCTCCTAATTTCTCAATAGCACCATCATTCAACCACAACTTTTATTTCTCCGACATATCACCCACTGTCCTTCCCTCCCCCCTAATGAAATCCCACAGGTTCTGATGGCATTCCCGTCAAATTGTTAAAAATATGCCTTCCTGAAATTCTATCCGCTGTTCTCTTATTTCTGGAAAAAAAAGTGATAATCCATCCTATTAACCAATCATCCAATCCCTCAACCCCAAATGGTTTCCGCCCTATCTCTGTACTCGCTAACCTTTCCAAACCCCTCGAAAGAATAGTTCAATCCCAAATTTTCTGGAACAGTCCAAACGATCCACTTCAATCAGGCTTCCGTCCTGGCCTTTCCACACAATCTGGCCTCGTTAAAATCACCACAGACAGTGGCGTATATAGAAAATATTTTTTTGGGGGGGCAGGTTATGTAAAAACGCAAAAAAAAAATACATTAAAGGATATACAATACGGGAATACGTACATAAAAATAACCTTAACTTGCTATATCGACTAACATGGTTTATAAAACAAAGTCCAGGTTTCGAGGTGCACTTGCATCCTTATCCAAAACTTCCTCGTCACTAACAATAATGTCTCTGTGGATAGAAATTAAAGCCAGGCCAGGCCGTCAAGCCTTCTTTCTGACATTCTGTTTCTTGAGTAGGTCTTCGGTCTTGGAAAGTTCTCTCCACGGCCGCAACAGAAAAACTGCTCGAAGTTTTAAAATGGTAGAAATATATGGATAGAAAGTCTTATCACAGCTTGCTAGAGAACTAATAGCAGTTTTCGGAAAATTGTCAGGTTTCTCCTGGCTCCATTTTTCTTTCCACAACATAAATTCGCTTTGCACAATCACTAGCGGCAACCTGCTGAAGCTTATCCGCGCATGCGCAGTCCTCTTGCCTGGGCTCTCCCCCTTATATACGCCCCTGACCACTGACATACACTAACAGTACTAATTCTGCCGGACTTTTCTAAAGCTTTCGATTCGCTGAACCATCCATCCTTTTCTCTAAGTTAAAAACTCAGGTCATTCTAATTGGTTCCAATACCCTTCTTAAATCTATCAAATCTCTTACCCAATTAATCTTAAATGATCACCATATTACTTTCAGTTCCTCTGTTAGAAACCTCGGAATCATTTTCGACCAATCCCTTTCCTGGAAACCTCACATTGCCCAAATTTCCCGTCGATCATTAAGGTCCCTAAAGTTATTACATCGTTCCAGGCATCTTCTAACACTACCTATTCGTAAGTTCCTCATCACTTTATTCATCTTTCCACACTTTGACTATGGTTGTGTGGTATATTGTGGCCTCTCGAGCAAGCTTGAGGCGAATTATGAACTGCTCACTTCGATTTGTCTTCCACGCCCGGAGGAAGTCTCATGTGTCCCACCTCTACGATGAGTTAAAGTGTCCATAAGTCGGTAGACTCTATTTCCTAGGTTCTTTCTTATATCACACCATCAACTCACAACAACTATAGTCTCCTACAATTCAAATCCTCTATCCAAACGCAGGGCACAAAATCTCTCCCTTCCGTTCGCGGCTCAAGATTTTTATATCCGTTCCCCTAGAACCAAAACTTTTGAGCATTCCCTTCTCGCCCATTCTATATCCGTCAGGCGTCTTTTTTATCCACATTTAAATCCAAACTTTTCCTACATCTCCTAAATTCCCAAACAGACACTCTCTAATCAATAAAAATTAGTAGCTATATTCAACATAATCGATTGATGAATTACTGTACATATTCTTCACTCATAATGATATTATTAGATGCTATTGTTTATTTTTCTATTAGCATATTTCTGTTTATTGTAAATTTGTATGTATTTTTTTTCTAATTCTCTATCAGAACATAACTTTTAGTTAATATTTATTTTCATGTTATTATGTAAATATTGTATTATTCTAATAATGTAGCCCTTTGGCCAGATATATTTTTTATTAAATTTTGTTCATTTTTGTTATTCTTAAGGGATCTGGTCCCAGAATAGAATTATTTTTCTATTCTAAGTCTAAAATATGATGAATTAAAGGAAGTATAACAAAATAATTATCGGACATAATGATCAAAATGCTGGTTACAATACGATTAGACAGGTCTGCAATAAAACTTTTTTTTTTAAATTGTTTTGATTTAATTAACTGATCTTTATGTAGTTTTTTGCGCTGATTTCAAAAATGACTTTGGTTTTTTTCTATCACATAAGGCTTGCCTATAAAATAAAGTTGAAGTTTTTGGAAAAAGTACAAAAAACAGAAAATTTCGATTTGTTTTTATTATTTTAACATGAAGTAAAAGAAAAAAACAACAAAACGATACCTACCTAAAATGAGCATAAAAGTGATGCACATTTGTTGTAAAGTATTATAAGTCTTTGTAAAAAGTTTTCTTTTTCCATCAAAGCTTCTTTTGGTACTTTTTCGGATGTGCTCTTGTGAATTTTCTTTCCAACAATTGTCTGCCATTATGTTGACATTCCATCGACCTTGGTATCTGCGCTCCATTTCTTTTATATCTTGGTGGAAATGTTCTCCTTGTTCCTCACTTACAGCCCCAAGATTTTCTGGAAAGATGTGAGTGAAGGAAATGAACTGAACCAAAAGGAACACCAATACACGCCTAGATACCCAATTAATTATTGGGTATTCCAGTAATTTCCGATCTCCTTTGGTGTCCCTGTCATCGAATCATAGGGCTAGAATTAGAAAACAGAACCGATTGATGCCCATGGTAAACAGAAGATTTCAATACCAAATCCATCACTAGCCCACAAATATGGAAGGTTCAGTTTACCTGCTTTATACGTTCCAGCAATGTAGAGAAGTCCAATAAATGCTTTTATCTCCTTTTGGTTTGCATTTTTAGCATCTCTGTCACGTTAATATTTATGTTTGATGGTGCCAATTTATTGGTTAGTGAGCTATACTATGATTTCCAGCATGCTGTTCTCAAATAAATAGCACCACAATTCTTGAAAAGTTTTTGTCCCCTTAGCTCTGCCTATCAGATCTCCTTATCAGGTTGTGCTTACTCCTCTTCTTGGCTTGATTTGGATTTTTTTTTCCACGAAACCAAATCAATTTCCCTGGTTTTTGTGACAAATATAGAAGCTCATTTCATCTTCAGTGTGAAGATGAGAGGCCGAATCACTTTGTGCAGTGTCAGAGTACTCTTCCTGTTCTTCGACTTTTTTTTCTGCTTCAGTGCTCTGGAATGAGATTTGATGGACCTGGACCTGAAAGGTGGATGTTCTTCATCTGCGCTGTTCATCATCACTGACTTCTAATAAGAGGGCATACATTTTTTTTAAATCTTCAGGTTTATTCAAATCGAGCTTCTCACTTGTCACCATGTTTTTTTTCAATAAAAACCCACTGAGATTTGGTAAAAAAATTATCTGAAACGAAATACAGTTGTTCAGAACATTTATATAACATGAAAGTAATGAAGAAAGCATTGAAGCATAGATACACATGTCATATCTGTGAGATAAATTTGTGACTATCAAGCACAAATAAATAAAATCACAAGGTACCACAACCATATAAAAGAAATAGAAATATTAAAATAAAAAAACAAACATTTAGGAAAACTTAACAATTTTACATGCGTCGTATCTGTGAGATATACTATGCACTTTATGCTGAATACTGTAAGCCACACACATATACATCAAACTGAATTTTCTAGGGAGACAAGTTAGAGGAATAGAATAGAGTGGGAGGAGGTCTACCCCTTACGGCCAATTAGTCAAGAAAATGCTTAGCAATGCATCAGATACAACACATGTAATGGAGTGTACCTTCTTTGCTTAAACAATTTTTAAGTATTAACTGGAATAAATCATGGAACAATTTATGTATCAATTATGACGGTTCGCTGTTTATAAATTATGAAAAAATATGTATCACTATTATATTACAAATCCTTGTATTCTTACAACCAAACCATTACACAACAAATAAACAGGGATAAGTGTAGGTATAATATCTAATACATAATGATTTACATATCAGGAACAAAAGAAAACAAAATATTCCAATTGAAACAAATAATTGCATTAAGCAAATGGTACTAAAATTAATTAAAAATAAATTTAATTTTAATTATCTGGATGCATAAATAACCAGAGCTTCATCTTGGGCTCTCTATTTTTATTTTTTAGTACTTTCCAGCAGTACATTTGATTATTATAATAAAATTTCAATGTAATTAACTTATAGGATGAATAAATACATCAGCTTGCATTGAAAAGCATAACAGTTTGTCTCTAGAGAAAAATTTCAAATTTAAATCGTAGATATATAAAATCATTTAACAAAACAATATTTAATGTGGAATTCATACCTCATACATAAGAAGCATTAGAAAAGATAGAACTTCTAATAAACATCTTAAACAAAAGAATGGTAATTATACTAAAATATTAAAACTATGAGAAATGAGATAAGAGATAATAAATAATGAAATAAACTAAAATATTGGATTATTTTTATTTTAGTGAAAAATAAGATATTATTACTTCAAGAATTGTTAAATTTATGTATTCATGTTTTAAAAACACATATATTTGTATAAATATTTTTTGTTTATGTACATATTGTTTTTTGGGCTAAACATAAATTTATTTTTTTTATGCTATGATTTTTCTTTCATCCTTATCTTTAATCATTAATAAATATGTAAAAAAAATATATTACCATGTACCTTCATTCTAAACATTACCCCAGATGGTTTATATTCTACTTCAAATTTATAACAAAGAAACTTGTTGGAAATATTATATAAACTTAAAATTAATAACGAAACATAGTTAACCAAGTATTTTAAAAGAGTAATCACAATGGATCAGGATCCTTAAATTGTACTAATAAAAATATTTCACTATTCCTCCCTACATTTTATTCAGCCTAAAAACAATCAGAGAATGTAAAATAAGATTTTGTTTCAAATCCCTACCTTATCATAATCAAAACATAGCAATATATGGACATAAATGTCCCCAATCTAAATATTAAAACTAAGTAGCATATGATCCACTAATTAGTATTAACAGTTATATAACATCCATTTTTGTATCTCCAAATTATACTAAACTTAGGGAATCATTAAAGCAACTTGGGAAACAATAATAAATAACTAAAAAACTATTAAAGGAATAAAACACAACTTATATAGTTTGTAAATCTGTTACACTAATTCTATTTAAGAAAACTTAACCAGTAAAAATGACCTCCAACAAATTAATTTTACCCTACAGTAATTAGAAAGGTATATATTACGTAAGTGAGGCATCCTTAACATCAATATTACAAGGCATTTTATTAAGAAGTATATATGATCAATATTTAGAGGCCAAGCATTATAAATATAAATGACTTGAAACTTTTATGAACAAATAATTCAATAAAAAATATATTAATTAACTAGCCTATCAAGATATCCACACTGGAGACAGTGAGTAAATTTTAATTAATGTAAAAATATAATACAAATATGAATAAGTATAGTGACTTAATTAATTGCATATTCCATCTAAATAATTCAACATAATATAAAAATTAAAGCAATACTGAAAATTTATAGTTATTTTATAAATTATTTATTTGATTGATAAGTACAAAAATGAAAGATAAATCCATTAATTATTCTTCAAATCAATCAAAATTAAATTGCCAGTGGCATAGGTATAATGGTTTTCAAATACACAGTAAACTCGACACACTATAAAGCTAAAAAATAAAACAATAACATAAAATAGTCATATTTTAATATTTATCTCTCCCACTATTTTTGAAATAAAGAACTCAACATATAACAACGAAAAACAATAACATTATACTATAATTTTGTATTTTGTAAGGGTTGTCTTATTTTTATGACTGCCTGACAGTTGATGTGTCTCTCGAGTCATTTTCTTCAGCCAGTAATGCCTCTAGGTCTAGACCCTGAGTTGGAACACTATTAGTAGTACCTGTAAATGTTTATAGACATTAACGGCTATATAAAATTCAGTGAGTAACAATAGCCAACTCAAATTACTTTTTATGCAAACAATAATGACACAAACTAACAATAAACCTCTATAATAGGAAAAATGAAATGCAACATAAATGATAATGATGTAAAAGAAAAAATAAATTCAGAAAGTAAGCAATATCTATGGAAAGAAAAAGAGAGAAGCTTCTTTCATAGTTAAAAGGTGTGTTTTGCTGTGCCTGAATCAAAAGTCAAAATAATTCCACAAATTTTTGAGATAAGTAAGCTAGTTAGAGTTGAGATATAGGATCAGTGGAAAGAAGGGATATGACTGATTGAGAAACGAACCAGGATGGCCGAGATGGTTAAGGCACCACCACAGAGAGGTGGGAGACCCGGGTTCGGGTTCCGGTCCTGGTCATATCTTTTCTTTTCAAATAAAATATTTAAAAAATTATATCATATAACAATAAAATAAATTATAATAATATTAATGACTTAAATGAGGTAAGTACCTACATAAACCACTGGCATGTACCTGATGAAGAGACATGCTCAGACCACAGGTATATTAGATTTAACCTTAGCCTAAATGTTCCCCAGATTCAGCTGTACAGGAACCCTAGACGAACTGACTGGGGGTCCTTCCAAAGCACTCTGGTAGAGAACATTAGGATATGTCCTAAGGTCATAAAAAACACACGGCAGCTGGAATTCCTTAATGAAGCTCTGACTGAAGCCATTATGGAAGCCTACACCAGCAGCAATCTTGTGTGTCATATTAGTTCCAACAGGAAAACCTCCTGGTGGAATGACAATCTAAATAAGCTAAGAAACAGCACCAGAAAGCTTTTCAATGTTGCTAAAAGAACTGGAAAGTGGGATTCTTACAGAGCCTCTCTAACGGAATACCACAAACAGGTAAGAAATACTAACAGGCAGGCATGAAGGAAGTACTGCAGTAATGTGGACAACACTCCTGCTGCCTGTCGCATTAAAAAGATACTATCAAAGGATGTTGGACACATGGTCATGGGCACACTCAGGACGAGGGGTGGGTAAACGCAAAATGGGGTGGAAACTTTGAGGGAGCTGGCTAATAGTCACTTCCCGGGGTGTGAAACCCAGGAGGCGTGTACTTTCACTTCAGTTGGCCACATCCTCAGCCCTGATGGTGTGCAGTGGGCCAAGGCAAGGGAAATCATAAACATGAATTCCCTCAAATGGGCGATAGACATGTTCGAGCCTTATAAATCGGAGGGGGGGGGGTCCCGATGGCATAATACCGGCCTTACTGAAGCAAGGATTTCCGGGTAATTGGGACCTACCTGCTGGAACTTCTTGAGGTAGCCTGGCTTTGGGATACATCCCTCAGAAGTGGAGGATATCCAGGCTGTGCTACCCGCCAAGCCTGGCTAGGGGTAATATGATGATCCGAAAGCCTTCAGGCTAATTAGTCTGTCATCTTTTTTGATGAAGACTCTAGAGAAGATCTTAGATAGATACATTAGAGAGGGCGTATTGGTTAAAAGTCCTATACATCCGCTACAATTTGCATATCAAGCAGGTAAATCCTGCGAGGTTGCACTATTTAACCTAGTGTCAAGATTGGAGAAATCTTTGAAACAGGGCGAAACAACTGTAGGCATCTTCGTTGACATTGAAGGAGCCTTTGACAGAACGCCCTACAGTACCATAAGCAAGGCCTTAAGGTACAAGGAGGTTGAGCCGGTCTTGTGCAGATGGATTAATTCAATGCTAGAGTACAGAACGTTAATCTCCGAACTGGGTGGATCCAAGCTATGGATAAAACCCAATGGGGGCTGTCCACAGGGTGGTGTTCTATCGCCCCTGCTTTTGTGTCTGGTGGCGGACTCGCTTCTGTCATCGATCAATGGGCAGGCTTCTATACACAGGGGTATGCGGATGATGTAGCCATTCTTATAGGAGGCAAACATTACTGTGTAATCTCTGACTTAATCAACACAGCAACAAACATTTTGTTGCGCTGGTGCTTAGACAATGGTTTGAGCATCAACCCGCGCAAGATGAACGTTCTGGCATTAACGAGAAAGCGGAACGTGGTAATAAGATTACCAATGCTCAATGGAACTCAGTTATGCTGGAATAACACAGTGAAATACTTAGGCGTGACGCTGGACAACAAACTGAGTTGGAATTAACACGTGGTTAACACAACTAATAAAGCCATTAGATGTCTATGGGCCTATAAAAGGACAGTGGGTAATTCTTGGGGCTTGAAACCATGCAGCCCTGGTGTGGTGGCGAGGAGCTGGTAAAAGTGGACCCAAACTTAAGTTTGATAAGCTGCAAAGATTGGCCTGTCTATTGATGAGGGGTTCTATGAGGACGACTCCGACTCCTACAATGGAGATGGTACTCGGTCTCAAGCCTTTAATATTAGAACTTGTGTACCGAGCCATGGTCTCCCTGTACAGGCTGCGCAAACATAACATAATCACATCAGTCTCAGCTCATTGTAGCTCATGGGTGTTGTTCAAAAAAATTGAGGCCGATCGCATTTTAGCTATGAGATCGGATTCGCAGTTGCGTGACTTAATGTCACCCAGATATTATGTCAAAATTGACACACGGCATAAACCCTGCAACGGCATCAACTGTTATACAGATGGCTCTCTCACGGCTACTGGTGCTGGGGCAGGGTTCTGGAGGAAAGACAAACCTAGGGTAGGTAGGTACTTGGATCTCCCTAGGTAGGCACACTTCCGTATTTCAATCGAAGGTATTTGCTTTAAACTACTGTGCACGGTCACTACTGGAGGAGCGGATGTCTTCCAGAAGGATAACATTCTTCACAGATAGTCAAGCTATCTGCATTGGTGCACTAGGTGGGCACAGTACTAACTCACAGATTTTTTGGGACAGCTATACAGTTCTCAACAAACTGGCGGAGAATAACAGGGTTAGCATTGAGTGGGTTCCTGGACACTCGGGCATCCCGGGCAACGAAGAAGCTGACAGGCTAGCCAGGCTGGGATCGGATAACATTCCATGCACTCCCGAACCAGTATGCGGCATTAGTCTCAGCTACGCCAAGAGTAGAATAAAGGCTATCTGCCTTAGGAAACTACCAATATTGGAGCGGGCTAAAAGGATTAAAACATACCAAATTATTCCTTGACAGCTTCAATGAGAAGACATGTAATGCTCTTCTGGATATGGAAAGGGAAGCATTAAAAACAATTATAGCGGCATATACGGGTCATTGTAGACTCAACGCCCATATGTTCAGGCTTGGATTGGCGGGCCTTCCCACATGCCGCTATTGTCGTACCGAGGACGAAACACCCTATCATGTTATCTGCTGGTGTGATAGGTTTTCTGGCCTAAGGTTTGCAACCTTTGGTCAGGATAGAGTCACTAACCCTAGGCAGGTCGAACCAATTAACCCTGCAAGTATTCTTAAATTTGTGGGTTTAGCGAAGTTAAGATTATAATAATCGCTTACATAGGGGTGCACAATAGACTAAGTATGGCCGCAGTGCAAATTATGCCCACATTGAAAAAAAAAAAAAAGGGGAAAAAAAAGTAGGAATCATTCTTTTTACTGTTGTCTTACTAAATTCTGGGAGTAGCCAGATAGTAGTTTCAGTTAATGATAAGAGCCGATCAACTATGATAATTAAATTGTTTTTGTTGCACTCGATCACTAAGCAGACGGGATTGTGAATCTTCTAGTTATTAGTGATATTATGATTATTATTATTTACAGTATTTTGTGTATATTTGGTTTGAATATAGTGGTGTTTATTTTTGAGATTTGAGGATGTTTTGGATTTGTTTCTTTCCCTAGTTTCACAATATGTACTCTTGACTGTAACTTGTTTCCCATCCAGCCCTTTCTAGGTGTCCACAAAGTTTAACAGCAGAGCCATAGGTAACAATTGAAAAAAAAAAAACTAATTTACATTAAACATACATGGTTAGGGCTTTTTTAATTTAAAATGTTATTTTCATTGAATTTAATGTAATTAAAATAAAAGATTTAATTATTTTCGTAGGAACCCATTTGTTTGAGATACAGCATATAGGTCAACGTCCTTTATCACAGTTGAGATAGACAAGAGATCAATCCATTCCAATACTCTTCACTAAGTAAAAAAATTCAGTTCAGATGAACCTCAGTCTTGATCAGATGGGAGCCAGCAGGTTGTGATGATAATAATTTTGCACAGTAATACAAGGTATTAAAATATCATCCTTGATTGTTCAGAACATGATAAGTAGTTCAAAACTTGGTGAGAAAATTTATAGGTGGGCTTTCAGCAACAAAAGTAGGTCAGCAATTCCAGGTCACACATGGATCTTCCAGGAAACCGCAACCTGAAGTTATTGGAGATATAAATTCAAATGGACTTTTGGCCTGTACCAAGGATTTTGAAGTAATAGTCAGTAAAAGATCAAAGAGGAAAGCTAAAGTAGCAAAGGTGATCAAAGACCAGATCATTCCTCGAAATAAAATTGTTACAGCTGCTATTTCTGACACAACTACATCACAAACTAAGCCTAGGAAGATGGCGGATATTGTAAAGTCTTTGCCATTTAAATCGGTCATGGCTCCTAGAAGATAAGTTTTACATGCATAACAGTGGTTGGCAAGAGCTATGTCAATAAGTTATACAGGTCAAACTGGCCTTAAGGAAAAACTCAAGCTTAAGGTTAGAGGAGTATCACATGCTTGTGATTCTATAGAACTCTTGTAGCTTTTATAGAGGAAAATAATAGAAAAACTGTTCAATACACTTGTTGGGGGAGCGACAAAATAAAATAAAATGGTGTAAATATCCGACTCCGTTTCAATTGACGGTTATTTGAGCAAATGAAAAAGAAGAAATTATGGGAAATGAAATATATAATATAAAAGCTAAGCTCGGAGAATTCATCAAGAGGAGTCAACTTGTCATGAACGATACCAGTTCCATCCCTATGTTCTCTGGGAGAACTGGTAAGAGTTTTATTGACATAACACTGGTCTGAATGACACTCTCTGGACACTTTGTCAATTGGACCCTCAGACGAATTTCGACCACTAAGGCCTGACATTTGAATTAGTTCAAGATACAGAGCATTCTCACAGTAATAACAATGGCTCCCGTATAAGCGAGTGGAGTGCTTTTCTATCCACGGTAAAGGGGGAAACTTGTCGACAAAAACTGGGAAGAGGGCGAACCAGAAAGTGCAAAAGATCTCGATAATATTGTATCCAGAGCATGGCAGTTATATTAGAAGTGCAGGTGTGATGACAGATACAAATAAAAGCCAATTGGCAAGTAATAAGCGACGGACAAATTGTATCCTCCATAGACGATAACTGCCCTTAAACATGGAAATGCCCAGGCAGCTAGGAGTTGAAGCGACATACCTTGTCGGCCTGAGGAATGATTCAGTCAGTAAAAGAATTGATAAGCCTGGCCGAGAAACGTGCCAGGGTGGCCGAGATGGTTGAGGCATCACCACGGAGAGGTGAAATACCCGGGTTCGAGTCCCGGTCCTGGCCATATCTTTTCTTTTCAAATAAAATAATTTTAAATGAATTGAGGTGTGAGATATACCTAAAGAATGATCCTTAACTTGTCCAATATACAAAAAAGGGGATAGAACGGAGTACGAATAAACAGGTACATTACAGGCTGTTCATGGACTTCTGAAAAGCATGATTCCGTAAAAAGGGAAACAAATGTAGGAGTGCCTTGAAAAGTTGTGAGCCTCAAGGAAAATAATAAAGTGGGTTAAAATGAATCTGGGAAATACATACAGCAGAATAATGATAAATAGAAGATCCTCCGAAAATTCACAATAGGAAAAGGACTCAGGTAAGGAGATCCACTATCAAAGTGTTGTTCAATCTAGTCTTAGAAGCAGCAATAAGGAAAATGATTGAAAACAAATGGCTGAGGCACAATTTAGAACCGTATGACACATCTAGCATATGCTCATGTTTACATGCGAACATCAAGAGCTGGCTAAATGAAAGAAGAAATAAAAATAGAGAACTGACGCTTCAATATTTGGATCCTTCAAGTATGGGAGAGAAAAGTCCTGCATAAAATGTTTGGACCTATCAGAGTGGAGGACAAGTGGAGAATCAATCCAACAAAGAATTAAGGGACCTAAAGGATGAACCTGATATAGTGAGAGTCATCAAGCTCAATAGACTGCGATGGTTGGGGCATGTGTTTGTTTGATTCCTGGGGTTTAGAGGGCGTAGAACATCTAGGTCATCAATAGGTTATTAAGCTTTAGGTCTTGCTATGGTAACCCATATATCCGGGCCCAAGAAAGAACAAAGTGAGAGTGAGAGGCCCGAAGGGAACGGTCGAAGTCCAGTTGGGGCATATGGAGAGGACAGACCTAACAATAATTCCAAGAAGGATGGTTTATGGAAGGAGGCCCTCTCAGATGGCTCGACGATGTAGAGGCTGACCTGAGGTCTGATGGGAATAAACTGCTGGAGGCGCTTTGCAGCAGACAGAGGACATTTTCTTTATCTGATATTTTTTTTTTTTAGAAAAAAGACTTTGGTGTATTTCTAAAATTTTATTATTTATTTTTTTTCTTCATTATTAAAAGTATTGTCTGATATATTTAGTCTTTCTTTTTCAACTTTAATGAACGTTCGTTTTTGGGGCTAACTATTATATATAAAAATCTTAAGTGTGGCAATGATTGTGATACTGGAATCTTGAACCAATTTTGTTTTTTAATGGAATTCGCTTATAATACTTAAAATTGCATCTCTAATGTTTTAAGTTATAAAAAAAAGAACATATCAGGCTCATTGTTACACACTTTATGGATTTATTCTATAATTTTTAGCCCAAAGAATAATATGAAATAACAGATATATAAAAAAAACACGTTTCACAAAAAGTAATTACAATTGAGTGGAATTTGTTTAGCCTGACAGTATACAGAGATTTGAAATTTGAACAAATTATAATGTCATGTATCTCTGGAGCAATATTGCTTTTTCAATTGTTAATTCTTTACTAAAACCTGAAGGTTTGTGCTACACTAAAACAGCTTTTGTATAAAAGTCTGCTTTGCAAGTGCCAATAGTAGGTCTATTTTTATTTTTTGTATAATTAGCTAGTCATATATTTTTAGGTAGTAACTAAATTTTTTACTAAAGAATTTAACTTATCCTGAGGAGTAAGTTATACCTCAGTGCCCAACAAGTAGCCTGTTTCAGGACAGGATATATGAGGCATTTTTATTAAATAAGGCCAATTTTGACATATTTGATAAAATATTTATGTTGTTCTCTTCAAAGTAATCACCACCAGATATTATAGACTAGTGTCAGTGCTTTTTCACAATCTTTGTTGTTCTTTCCATTGTCTTTTCTCGGTACAGATTTCAATTTCTTCAGTGATTTGATTTTTATCACCTCAGTTGTGGAAAACCTCTGAGAGTGCTTTTAAGTTTTGGAAATAAAAAAAAATCGCAAGGGGATAAACCCTGGTGAATATGGAGGCTGAGGTTGGGGCATGATTGTTGTGTTGTTTTTAGTAAAAATATTATGAACCAGCAATGGTGTGTGAGTGGAAGCATTATCACGATGCAACAACAATGAACTATTTTTCCACTAATCCGAGCATTTTCTTCTTATGGCTTGATGCAACAGGCCCATAACTTAAGGTAATATTCTTAGTTGACCATAGAACCTTCAGGCAGAAATTTATGATGCATATCATAAGCAAAAAAAACAGTGAGTAAAACTTTCACAATGAATCTTGTAAGCTCGAAAACATGTAAATGAGAAGGTATAACATTTATATAAGAGAAGCCTAAAGTTTATACCAGTATAAAATTCAAAAGTATAGATTTAATATGAAAAAGGGCCTTGACCAATATACTAAGAAATTATTATTTAGAAGAGAAAAGATTTCTCTTCAAAATAAAAATATTTAAAAAATCACATTTAAATAAAAAAAAAAGAAAAAAAGATATTTAATGTTTCTATACTACTTCTAGAGTCCTGATTTTAGTTTGAAAATAATAAACTACCTGTATGAGCTATGAAAAGATCCTTTAGGAAGCTCAACTCTTTCGACAAAAGTTTAATCTTTTCTTCCAATTGATCATTCTCCCTCTTTAACTGCTGTACTCTCTCGAGTGTCTCCTGAGTCCGCATCCTTGACTTCACCCTCGATCTCTTCACTGCCTAAATTCGATTAAAATTGAAAAATTAAAATTTAATAATAGCTTTACCATATTAACTACTAGATATATAAAAAATAAAGTGTAAAATGAAATATAAACTATAAAGATTTAAACTGCTCAAAAAGAAATTTATTCTTTATCTGTTAAACTTAGTTAAATTAGCAAATATATTCATTACCACTCGGATTATCATAAGTTTGCCTCTGAACATGTTGGGTAGCAGTTTGCTCCTACTCCCACTAGGGCCAATTAGGAATGGCTTTGAGTGCAAAAGTTTTATAGCAGTATAGGTTGCCTATATTTTTGTACATTGCCCTAATTCTGCGCTAGGCGTAGCCTGTTCTACTACAGCTAATTTGTCAGTATCCTCGTTGCTGGATATCTTTGATTGCCCAGATACCTATTCAACTTTGAAGCAGTTAGACCTGCCTAGTTTGTTAAGGACTGCATTGCAGTCCTAAACAGGTCATGATTTTGTATGGTAGCTGTTCAGTGCCCCCTGTGCTACTTGACTATTAGTGAAGAAAGCAATTCTTCTGCCTTTTAATCCCTCCTCAAGCAGCGTCCAGGTGCAGTGACAAGTACCTTAGATTGAAATACTGAAGTGTGCATCCCTAAGGAGTGCCATCACTTCTATTTTCTGCAGAAACTTGCACCAGCACCAGTGGCTCTAAGAGAGTCATAAGATCTGTAGTTGATGAAAGTAGGGTTTGTGCTGATTTGATTTGTCAATATTGATATTATAGTTATGGTCATAAATTTACAGGTTAGAAAGTTTGATAAGCTAAGATAAGATTGCCTTCAATTTTCCAAAACAGTTCCCACAATCCACAGTAAATTGGCACTGTTGGAATTATGCTGTTTGTTAAGCCTGTATAATAAGTTTATGGCCTGGTATTCTAGCTCCAATTGTAGAGACAAAGTCATAAGGATTATATCCACTGTTGAGGTTGAAGTTGTTTTCATCAGACCTGTTTTCTTTCAACAAGCCAGCCTTTGCAGCATTTTTAGCACTATACCACCACACTAGGGCTGCATATGACACAATGGATTTAATGGATGTATACTAAACCCAGTAGATCAGTTTTGGATTGAAACCTCAGGATTCTATCTACTGATTTACCTATTACTCCTTTACAATTCCATTGGCACCTAATTGCATTGTATGTCGTTTTAACCAATAATTGGTTCTAGTACAGTTTGTTATCAAGCATAAATTACCATGCTACTCAAACTTGACTGAATGCCGTTCACTTTGTGTGGATTGATGTTCAAGCCTTCGGCTCCACACCAGCCTGACAGAACACCAGTAGCTTTTTTAAGATCATAGAGTAAACAATGATGGCAGCCTCCTATAAGGATGACAATATTATAAGCATATCCTTGAGCATGGATAGTATTACCATCATCTCTTGGGCTTTAGCCTGTTTCCAAGAGACTGGAGATGCCAATGGGAGGCTAGATAATGAATTACAACGCAAAGATAGAAATATTGCCATTGCCACCAGAAGGAACCCTTTCCACAGCAGCCAGACTCTCAATGAAGTTCAACGTGTTACGGCTAGAACCTTATCCATATAAACGATTTGTAATAATTTGTGGGAAGTCGGCCATACATCTTATGCCCCTTTGAGATGTCCTGCAGCAACAGCCCATCATCATCAGCCTAGAAGACTGTGGTGCAGCAAGTACCTAAGAGAGGGTACTAACTAAAATGATGTGTTTATTGAAGAGTGACGTTTCTGCCTGTATAGTGATATCAGACATCAAGGAGTCCACAGAGAACATGGGGTGTGTACAACACCCCAGTTCATGCTCTGTTCAGTACAGTTATGGCGGTACAATTTTTTGGGATGGCATTTACACCATAGGATGAATCACAATCCGTAATGTTAAAGGAAACCTTACAGTAGTCCATTGTGTACAAGAAACTATTGAGGAATACATCTCTCAAACCTTGGATCTAATTGGCAGGGTTTTTTTATTTCTTGATGACATTGCTCGACCTCATAGAGGAAGAGTTGTTCATCAAATTTTAAAAAACAACAGAATTCCTCATCTGTCCCTTCTTTCCCCATTGTTTCCATACCTTAATTCTGTATCTGTTCCACATATATCATCGCATCGTGTTGAGTTGCAATAAGTTTTAACTGTTTATTCGTTTCATTTTTAATATTTTCCCAAAATAAAAGTTATCATGAGCTTTGGTATGAAAAAGAGAATGTAATTATGGGTAATGAATAAATTTCGGTAATTATTTCATCAGGAAATAAAAGATTCATCAAACATTTCGAAGTATAGATGATATATGTTTGTTGAAACGTTCAATTTTAAGTGAAAAGATTACCCAAGTATATACATTTCACATCATTACATTCTGTTTTCCATACTAAAGCTCATGATAAATTGTTTTTTGAGAAAATATTAAAAGGGAAATGAATGATAAGTTAAAACTTGTTTTGACTCAACTGAAAGCGACAACCAACGGAGTAATTACCCTTAATTGTATTGAGCTCATATTTACCTTCAACAACTGAAAGCAGCATTGCAATATCTATGGAGTGAAATTCCTCAAGAAGGTAGTGACAACATACACTAGTGACACAAAGGCCCTTGCTAACAGAGGACATTACAATACAAGGTTTTAATTGATTCCAACATTATTGGGTTCAATAAAAAAAATAAAAAATATATAAATACACACACACCACACAACTATAACCTTTTATTCTGTTGAATTCCTTTATTAAATTTTCCTGTAGTAAAAGAACATAATAATTCATAACAAATATTAATGCAGTTTAAAATAAAAATTATGTTAAAATGCTAGGCAAAGTAAATACCATAAAATTATCATTATACCAATTCGGTATAAATTGAATAATGTAAGTATTGAAAACTTTTTTTGACATGAGGGTATTATTAAAGACATTTATAAAATTTGTATTCATTTCTCATTTTTTTAAAAACTTCATGTATTTTTATAGAATACATAAGAAAATCTTAACATCTGTTGAGGAAGAACTATAATGAAAAATGTGAAAAAAGATAGTATCTTGGTTAAGGCAGTGGTAGGCTACATTACACCAGCAAGTATTAAAGTTCAATAAGGAACAGAGTTATGTATGCAATGAGTAATGCTGAAATGATAAAATAGAACATTAAAAAAAAAAGAAAAATCAACATTGAATTACTCATTTCAAGTCATTGGCAGTAAAGGTAATCTTTACAATTATGACAAACTCATTAATATTAGAAATGTTCTGTTATGGTATGGATTAAACCTGATGAACATACATAAAAATCGATAGAGCCCAATCCTTGCTTTACCTATGGTGGTCTGACTTTCTGAAGGTGTTTAATCTTCAAATTTTAATTATTTTAATTATATACAATTTTAAATTATTATTGCTATAAACCTCCCATTTTCACTGCTTTAGGTATAACTTCCTTGACCACCAAAAGTTAACAGCAATACTAATTTTAATTACTATCGCATTAAAAAAGTAATGATTTTAATAATACCAATAAATAGAAATTTTACACTTAATCCAAAAAAGTTAGTCAACATGAATTGGGCTATTGTGATGACAGCAACTGATAATGTGAAGTTATACTTATAATTTTAAATGATATCAAATTAACATATTTGATATAATATTAGTAATAAGTAGAAAGAATAAAATATTAGCCCCAGAACAAAGCAGTCAGGGTAAGTTCAACCACTTTAAGATTCAAATTAATGTTATAGGGTAGGCATAAGCCAACAATTATAATGTAGCTAACTGCATTGTAAAGTTGTTTCACAAAAAATATCAATCTTCAAATCACTTGACTCACATTAATCACACCACTACTGTAAGAAAATATCACAACCTTAATACTCCATTGAGACAAAAATTTTAAAATAAGCTAGGAAACATTTTATCCATTCTTAAATTACTGATGCTTATTTCTCATATAGGCGCATTTAGATGATACAAGAGGACAGATAGTAAACAGTGATGAAATTTTCAGCAAAAAGGTCATGATGTTAAAAAGTATTATGCTTAATTGTAAGCATATGAAATAATAAGTATTGTGTTAATTATATCTTCATATAAAAAGAAATAGCAAACAAAAGTCTTATACAGATGTCAGCACTAATAATAAATAAGTTTTACTTATTAGGTGTTATTTATGACTGCATCCCCAACTAATTCCATCCTTCAAAGTCATAAATAGAAAAGAAACATTTTTTTTTATCTATTATTGATTGTATATAGATTAATGCAATGACTTACACATACTTTTTATCATTTTTTTTTTCCTTTCAAAGTAACCCTTTGAAAGGACCGTTTATTTGTTAGCACATTCCATACGTGAGTATACTATGTGCCTTATAAATTCATTTTACAAATAGTTAACTACAGTTTGACAATACTAAAATATATGCAAAAGACATTATTATATACATGCTGTTACAACTTAACAAAATTAATGAATTTAACAACTATAAATTTAACAATTAACATTTTTTTTTTAAATTAAAATTACAATACTTACATAATGATTATCTTTGTATTACCTAGTATAGTACAGGGAGTTTCTTATAAGGATGTCAACTTTTCAAAATCAATACTATAAATAAATTTAGTGAGTTCGGGTCGAAAGTGATTGTATAGGTCATGTTCAGCAACTGGCCAAACTTTCCCTCTTAATATAAGATAATTAATTTTGATCTTTGACCTTCATAAAATTGGCAGTCATATATTATATGTTTAAATGTCTGTTCTTCTTTGTCTATTGAGCAAGTACTATCGTTGGTTATGTGAAATCTGTGTAAGTATGATTTGATATCTCCATGTTCAGTTAAAACCTGAGTTAGTTTGTAGTTAGTGGATTTTATTAATTTGTAGTTATTGTTTGTTAGTTTTGGAATGAACCTATGCAAACTAGGAGATTTATTTGAAATAGTCCACCGTTCATTCCACCTCATAATTGATTCTTCCCTAATTTTGAATTTTATGAACGAAATTGGTGTTTTTTGAAAAGATGGAGACATATAACTTTGTGCTGCCTCTTTTGCTAATTTATCCGCTATCTCATTGCCCTCGATACCAGAGTGACCCTTTACCCATATTATTTTTACAGAAAAATTTAGAAGCCTAAGTGTGCACAAGTTCATTCTGATATTTTCGGTAAGCTCGTCATGTACGTCTATGTTGAGAACTGATTGTATCAAGATTTTGTTATCTGTGTGTATGTGTATGATACTTTTTATCATATTATCATTTATACGTATTATCATCCATACTTCAAAATGTTTGTTGAAAGGTTCATTTCTTAATGAAATCATTACCAAAATTTACACATTTCATTCCCATAGTTACAATCTAATTTCCATACTCTAATTCACAATTATTTTTGTTTTCAAATGAAAAGTTAAAACTTGTGACTTAACTTAAAGTGACAACTTGCGGAACTGATACTGTGAATTCTTTGAATGATATTACATTTGAAGATATAGAAAGATAAAGACCATTGAAGGTCAACTATCTCCTTCAATTTCAAAGCATGTTATCAAATAGCAATGACATAAATCAGAACATGGTTGACAACGCTAGAAATAGCACAAGGCAGTCGCAAGCAACTCTCCACTTCCAAACCTACCGTTTTAAAAACTTTTTTTAATACTTGATCAGGTTTGAATGAGCACATCAAGGTTCCTTATGTAAATAAACTCTACATCGATCAGATTAATAAAAGAAAATTAATGCAGAAACAAGGATCAATGAAGTAAAATGATATAAAATGTAAAATATAGTTTGACAACTATAAAGAATTCTTCATAAACAGAAAACGTATATCCCCAGGAATATTCAGAAAAAAGCTATTTAAAACTGACATTGAATTAGGGATTTAAAATTAAAAGATACCTGGTTGTTCCTGTCCCTCTTCCTCCGGTATTCCTCATCTTCACTGCTCTCTATGCTTTTCATTTTTTTCCTCCCCCTCCCTTGCTCTTTCTTGGGCGGCGCCATACCTGCATTCGCTTTCCAGATTCGTCCGTCAGTAAAGATATGTTGGCAAATCCTAAACACCAAACAAACAAAAATGTACTCCAAAAACAATGTATGTGACAAGGTAAACAAAGCAACAAACTTGCCGAATGACGAAATGCATAACAGTGTTGAGGTAATAACAGTACTGACAGTTTAAAAAAAAAATTGATGTGACAAAATTATATGTATGTTTATCTGTTAATTAATAATTTCAATAATCCTTTAGTTATTCTTATTAATTTTAAAAAAACACTAATAAATGAGAAAAGTTTATGCAGGTTGTTTTCAGCGCATTTTTTGTTCTTTTTTAATATGTTTTCTTTATTAGGGCATACCTCGTTCTACTGGTATTCAAAGAATTCAAATGTTGAAAACAATCCTTTGAGTTTACCCAATAAAAAGTATAATTAAGGCACGTGCTCCCCCAGACGGTTTCTTGTGGAAAATCTATTACAGTATATACTTACAGGGAAATCATGTGATGATAGTTGTTAAAATAAAAGAAATAACATGAGTGAAACTATTGTTTAGATATTTTAATAAACCTTTCTATAAATACTGCAAGTGTATTTCTAAGTTATTGTTGATTTTTTTGCCCGTCTGTCCGTTGTGCCCCCCCCCCCAGAAAAAAATCCTGGATCCGCCCTTGGGCCTTCCCTTTCGGAAGTAATAGTCAGTACTTCCAAGGGTGCGGTCCCTGTTGGAAGGTGAGTTCAGTCCCAAGGGCGGATCCAGGATTTTTTCTAGGGGAGGGGAACAACGGGCAGACGGGCAAAAAAATCAACAATTATTTAGAAATTCACTTGTAGTATTTATAGAAAGGTTTACTAAAATATCTAAACAATAGTTTCACTCATGATATTTCGTTATTTTAACAACTATCATCACATGATTTGCCTTTAATTATGTACTGTAATGGATTCTCCACAGTACACAAAAAACCTTCTGGGCACGGGGGTACGTGCCCCCTCCTCCCTGGATCCGCCTATGTTCAATCCACTCCTTCTTCCAAACGTCTCTGTCCCTTGCAGCTCTCAACCAGAGTGGTCCTGCCAGCATCTTGAACACATCGTTTCACCTTTTCTTTGGGCTCCCTTTTCTTCTTTTTTTGTCATAAGGAATCCATTCAGTGACAGTTTTTGACCATCTGTTTCCGTCATACTGAAGAATATCCCCGTCCAATTTCCACTTGCTCAGTCTTGTTCGCCAGAGTGTGTCTGCGGGTACTGTTTCTTTTTTGATCATTCCAGTTCTCCCTCTGTCGCTTTTCCTCACCTTCATGATACATCTTTCGATGTTATTCTGCCATACCTGGATCTTCCTCTATTGAGCTCTTGTAAGTGGACACGTTTGGCATCCATAAATAACCGCTGAGCTAATTCAACTATCAAAGACCTGTCTTTTAAGTTCCATATTTAAATTAATTTTCATGATGAGCAGGAAAAAAGCATTTGCACACAATTTCCTTTGTACAAAAGTTTGTCTGATTACTTATTATGATATAATTCTGTTCTTTTCTATCAGTTTTATAAAATATTTAAGATCTTTTAACTGTTTAATAATGCCGAAAGCAATTGAACTGAGCGCTGCAACTACCGAAAAAGTGATTTTTAGCGTAACAACTAAAAATCGTATCGCTGAATTCAGATTTCATAGGTATTCATTGTTCTAGAGCAAGTTATGTGATTAAGAGATATAAAGGATGAGACTCAACTGCTAATAACCGGCGCAAAGGCGGTCGTAACCAACCAATTGGAAGAATGTAGAGAATTGAAATGTTTAAAAATCCAGCTGTAAAAGCAGGTGTCCTAGCTAATTGGATGTGGTTGACAAAAGACAATTTGGTGAAGGAGAATCAAAGAACTGAAGAAGCAAACCGCCACGGTTACTGTGAAACATGGGAATATAAATATTATGGTTTTGGGAAGTTTAGCCTTTAACGGAGGAGATAATCTTGTACCTACTGGATGGATGCAATAATACAGAGGGTCGGTTATTTGGGGTTTTGCGCAGCAATCTCTCAGCAAGTGCAGTTAAATTGGAAATCCAGCAGGACAGTAATCCGAAGCATTGAGTCAATAAAACGAAAGATCGAGTAACATTTAATGCTCACCAACAACTTCACACCCCTCCGCAGTTAACAGACTTGAAAATGATTGGAAGTTGATGGCACGTGATTGATCAAAATGTTCGAAAACAATTCGCAACCGTATCTTTATCGACCTCTATCGAAACATTATCATAGCTCTAGTAGGTAAAGGAGTTTACTCTTTCAATATTAAAGCCTTCTTTTTTAATAAAACCAGTTAGTTCCATCAGTCGGCCCTAGTGTCCACGAGCCACTAGGGTTAACTCAGATGGTTAGAGTACCGCGCTAGAGATGCGGGTGACCCGGGTTTGAATCCCGGCCTGGACAAATCTTTTCTCTTCTAAATAAAAATATTTAAAAATTATCACCATCATAAGAATAATAAATATAAAATAAATTCAAAGAGCTTATTTAGTTTGAATAGCATGAATTTAGATTTTGAATACTCATTTTTTGGTTATAGCAATCATTTCTTTAGTCATATTTTCTTTTAGGCGCTCAAGGAGGTGTGAAGTGTGATAGCCTCTCCCCCTCAATACCACTCTCACCTTCCCATGCCAGGCACTATAAAGCTGAGCAACCTGGTATGAAGTGGGGTCAGATTTCTTATGAAGGACGGTCAGCGAATTGACAAGAGATGAGGGTCCGGGGCTTTCTAGCAGTTGGGCTTATACTCAAGAAGTCACGGTGGAGGAGTTCAAATAGGAGTCAACGGCAGCTTTTAATGGCGTAGTTACTTCGCCTACTGTGAAAGAGCGCACTTTGTGAGGAAGGCAATTACCTAGAGAAGGCTCCCCGAAATTGATATCGCCGGTCCTCCAGCAATTGTGGTTTCGGTTGAGGTCAACCCTACTGCTTTCTCAGATAAACACAATGGTTGCGAGGCTTGATAACAATAAAATATCCAATGGATCCAGAGTAAAGACTATGTCGAGAAAAGGTATAAGCTAAAATATTTGACGATGGTTACATGGAACATTAGGACCAGTTTGTAGTTAATTACAATAAGGCTTAGCGAACCCGAAGGTTCAATGCCAATACCACCAATCTCCGCTTACAATCTTCCGTCCACAGACCACTACCGGCTAGTGACCCAAATCACTCTTAATTTATTTTCTATCACTTACGTCTCGGTCTCTGTGGCTTCACACTGCGCTTTTAACTTTTTAGGAATTCATGTTAGAGAATTTATTTTTTAGGAATTCATTTGTTACTAAGCCCAGCAACTTTACAAACCCATGTTAATCTTCGTAGTGCTATCTCAATTCCGCGTTGTATAATCTCCTGAATTCTCCAGTGGTCTCATCATTTTTGCACCGAATATTTTACGCGACACCTTATTTTCGAATATCTTAAATTAGAAGCAATGTTTACCATTTTGCAAATACAAAATAAACATGAAGGCACTCCGAAAAATCGGATGGTCGTTTAGATAAAACGAATACACCCTAACTATCAATGGCTACACCAAAGAAAGACCAACTTGGCAGAGAATTTATAATTAATAAACAAACTAGAACCTCAAATCTGAGTTTTAAAACTATTAGTGGCAGGATATGTAAATTAAGGTATAAAGGAAAGTTTGTAGACTTAACATTGCTGTTAGTCCATGCGCCAACTGAAGAGTAAGATGGTGATGAAAAAGATGCCTTTTATGAGGCTTTAAAAAGGGCCAGTGGTAGCAACCCTGGATATCGTAGACCTCAGTAGCCTAATAGGTAAGGTAAACTGTTTTTCCTTTATCAGGTAAAGAGAAGCGGGGGGTTTCTATCGTGCATGATAAAACAGATGATAATGGAATAATGAGAATGGATAGCCTTGCACAGTTGCATCCAGGAAATATATAGTAAAGAGCGATCTTTCAGCACAAAAACTTGGTACGTTGAAAGCGCCTGCAGGCAGAACTGTTATGTCTAGATTGGTACTCACTCAGGAATATGACTACTTATAGAACAAACAAATACTTATAACACCATTTATTAAATAGAACTGTACACACTTTACACATTGTTGTTGTGGATAACACTCACTAGGAGGTACTACTGAAAAGAGCGGGACCAGAGACTTGATTACAGATAATCGATCGTACGATTGATACACAAGTCTCCCACACTTAATAAAATAATCATGACATGCGTAAATCAAGGGCTAAATTGAGTAACATATTCTTGGAATTTTCCTGGTGACCTCTGTTCTCTGTTTGATCATCTCAGAATGGGATGTGGCTGGGTCCTAGGATGTTCTTGTTGTTGCTGCGGGGGGTTCGATGGTCTTGGTCTTGGTTCTAGCTGGACGTCTTCTGGGAGGTTACTTCTTGGTTCGACATCATTGGTTGGATTCTTGGGGTGTATAGTGAACATCACTCTCTTCTTGGATTTGGCGCCGCTCGCAATGAAAAGCAATTGATTGATGTGCCTCTTCAGGCTATATCCATTAATTTTGAGTTTGACTATGTAGTGAAGCTTCCCAATTTTTTGGATTACGGTTCCGAGTCTCCACGTTGGTTTTCCAGTGTGGGGGTACCATCTTGCTTGTATGCGATCTCCCACACTTAGTTGGCGTGTACCCTGGTTGGTGCTAGGAAAAGCTGGTGATTGCGGAGGTGGTTTCAGCAGATCTAATTTAATCCGTATTCTACGTTTTGGGAGTATTTTTTTCTAATTAATAAGCTCTGACGAGATTTTCAATGTCTATATCTAGATTTTTTCAGTAAACATATTGGCGGGATAACTGTTTTCATTTTTACAACCCCTGCATGGATGTGATGAAGTTCGTTAAGAACTGCTTGTAATGACGTTGGAAATTTTTCAACATTTTAAACAAAGCCCTTCAATTCCAATGTGTTTTAAATTAAGTCGTGTGTGTCTTGAATTTGATTTATCTCTATGTCTTGAATTATAATTATGTTGACTCCCACTACGTGGTCTCAAAAGAATTGTTGGTTTGCCAAGTTGGATGCTTTTAAGGTTAGTGTCTTTGAGACAGCGTCAGAAAATGCTTTTGAGTCATCCAAAAGAAGTTGGTGGCATATGTCTTGGTTAGAAAGACCTCTGATAAACTGGGAGTGTAAAACAACATCTGCCACAGACTTTTCACATTCACATTTAAAGCTGCATGAAGGAATGTATTTTCGTAATTGGGTGACAAAATCTTGGATTGATTGGTTAGGTGCTTGTTTTTGTGACAGAAATTTGTGTCTTTCAACTGAAATATTTTTTTTCTCGGTCAGTTGATCGTCAAGGGTTTTAATGATTTCATCAAATATTAATGTATTGAGTCATTTTGGTGGTACTGATAGCTTGAGCAACTTGAAATATTCAGGGCCAATGTTATTTAAAAGAATTGTTTTTGCTAAGGCTTTGTCTGATGCTAGGCCTTTTAGGGCGAGAAAGTTGTCAAACCGTTCTTTGTATTGTTGAAACGATTCCGTGTTTTTATCAAAAGTATCAAATTGACTTACATTATGTTGAGGAAGTGTTGAAGAAGCGCTTTGATTTATGGACGAGAATTTTTCTAACAGCTGAAAATTGCTGTTGCTATTGTTGCAAAAACTGGGTGAATTGATCAGCGTCCATTGTTCTAGGTTGACAATAAACTTAGAGATTTCTCTGTGTTTATCCTCGTCGCCAATTCGTTATGTCTAGATTGGTACTCAATCAGGAAAACAACATACTTATAACACAATTTATTAAAGAAAACTATACACACTTTACAGATTGTTGTTGTGGATAACACCCACTAGAAGGTACTACTCAAAAGAGCGGGACCGGAGACTTGTTTACAAATAATCGATAGTACGATTGATACACAACAAGAACTATCAGTCAATTTGACCAAGTAATTGCCTCCTTTCCTGCCCAAGTGACAGAGCTTGCAGCGGACCGAACTTGCGATTCAGACCACTTCTTAGGCAGAGCATAAATCATAGTTTGCCCTCATTAGACCTTCTTAACGTTTTGATGGTCATATAAAATCAGTGTTTTTCCGCTAATAATGGTGTAATATGTAATATCTTCACATAGTAATATTTCACTAATTATTATATGAAATGTTAGAGAAGAATTGGTTGACTGTAACTTCTAATATAAGGAAGAAATAGTTGGGGGTGCAGTCAATAAAAACACCTTAATAAGTGTAACTTATTTATTGTGTGCCGACGTTTCGGCCTACAATGTAGGCCATCTTCAGGGCAAATATAGCAAGCGGAGGCGTGAACGATCAACTGCCAAATAAAAAACCATACATTGTAGGCCGAAACGTCGGCACACAATAAATAAGTTACACTTATTACGGTGTTTTTATTGACTGCACCCCCAACTATTTCTTCCTTATATTATATGAAATGTTGAGGGATAGTAGTCAATGATTACACAAGATAAGAATGATTTATTTTATTTTGCCAACGTTTCGGCCTAAGATGTAACTGTAGTTAGAAACAGTTGAGTTGACAGTTCATAGTTTGACGCGTCACCTCAGACTCGGCCCCGCTATTGGTTACCCTGAAGATGGCCGGCATCTTAGGCCAAAACGTTGGTGAAATAAAAAAGTCTTTCTTATTTTGTGTAATCATTGACTGCACCCCCTCACCATTTCCTAGCATAATTAGTATTATATCCAGCCCACTATTTTAGACTTAAATATTTCACTAATTGTCCTGTAATTTCATTTATCGCATTATTTGTTTTGTTTTTTCGCTTTTTCGTCTCATTTTATCATTTTCTGTAGCAAATCAGTAACATTCAATTACAGTTATATATTTTTTAAATCGAATGCGCGATGGTGCTGCGAATGGAGGGCGGCAGTTGCAGTCGGGAGTTAATGATTCTGCGTGGCTGTAGAATCGATCGGGGCGGTGGGGAGCCAACCACTGTCTTCACCTTGCTCCATTTCAAATTTTTTTAAATAGTTTTCATTTTGAACATTCTCAGAATAATGTATCTTTTTTATTAAGTTCTCAATAGGTTAACATCCTATTACTTTGTGGTTCTTTTAACGACATTACGTCCGTCCATTTGGGATGTGCCAAAGGAGGCTGGATATGGACCGATAAGGAAGACAATTGTATACTCCATTCTTACACTAAGGCAATCTTCAATTCTCAAGGTATTGCATGCGTGTATTTCATTAATATTCAACAACTCTTAATTATATCATGTAAAAAAGAGACAAAGGTGGAAATTTTGCCAAATACGAAAAATGAAACTATTTCTCATTTCAAATATAATATATACGATACTTGATTCATATTAGTAAGGATTCATTGTGTATTTGTTATTTGTAGAGCGAACCACTCTAAATTATTATATATTAATGCTGTTAAAGTATTCAGGATAGAACAAATTTAACAATTATGAGAATCATGATTATCATGATTCAATGATCATCATTGAAGGTTCAAGTAATCATAATATTAAACAGTATTATCAGATATTCTATTTTCTTCCCCGGAATTCCGCTAAATAAATAATTGACAGTTCATTTTTTTATTTATTGATTAGTTGAATCGTATTTAAATTTCTTTGACATATTTTTATATTGTTTTTATTGAATTTCAAATAATAATATATTTATGCATTTATCTTTTGAACTAATGCAACATGACTGAAATATTTGGCTTTTGTAAAAATTTGAAACTGTCTCGTTAAGATGAATCTAAAAAATATAATAGAAAATTTTTACAATATTAAATTATATACATATATGTTTCATTTTATAATAAAGCGAACGATAGGGGTTGATGAGCTCAGAGTTTTATGGCTTTAAACACCAACAAACAACTCTGTATGTTGGTTCTCTCTTCCTTTATAAAATAAACAACGTGCTGTAAAATATTATAAAGAAACTTAAAGAATGTAAAGTACTTTGAAATTTAGTTATTTCTATTTAATTTCATGACTTCTTAATATTGATCCCAATTAATATACTATTAATTACATTTAATTAGGTAGTTGAATCAATCTTGTTAGTTTTAAATTATTTCAACTAGGGTGAGAGTAAAAATATCAATGTGAGGATAGCCATTGGATAAATGACAATCAATGATTTTATATAATAGATTTTGATAAGCCAAAAATTTTTCATGCTAAAATGTAAAAGATTTGAATAATAAGGATAACAATAAGGGGGTCTAGTTACAATTTTTATAAGTATCACTATAATTATATTTATAAATAAAAAAATAAGTTAATTATTAATATAATAATTAAAAATAAAATACATCACTTAACTTATCAGTATCATGGAAATAGAACATATTAATATATAATAACACCTCAAACAAATAATAATTAATGGATAGGGGAAGATGGCAAAATCATAAAATATTTATTTGATCAGGCCCTTTAGTGAAGAAACCGATAATAAGTACTTTTTTATTGTTAATCATGTTGGCTAAACATTGTTTAATTAAAACCATCATATGCGTCTAACTCTACCTCAACAGCTCCACCAAAAAGCAATGTATAGAAAATATTCAGCAATAGGCAGTAGAGCATTAGCACAATAGAGGTTCTGAATGTGCACATCGAAAACCTTACAATTCTTGCAATTCGCTTCCAATTTATTTTATGGCTTGATGACACGAATTAGGATATTCCGCATATAAAACTATTGGTTGGAATGATGCAATTACATTTTGACTGGGACTGTCAACAGAATGTATTTTACGGCACCGCTATTGTTATTTCTTTGATAAATCAAATAATAACCTCAGATGCAGATAATTGATTAAATCTTCAGGAACAAGGGATATTATTGAACATATTTACTTTTTTAATGCAGTTAAATTAAAAAACGTTTCTATTGCAGTAACGTTTTTAAATAATGATAAATCTTCTGGATGATTTGAGCTTAATTCTAAGAATGTGGGATAAGATATCAACGGGGCTGTAGATGTGTACTGGTAAGTGCTAGTTTTTCCAATTAAATAAATCTTCTGATAGTACAACTATTATCAGTAAGGTAGGGTAGCTGCGCCAGTCCTAGAGAGATGGGAAATGAAGTGGCTATGAAAGCCTTGTTTTTCAATAAATCATCTTTACGTTTATATTTGTTGATAAATGATCAATATGGTAAAATAAATCAATAATTAGTATGGTTTCTTAGTATGAATGGTGTTTTCAAACGCTGTGTCCATCATAGCAAAGGGTGAGAGGGGAGCGGCAGTTATGCAGTTTTCCCTGGAGCCACACAGTGTTTCGATTAATTCAAGCTAAGTGGAAAGAAGTCATCTTTACAATTATAAAATATTTTATTGGAATAATGAAAACAATTCTTCAAAACATGATAATTTAATATTTGTTTATGTCTGACACGCTCCACCGCGTGTTGGGGTTCAAAGTTATGTATCCATTCCATCAGTTGTTTTTAAAGCATCGTTTCGACCTCACTAAATTAAAGTGTTACTAATTTTATACTAATAAATTATAGAATATCGTCATTATATGTACTGGTATGTACTGATTTTTCCAATTAAACAAATCTTCTGATAATACAACTATTAAAAAAAACACATTAAATTAACGAAGGGTTTTTCATCATTTTGAAACTTTCAAGTGATGGTAATGACTTGTACCTATTTGTACCTGGGCTAAATTCTCTATATTTAATAGCTGGATCTCTCCCATTAATAATAAGACGTATTATAGCCAGCACCCTCGAGTAGAACTTTTTTTATTTTAGAGTACTTATTTTCGAGAAGAGATTTTTTAAAAGAACGGTTCAACACCATAACTTTTTTCATTTACAGTTCCTTTTGACCAAATTTAATTTTGGAAACCTTACAGAGGACTCTGATATGAAAATTAAAACGAGGTTGGCTAACTATTCTTACAAATTTCTGATAAGTGGCGAGAAAATCAACGCAGCGTTCTTTGGAAAATAATGAAAACTGTTTGCATAAGAACATCAGATTCGAAGTTCAACGAACTGTGCCGTGGTTTTCGAGGTTCCAGTAATACAGGAAGACCACGACAAAATGGTGACGAGGCATCACTGATAACAAAAACTATATAGTTGAGGAGCCTGTACAATGGCGCAGTGTTGCTGAGTTGGTGATGGCTCGAGAAGTAGCTGGGCGTGCAAGAGGGCAAAGTACATTGCTCAATGTCCCTTCCCTCTTCAATGATGAAATTTGTTAATGCCGTACTGGGCACTTCATCGTAAACGATCTGAAACTCACTCGCATTCTTATCGAGCCTCTGCGGCTACCTGATACCATATTTCTGTTACATGATTTAAGGATAATACCATCCTTCTCTATAAACAACAATTTAGGGTATAACACTGGCATCAAGCTGCCAGGAGCTTTCTCTGACGCTTTCTGTGTTCGCTATAAGCCTTAAAAATAAGGACATGATAATAGTAGCATTGGTACTGATCTATTTCTTGTTCGTATTAAACTGGAGATGTACATCAATGAGAATTCTCAGCTTTTTCAAATTTGACTGAGAAAGAATCACGTTATTCTCCACTGAACCAGTTATTCTCCGTTTACTTCCTGCCAATGACAAAAAGTGCCTCGATTTTGTGATCTACAAGTCAACGACCCGTTTGTTCTATAGCATACTTCGATACCACCACCACTCCTACATAATAAAAAAATCACAATTTCCCTCCTGCCGGCAGTGATACCTTGAAAATCTGTTGTGCATGACGTTCAGAAGCTCTGAGGATAAAAATCTCTAGCGCGCCACCAATCAGCCACATTATATCTCTTTGGAAGTTTGAAGCATTTGCAGAACTCTGTTCCAGAAAGTTTTAGAACTAGAGGTAACACCTAATATTAAATGCGTTTATTTATGGTAACTGAAAACGAAAGTTCCCGCATCCCGCTTTTCGATATTTTTAAAATTGAATTTTCACCATTTTATAAACCTGTATTATTAACGAGGAAGAAAATGATCCGGCTAAAGGTCAAGAAAATTCTCTTATATAGGGAGAACTTTTTATTAGTAAGCCAACGTATCGACCCACATTGGAGGTCTTCTTCAGGGTTAAATATATAAGATACAAATAAATTAAAATAATACATGGCACAGAATAACACAATATATAGTATATTGATAGAATAATGTTATATGTAGTAAGTAGGAGAAGCTAGAGGGGATTGAATTATATAATGACGAAGAGGTACTGTTTAAATCCAACAAAGTAAAACATGAAAAATTATCCAATAAAGTGTCCAAAAAAAAAATGCAACAAATGAAAAATTAAGAATTAGGATAGAACTATAGTAGAAAAAGAGAAAAAGATTAAAGATTGATAATATAATGTATATATATACTAGCTTATGCCCACAGCTTCGCTCGCGTGGAATTTGGTCTGCCAAATCAAGTTTCGTGAAAGATCATTTTAAATAAATAATTTAATTATTTTTAAAAATATAAGTTACTCGTAGATCCAAAATTTCAGATGTCTAACTTCAAAACTGACAGATTCTACACAACCTTTGAACCCCTTTTATATTAAAGGGGAAACCCTTGGGGTGGAATTATCCAAGTTTCTTTCTTAAACTATACAAAGAACCTATCTACAAATTTCAAGATGCTAAGTTCCTGATTTGCCTTTGATTATGTTCTGTAAAGGGGGGGGGACACACCCCCGTGCTCCCACATAAATCTGCTCTTGCTGTAGCCTATGATGTATAACCTATTTTACTCAATAAATTTCATCCAAATCCTTTCAGTAGTTTTTGCATGAATGGGTAACAAACATTCGCATTTATAATATTAGTAGCATATCAAAACAATAGTTTCACTCATGTTCTTTCTGTTATTTTAACCACTATTATCATGTGATTTGCCTTTAATTATGTACTATAATGGATTCTCCACAGTACCTAAAAAACTGTAGGGAGGAGGGCACGTGCAACCTTGCGCCCCCTCCCCATAAATCCGCGCTTGCTATAGCCTATGTGTTATTCTGATGTATAAATTATATTACTGTAAAGTTTCATCCAAATCCGTTCAGTAATTTTTGCGTGAAAGAGAGACAAACATACAAACTCTCACATTTATAATATTAGTTAGATAATATCAAAATGAAAATTGATAAAAATAAAAAATAAATAATCGAAATTAATAAAAATTATAGAACAAACAGAATTATATTCATTCATCATATATTATACACATTCATTATATATTTTTTCTTTTCAATTTTATATTAATTTTCTTTTTCATAATTCCATATAAATATTATATCATTATATACTAAAGTACTTTTATAACTTCCCAAAATTATACATCCTTCCTATTCAAATCCCTTCGGCGTCTGTTCTCTATAATCCATCTTAAATAATCACTTTGTCATGTTATTATTTATCAATCTTCATTACTTTGCTTCAATCCTGTTTTCTTTATTTTAACACTAACACTTGTTTACTTTATTCTTTGTTATTCCATACCTTTTATTGGATAATCCATTATATCTTTATGTATTGTTATTATTTACCATTTGTTACAAATAAAAATTGTTAAGTTATTTTTATAGAATTTATATTACCTATTCTGTATAATATTCCTTATAACTCTATAAAATTTCTATACACAAATTATATCTACAATAATTCAGTTCTATAATTAACTATATATTTTTTTTTATCAAACTTTAATCTTTTTCTCTTTTTCTACTATAATTCTGTCATAATTCTTAATTTTTCATGTGTCACCTTCTTTTTTTTTGTCACTTTATTGCATAATTTTTCATTTTTTACTCATATTTTTAATTTTGCATTTGTTTCTTTGTTGGGTTTAAACATTACTCCATTGTTAATATAATGTCTCTTTGTCATTATATAATTCAATCCCCTCTGGTTCTTATTTCTCCTACTTACTACTATAACATTATTCTATCAATATACTACATATAGTGTTATTCTGTGCCATGTATTATTTTAATTTATTTGTATCTTAAATATTTAGCCCTGAAGAAGACCTCCAATGTGGGTCGAAACATTGGCTTACCAATAAAAAGTTCTTCCTATATATGAGAATTTTCTAGGCCTCTACCCGGACAATGATGCCGTGGCACTATTTGGATAATTATGATTGGTTTAATATGCTTTGGAGTGAGTTTGTGCTAAAAGTATTAACAGCAATAAGTAGCAACAAAAATACTAAAAATAAAAATAAATACCTTTCCATTTTCCCACAGCCATCCTAAATTACTCCACTGCCTTTATGTTATTATTATTTATTATAAGCCTTTATGTTTTTTCACTTCCTGGTTCTAATCATTGCCTAGCATTACAAATAGTTAGTATATCTACCCGAATGTTCTGATTTTTAAAAGTATTTAAAGGAGAAATACTAATTCCTACTTACTGCTGGAACAAATGTGGTTCGCTCCTGATTTGGTCTGTGGCTGAGATTGAGACTTTATAGGTCATGAATAGTCAGACCTTAGTATAAAGTGCATTTTTAAAATTGATTCTAGATGACGAAATTCTATGAGTTCACTTTTCCGACGCTCTCTGCAGCTATCAACGTGGCACTAGCCACAGTGAGGTCAGCTATACCGGACCCAGGCCAATGTGGTGAGATGTTCCGTAAATTCCGTGGACAAGAGGAAGCCCCCTTAAAGCCGAGAGACACTGAAATGGACGATTATGGAACTGAAGGTATAGATTCGTAATTACATAAATAACGTTTGGTCAAAATGAGGTGATATAAACTGATACTACAATAGGTCAGAGATCGCCGGAAGATTCGTGGGGAGAGGCTGGTATTGAAGGTTCCAAACACAAGATCAATGAATGGCAGGCAGCTTGGAATGTTACAAATGCCATTCAGGTAAGTGATATGACAATAAATTACAAAAACAAAAACATAAATCAGATTTTCTGCATTTCTCGATAACGTTTCAGGGAATGTTTATCGTATCCCTTCCATTTGCAGTACTGCGCGGTGGTTATTGGGCCATCGCTGCTATGATTGGAATTGCTCACATTTGCTGCTACACAGGTATAATTCATAATTAAATGTAAGCTTATAATAGTTATTATAAAATATAAACTGCATTACAGACTCTTCATTTTTAATTTCTATCCAAAAATTAAATCAATAAACTCTAATTTGATGGTGAATATTTAAGAACATTAGAAATCTACAATGTAATATTTAATTTTTAACAATATTGACTTATCGATATAACAAATATTGGGAGATTTTTAACATAAATTGAAATTGGAAGTAATTCTCAGTTAAAAGAATATTTTGTTCTGAAGACAAATTAGTTAACTTATAGCAAAATTAACTGTTTCTTTTTAAAGAATTTGGGGTCCGCATAAATGAACAGTTGAATAATTTCTATTAGGGGGATTGCTTTATAAATTATGCAATTGTTTGATTTGATTTGATTGCTTTAGAAACCTAAGTTGAGTTTAGTAGCTCATCGGGTGGCCGTATCCTGCTGATAGTGAAGTGCGCAGGACCGAACACCTCCTTCCACCCGTAGGCAAACTCCCTGAAATGGGGGTAATTGTCCTCCTCCACCAGGCGGGGGAAGTCTTACTTCCTGTCAGCATCTGCGAGACCCAGTAGTCCGGGAGGACCCATGTGGCAGCCAATCTCAACTGGACGGTGGGGAAGAACTTCCTCAACGTAGAGCCCTTCTGGCTCGTCACCCACCGTCTGTTCCACTCCTCTATCGAGTTCTCCCTCACTATCTTCTTCCACAAGTTCGGGGTCTCGCCGATCCTCTCGACCACCCCTAGCCCATGCCTCTTCGCCTCGTACTTCACGGCGTCCTCCCTCAGAACGAGGTCCAGGGGCATCGCTCCGGCAAGCACCTGCACCGCCTCATGCGACACCGTTCTGTAAGTCTTCGTGACTCGCAGCAGAGCCAATCTCTGGATCGTTGCCAGTTTCCTCTTCTGCAGCTGCGCGAGGTTGTGGCTCCACGCCGGGGCAGCATATCTCAGGATACCTAAGACCACGCCTTTATAAATGGTCATCGTTGCCGGGTACCTGAGGCCCCAAAATGCATCCCTATTCTTCCAAGTACATTCAGTGACAGGATCACCCTATCCTTCAGGTATCCCTGGTGAGGGGTGGCGTCGAAGCCTCTCCTAAACTTAACGCCTAGGTACGTCACTTCCTCACCCAGCCTGACTCTCTCTCCTTGAATCTCCAAAATGATAGGGTGAGCCCTGTCAGTGGAGCCTCTGGGGAGTATGGCCTGGGTCTTGGCGGCGGCCATACTCAACTTCCTCCTCACGCACCATTATGCTACGAGACTGGCCTCTCAGCTTGCATCTTCAGTCTGGCTCTGCTGTTCTCTGCCACGATGACTGCCAGGTCGTCGACGTAGGCCACGGCAAGGAACCCTTCCTCTTCTAGCTTACCCAGCAATTGGTCGAACACAAGCTTCCACAGGGCCGGCCCAAGGACCGACCCTTGTGGGTATCCTCTCTCGATCTTCCTCTCGACCTCGTAGTAGCTACCTCTAATCCTGACAGTCCTGTCACTGAGGTAGCCACTCACGAGGGAGTACAAGTTGCTGGGGGTGTAGAACTCCTGCAGCCGCTGGAGTACGCAGGGCCACCATACACTGTCAAAGGCGGAGGATATGTCAAACAATACAAGCATGACACACTTCTCCGCCTTCTCTTCCACGTCCTTGCGCCCTCTCAGCAGTGCATCTGTGGTTCCCTTGCCACGGGTCGAGCCGAACTGCCGTGGATGACTCGCTGCATCGAGGACCGGTCTTAGACTGGTAACGATGAGATTCTCCAGGACTTTACTGACCACAGGGAGGAGGCATATCGGCCTGTACGCCTTAGGCGACTCCTTATCCTTGCCCCCTCCTTTGTAGAGCAGTCTCAGGTCCGCGATCTTCCACCTACTTGGAAACTGCCCCTGTCCAGACAGTCATTGAAGATACCAAGAAGGTCATCCTCAATGAGGGGGAGCTCTGTTCTTCAAGATCGCGGCGTCTATTCCGTCGAGTCCTGGAGCCTGCCGATCCTCTGCCTATCCACGGCAAGACGAAGGCCCTTATATCCCATGGTGGACACAGATCGGTACCTGGAGGGCACACCGTGGTGCGTCTTACCATTCGATCATCTTCCGTATCCTGGGACGGATCATCCCTGGGGTATGTATAGTTTATATACATCTCAGCCGTCTCCTCCAGGGTGGTTGCCTGGGAATCTCCCACTCTGATAGCCGCCATCATGGTCAGTGGCTTCACCTTGCTACCCTGTACGGGATACCCCAGGGATTCTTCTCTGATTCCTTGACGATGAACTCGTCCCAGGATACCTTCTTTTGGTGAGGCACGCCGTTTCGGTATGCCCTATACCTCACTTTGGATTCCTCTCGGAGTACAGGTCTCCTCTCCTCATCCCTGCACTCCTGGAACCTGCGCCTGGCCCTGTAGTACTCCCTCTTGAGGAACGTCAGGGCAGGTGTCCACCATGGGACCGGACGCGCTCTCGCTCTGCGGCGCAGGAGGGTCATATTGGCCGCGTCTGTGATGGCGCCCGTCAGCTCCGCCACTCTGCGGTCAATGACTGACTCGCCTTCCATCGGCGTCATCTCTTCCCATTCTCTATCGACCAGTATTCCCTGGAGAAAGCTCCCCAGTTCGCCGCTCGGGTCACGAAGCCTTTCTCCACTGGCAAGACTCCGCCTTCCTCTTCTACCACACTGAAGGCTATGACCCGGTGGTCGTAGCTCGTGTTAGACCACAGGGTTCAATCCACAATGCGCCTCGCCATGGTGGCCGTGGCGAGTGTCACTTCGATCCAGCTCTGGCCCCTGGCTCCAACGAATGTTGGGCCAGAGGGCTCATTCATCACCAAGAGCTGACACCTCGCCACGGTTTCGTCCAACACTCTTCCTCTGGCGTCTGTGTGCACCAAACCCCGGGCCGTGCTCCTCGAATTGGTGTCGGAACAGACCACCACACTCCTGTAACGTTGTGCGATGGCCAACGTCCACGGCGGACACGTTCTCCTCTATCCTTTGCTTCGGCGGCATGTATGACGACACGAGGGCGAAGGATATCCTCCCCCATCTGACATAACATGCCGCCTGATCCGCCGTGGTGAATTGCTTCAGTTCCATGACGTCGAGGTTTGGATTCACTATCATAATAGCCGCTCTAGGCCTCCTTTCTCCACTGCCCATAGCGACCACCCTCGACGTGACACCGACTCCGGCGACCACATTTCCCTGACACCACGGCTCCTGAATAGCAATGATGTCAGCATTCCTTGCGAGAGCTCTTAGCTCGTCCGCGACCACTCGTCTTCGGCCCATGTTGACCTGCAGAATCTGCAGCCTACGCATACCGGGTCCTCTTCGCCTGCTTGATCATCAGCTCCAAGTACGACGAGCACTCCCTGCTGACCCCGCAGTGGTTGAGCTCCTTCCCCTCTTTGCCGTTGGCCTTGCAATGCCTACACAGCGGTCTACTGCCTCGCACCTTTGCTGGGCAGTCTACAATCTTGTGCTCGGTCCCATCGCACCACCTGCACGCCATCTCCTTCTTCGTGCAGGCCTTCGCCGTGTGGCCGTGCTCAAGGCATACCAAACAGAGCAGGGGGTCGAGGTAGTCTCGGATGATCAAGCACCACCATCCGCCGCCCAATTATTATGCTGTCAGCTTCATCAGGGCGAGCCTCATTGTCTGGTGCACTTCGATGACCCAGATACTGGTCAGCCCGCCCCTCGCGGGAGTGGAGAAGCAGGGTCTCATCCACTCCCTCCTGTCTCTATCTTCCTTTGGTTTCTCCAGGGTTGTTTTGCCCCAGAGATAACCTTCTATGGTGGATCTATCCCAATGCCTCGGGACGCCTCTTACTTCTATGCGGGGCCTTCTCTCCGCTGCGAGTTTCTTCTCCAGCCCCTTTCCCTTCAAGGCATCCCAGTCGAGCAGCCTCTTCGCCTGGTCCGCCCCTCCCGTCCTCACCAGGACGGCGCCAGTCCTCGTCTTCCTAACCACGTTGACGCTGGCGCCGATCTTCTTGAGCTCCTCCAGGGGCGGGAGCTGCTGGTGGATATCCTCGGCCTTCCACCCTACCGTGTTCCCCTTCAAGGTCACGTAGGTGGCGGTGTCCTCCGGTCTCCTCGGCACCGCGGGAACGCTCGCCAGGACTCCAGCGAAGGTGATTTTTTTCTTTTCCTTTGCCTTCGGCAAAACTTCTTCCTGGGAGATCGGCTGCTTCGTCTTCTTCTTCTGAACCACCTCCCAGTTTGATTCCTCCTCTTCGCTGGAGTCCACCTCCATGTTCCTCCCGCGGGACGTCGGCGTGCAGCTGCTTCTCTGAGGCATCGGGGCCGGCTGGAGGCCATCATACTTGCCCTTGGCGGCCTCCCTCCGGATACTTGCCCTGGCACTCCGGAGGGTCCGGCCACCGCCTTTTCCACAGAATGGGGGCAATGATCTTCGACACCTTGTCAACAATGATGCAGTGCAAGGTGTCCATACTGAGCGCTTCCTCGACCACTTTCCTGACGATCGAGGGGACTATGTTCCATTGGGCCTGAAGGCCCACCACTATTGTCAAGTCTCGAACTAGGCCATTTATATGGCTCTGGACCTCCTGGGATAGCTTTTTCCGGACCCATATAGGCCCTCACCAGGTCCTGTACCCTCTCCGCCTTAGCGATAGGGGATCCTTCTTCTGTAGGGGAGTTGCTCTCCTCCCTGGCCCTCTTCATCTTCCTCCTGAAGCCTTTGTCTTCCGCGTCCGTCTCCACTGTGTCGGAAGCTGACAGTAATCCTCTATTTGCCATCGGGAAGTCTTCTATATCCACTGAAGGCCTCTCCACTTCTTGTCCCGGCGTTGAAATCACCTTGGCTCCTTGGAGGGAGCTCTTCTCTTCTGCTGCACCGTTAAAGTCTCCGCTGGGCTGGGATTCTTTAACGGTGTTTTCCGTCTCTCCTGAAGGTGTTTTATCACAATTTTTTTGTGCATTTTCCGTCCGGCACTTAACGGATAATTTTGGCACATTTTTTTTTGGAAAATTTTCGTTTTCAAAAATATTTTTCAATTTTTGAATACTCCTGTCCAATGGGAGTCCCGACTCGCACGAGTGTCCCTCGGGACTCAACCACACACTGACGCACACTCCAGCGCACCAATATCACGAGCAATACTGAAATACGTCTTACCTTACTGAAGGTACGACTGACTGGTAAAGTTTTCTACAAAGGTGGGGATAATCCCCCTGAGCTACTCAAACGTGCTCTCTCTCTCTCTTCAACTGCCGGAGCGCAACTCTTTTTGCACGGCAACTGAGCGTTATAGCACTGTGCCACTCGGCTCATCAGGTAGGCCTAACCTACTCAAACAGTCTTTAGGGGGATAATGTTTTGATAATCCCTTCGAACAATAAGTTGAAAAATAACGAATTTTTTGTAAATGGTATTTTTAATTAAAATAATGGTTAGTAATTCACTCTTGCAAAAGATCCCTACATAATGATTTAAAAGTAAAACAATATTATTTGATAAAAATCATCTTGTAGACATTTTTGACATTGATGAAGGAGAAGGAAATTATCATGAAAAGTTCTGAATGGGCTTCGATAATCTAAGACAAAGACTGAGATAAGTAGGAGAAATATAAAAATGAAGGGGTGCTTTGCTACCCTCATCATAAGCGTAGCCAGTGGGGGCTGGGATGGACAAGAGCTATTAAGAGGAACGCACCTGTTAGCAAGAAGTGCGTCTTTTCGATCTTGGAAATCTAAGTTAAAAAGAAATATATATGTATTTTTTTAAATTTTCCTCGTCGGCTTCATCCTACCTCTTTAGCGTTATTCTTGTAAGGAAGGAATATTTCAATAAGAAACAAGACTTGCAGAATACTAATTTTCACAAAAATTAACAAAATATAATCATGAATTTCCTGGTTTGATAAACAATATATTTCGTCCCAATTGAATTGAAAGAGTAGAATCAGCAGAATACATGCACCCGCTGGATGCTTTTGCGTGGCCACTGTAATTTCAGCTGTCTCTAGTCGAGGCAAGAAGATATATCGTTTAGCTCAAGCAGTATCGTACTCTGACGAGATCTGTGCAGAATGCAGCTCGGTTTCATCACGGCGGCGCGTTCATTGTAAAACAATGGTATAATCACAACCTAAATGGTCATCAAACACATGTATGATTTGGATTATGGAGCATCTTTGATCTCAGGAGTCATCTGGAATCCCCCACCGAGGAATCCCACCAACAAGGGGGGAACTACACTATACTGAACTGAACTATACTGAAACGAGATCCGCGCTCAGAAACTAAGCGAGAAGTGTTTCCCATTGGTGGACCCAGGCGAAATGTTACCGTAACAGGTTCTTTCAGCGGACTAGCATGGAGTTGATCAGGCGGCCACTCTGGAAACACAGCCAAGATGATGATAAAATGATGATGGACTTCTCGGAAAAAGCCCTAGTCCATCCTATACACAAAACCTATACCCCAGTATCTCCCAAAGACTACAGGCCAATCTCCATACTTTCAAACCTCTCGAAAGAATAGTCCAGTCTCAAATATCAAATTTTCTCGAACAGTCCAAATTCCGAGGCTTTCATCTAGGTTTCTCTACACAATCTGCCCTTACCAAAATCACCACTGTTATACATAAAGCCATGGACAACAAACAACTAACTGTACTGATCCTACAAATTCTTCTTCCACCTTTCAGCGTGGAGGGGCCTCGTCAATTCATTTACACCAACTATCACGGTCCTTCGCCAACGCTTTCATTGCATTCAACTGCTTGTCTCTTTTTTTTCTCCTAGCTTGGTGATTTCGTCCAACCAAGTTTTCCGAGGTCGACCAAGACTGGATTGCTTGGATATGGTCTCTTGGGATGTTCTTCTTTTTTAGTGCGCACCAAATGTCTTTTCTTGGAACATAATCAAAAGCCATCCTTATATCCAGGAAGGCCAAATACTTATTTCGGTCACGCTCCCATGCCTTTTCCATTATAGTCCTCGAAGCAAAGATGTGGTCTAATCCTACTAGATTTTTCAGTACTTGTGTCTTAACGCAGCCCTGGTTACTTTTCTCTGCTTACAGGGAATGCTTGCAAATTGCAAAATGCTGGTTACATTTTGTAACGGTTACATTTCTAACAGTTACCTACTATTTATTGGGGTTGAAAAATGATGAACAATTACAAATAAAAAGAATTTATTGACAATAATAATAAATTGTGAACAATTAAGAAATAAAAGTAATGAAAAATCGCAATAATGAAAAATTATATACAAAAAAATAATTTCAAACAATTAAGAATTAAGAAAGTAATGAAAAATTATGTAAAATGGGAAAATTCAATTCCTCACACCAGCAATATATAAACCGTACCGCTGAACAAAATGGGATTCTGCTGTTCTCGAACCAATTGTCTTTTCTGAGTCCCACTTTCTCACGACATTGATTTAAATTGCATTTCTAAAAAAACCTTTCACCACAATACAATTTCATTTGATGGGAATAAATACATTTTCTTTGTTTTGGTAAAATATTACGCTCCTGCAAAAAATGTATAGCTTGTTCTTCTGTTGAAGGCAAATCCCAAATACCAATCATTTTACACTAATTAAATAACTAACTAAAATGATAACATCGACAAATCTATAACAAACAATAACAAAGAATAAAGAACATATAACGAACAATAAACAACAAATAACAAACAATAAGAAACAATAAATCAGCAATAATCAAGACACAGTAAGCAAGATGAAACATAGAACAAATCAACTGTTCGAAATATAACCGTTACAAAATGTAACTGCTCGCGCATGCGAACAAGCAGGGAAAAGTAACCAGGGCTGCGTTAAGACACAAGTACCGATTTTTCTAAAGCTTTGATTCCTTGGACCATTCTATTATTTTTGATAGGAATGAGGTATATCACATTATTCTCCCTTAATTAAGGGAGGTAGAAGAAATCAAGAGTTCGGTTGCTAGTTCTCTTATGTAGCTCTCTTGTTCACTGAGATTGTGAAATGTTATCTATCCGATACCCGCTCAATTAGTTCGCCATGCCATATTCATCTGTCGTGTCTATTCCCTGAAGAGGATAACCAGGTAGTCGCGAGAATTTATCGCCAGCCTTATCTTTATAGAGCCATCTTCGGCAAAATGAATTCAAAGGCGGTGAGGGGGCTGTAGGCGCTATACTGAGTGTACTTCTTAATATCGAAAAGATGGCAAAGAGTTTGATATACCTTCTGCCGTTAAATATAGTGGCCGAGTGTACTTCAGCAACTTGAGAGATATGAAGCCTTCAAGCAGCATCTGATTTTTTAATTAAAAAAAATCATTTGAAGTTAAAATAATACATTTATTTATATGTTGCGGGTTAAGTGTCTTTACATATTGCATGATGTGATTTAGTTTTAAAATGTTTATTCTATTTACAGTAACAGTAGTTAAAATTAAACTTCCACAATATTGACAATGATTTTTCTAAAGTTGTTATTAATTTATTGTTTACAGGGAAAATCCTAGTAGAATGTCTGTACGAAGTGGATTCTGCTGGAGTCCGAATTCGAACCAGAGACTCTTATGTAGCGGTCGCAAAAGATTGTTTTGGCAAGCGCTATGGTCCCATTCTCGTCAACTCTGCCCAATTGATAGAGCTCCTAATGACTTGCATACTTTACGTTGTCGTGTGCGGAGACTTGATGGTAGGAACGTTTCCTGACTTCATTGACACAAGAAGCTGGATGTTACTTACTGGTATCTTCCTTGTACCTCTATCCTTCTTGAAATCACTCCACCATGTCAGTACCTTAAGTTTCTGGTGTACTATGTCCCATCTAGTAATCAATGCAGTCATTTTCGCATTTTGTCTTCTTTATCTTCCTGATTGGGGTTGGTCGAAAGTTAAGATGTCTTTAGATTTTGAGAATTTTCCAATAAGTCTAGGGGTCATAGTATTTTCCTATACTTCACAAATATTTCTTCCTACCCTTGAAGGCAACCTTATAGATAGATCGAAGTTTAATTGGATGCTGGATATGTCTCATATAGCAGCTGCAATATTTAAATCACTTTTCGGATATGTATGTTTTCTTACCTTCCAAAATGACACTCAGCAGGTTATAACTAACAACCTCCACCCTCAAGCTTTCAAAGGACTTGTAAACGTTTTTCTTGTCCTGAAAGCTCTTTTATCATATCCCTTGCCATATTATGCGGCTTGCGAACTTTTAGAAAAATGGTTTTTTCACCCTCCTGAAACTGTATTTCCAACTATATGGCATCTCGATGGGAATCTTAAAGTTTGGGGCCTAGCTTTTAGGCTTGTAGTGGTGATGCTAACTGTTTTAATGGCAGTCACCATACCCCACTTTGCCATATTGATGGGCTTCATTGGATCATTTACTGGGACGATGCTTAGTTTTGTTTGGCCATGCTATTTCTACCTCAAGCTAAAAGGAGGGACTCTTCAAGCTACAACTGTAGCCTACAATTGTTTTATAATATTTTTAGGCTTTCTTTTCGCAACTATAGGAATATACGATAGTGGTTCAGCATTGATAAAAGCTTTTGAAATTGGATTGTCTTTTTAAAATTGCTGATTAAGCCTCAATGGTATATTTTTACGGATCTTTACTAATAAAGAGGCACTACTGATTTAGATTATACGTCTAGTTTAGAAAATTTCCACATTTCAGTGTAATGATGATGCATCACTTTTTCCTTTAATCATATCACTAATAATTGATTCAATAAATTGAATGCCAACAGTAATATATAAATCAACCTTAAAACAAATTGAATGTAAGAAAACACTTGTAGAGTATGTGGAAATTGACTAAACTTGATAAATGGTAAATACAAATTAAAAAGTTAATTATATATGTAAACTTGCTGCTTATGTTAATACAAGCTACTTATGTTAATAAGGGAAAATGCCCGTCGACCAATATATTGGCGATGATTTTTAAAAGTTTCTGCTTTTCCATTACATAAGTAACTAAATTTAAATCAAATATTAGTTAGCAAACTTTTTTTCAATAGAAAAATATATTTTTTACGGAATTTGCATAAATCAGATTTCTTTATTGCAGTCCTATTTATTATTCAACAAGAACAATGCAATTATTCCGGAGGTATAAATTATGTAATGGATTCCAAAATATGAAGATGCTGGCACATAAATTAATTTAAGTGCGAATAATAACAGAGCTTGTATATGAGCGGAAAGGTTTTTTTTCATCATGGGTTGTGTGTAAAGACCAATTTTTTTTATCTGCCAAAAATGGTCGACGGGCTAACATATGGCTATCGTAGACTCGATGAACTTACTATATATTCAGATATAAGTTATACCTGATTATATGTTCGTTTGTAAGATAGCCTATTAGAAAATTATCAACTAAATACTGCACGAAATTGTGCCTTCAAAAGTCTTCCATATAATCAATTACTAATCCCTGAATTGAAACTAAGTCTTCCACAATAAACTCGATGTCTTCCAAAAACTAATCTTAAGAGTAAATTAACAATAATTTATTAAAAAATAAAGTAAAAAAATTAGTCAGTAAGAAATAAAAAGTATTAAATGAGATTGCTAAAAAAATTTAAATAGCTCCTAACACATATTTGGTGAAGGCAATATATTCCTATGAAATGCTTAGAATCTTACAAATAAAATATAAATATTTATTATTAATTATATTTCATTACAATACATTTATAAGTATGACATTATGAAGTTAACTTTTTTTCATAGTTAATTAATACTTAAATTATTTTAATGTTATAGTTAAAGTGTTATAGTTTAATAAATATATTATTAAGAAGATGAACAAACAAACTAGAACAAAAAGGTCTGTGAATTCAATAATATTATTGTCCAAAATTACTAACATAAAAACCATTGATTGTAATGCATAAACTATAATAACTAATGCTGGAAACGCTTTTTTCGAATCTTCCTCGAAGGGTAAGAAATGTTACCCTAACCTCTACTATCAGTGATTTGCCCAACATTACTTCGATCGTTCATAATTACTTACATAAAAATCATTACAGAACCTTTAAATTATTTCATAAATGTTGGTAGTAAATTATTGTCAAGAAACAGTCATAACAAGTGATGGAGTCTGTAAACTGTATGAAACAACATACATAAATTATATTTTCACTGTGTAGTGTTTAGTTATATTTGTAAGTTTGTATATGTTTCTTTCTTCTTTTATTATAATTACTTCCAACTAACCAGCTTACATAAATTGGACTAACGTAATTTTTAAATGTATTTTATTCCACAAAAATCATTTAAAAGAATCATAAAGGCTGGTGGTTTTATCAATACTGTTTCCAGTTCCTCCGATTTTTATCTTTAACTGTTAATTATGAGTTGTTAGAGCAACTATCATTTCAATCATTAGATAATTATAGAATGTATGTGCTGATTGTTTTGTACTTTCAAATTCATTGAAAAGTCATCCCACAACTTTGTTTTTGTTGGTCCATTTATGCAAGGAGGTGAAATGTTTGTATAGGTAATAATGAGCACATACCTGGTTTGTACAAGTGTTCAAAGTGTTATGTGATAACTTTATCTGATTCTACATGATGCCTTAATTTAATAAATGTTTGATCATCATAATAATTTTATAGAATATGAATGAAATGTATTTGTGCTTTTAAATGTGCAGTTAAAGATAAATTAAAACTTTCTTGTATGCATAGGTGCGCAATTGAACATGAGCTTTTTGGATGAGATGGAACAAGTAGCCCATGGTACCTCCCCATCCAAAAATAGCACTTATTTAAACCGGAGTCGGGCATATTTATTCTAAATAATAGGATATAATAATGTATTGGTAATACTATGTTTAGATACTAAAATATTTGTATTCCGATAAAATAGCATGAACACGTATTCAAACACGATATTTGCATTTATAGCTGTGATTACGGATTTTTAAGTCGGTAAATACGAATATCTATATTTACTACCGTTATTTTGTATATAAGTATTCATTTTTAAAATTGGAAATACGAATATAAATATTCGTAAGTGTGGATGAGAATACGAGTATGGTTGTATTTGCATAATTCATTAATATTGTTATTTGCGAAAATCCCTTTCCCCTCCATGAACACCTCAAACACTTTTTTTAGTTATAGAGCACAATGTCTGCTAACAATAACTGCATATATAAAAAAAGATAATTATTCAATATAATTAAAATATAATAATAATAATAATAATAATAAAATATTAAAAGTGTTAAAACAGCCCTAGAAAAAATGACAGCATCAATAAGATAACTCCTTAAATCGCAAAATTAATAATTCTCAACCGACTGATTTGAGATGATTGTCACAGCATATTCATATCTTATTAAGAGAAAAACTCAGAGCAAGATCGAAGTGGCATAGACCTCGGTACCCAGCAGATAAATCTATCTATACTAAATTGACTTACCATCTAAAACCAGAAATTACAAAATTCATAGGTTAACGAACCTAATGGAAAATCTAACGACTAACATTAGACAAAACATTATGGATGACCACCAAAAATATTCTTCATTTCAAAGAATTTAACCATCCACTCCTTATTGCATCTAATGTTTGTACAAGATCTAACGAAGAAAAAGCAGTTATTCGGCCAATACCTTTCTAAAACTTTTCATCAACATCCTGATATCATGATTCCAACTCACTATGGACATATGAAAGCAGACTTACATCTCCCCTTCCAAATCACTCTTCCTCCCAAAGCATTCTTCAGAAATATCTAATATTATTCACAGTTCACATTCCAACAAAACTCCTGGATACGACCTCATCATGATTCACACCATAAAACATTTCCTTAGAAAAGCTATTCTATTCCTTACCTACATAAATAATGATGTACTCCGCACCACATATTTTTCTAACATCTGGAAATTATCTGTCGTAAAAACGACACCTAAACCTTATAAAAAGCCGGAATTCCCTTCCTCTTACCGTACTATGTGATATTTACCATATATGTAAAATCCTAGAAAAGCTCATCCTTAAACGATTGTACCCCATCCTGGATACAAACAACATTATCCCAGATCACCAGTTTGGATTCAGAACATCCCACTCCATTCCAGCAAGGTCATCGTATGTGGACTTTGCTTCCTCTGCTTTGGAACGTGGACTATTGTGTCGAGCGGTCTTCCTTGATGTTGAACAGGGCTTTGACCGAGTCTAGCACCACGGGTTGCTTTACAAACTCCATAGATTCCTACCTCCTACATAATTTCTCATTATCCAATCCTATCTCTGCAACAGGTCATTCAAAGTAAATCATAATAACGTCTACTTATGCCTCGTTCCTCATTCTGCCAGTGTTCCTCAAGGCAGTATCCTCGGCTCAGTCCTAAACACACTTTATACACCTGACATCCCAATCCATCCTAATACTATCTTTACCACGTATGCGGATAACACATGTCTACTATCAGTCAAAACTGATCCACTTATAGCATCCCATATTCTCCAATCCCATATCACTGTGATTATAAAATGGTGTCAAAACTGGAGGATTAAAATAAATTCCCATAAATCCCATCAAATCACCTTTACTCTCCGTTGTAAACCAATGATTTCTTGTCCTCCTGTATCTTTTAATAACATCCCACTGATTCCTGTAGTACAGGTCCAGTACTTAGCACTGCACATCGACAAACGCTTAACTTGGAATCCTCATACTAGACTGAAACGACAAGAAACAGCTCGCCATTTCAGGCTGCTTTATAATTTACTAGACTAACGCTCTAAGCTCCAAATTAATTATAAAAGGCTCATATACATGATAATCATTAAACCCATCTAGACTTACGGAGTAGAGCTTTGGGGCTCCAATAATCCATCAAATTCCTCATGTATTCAATTCTTACAATCCAAAATCCTTTGTAAAATCCTCAATGCCCCTTACTTTGTTACGAACAAAGTAATCCGTAATGACCTCAATGCCCAATTTTTTGCTGATTTGGCCCGAATCCGATATCAAGCTTTTCATGACAAACTTTATTCCCACTAGTTTCAAACCTCAATTCCTGATAATCCTCCGACGCGTCTGAAAAGAAGATGAGAAGATTTTACTTTGAAGTTAAACTTGTTATTTGAGTACTATCACTGGGTAGTTTCTTTAATTGTCTTTATTCATGTCAAGCTGTACCATTCCTACCATTTACTTGTATTGTTATAGTACGGTTGTAACTTCAATAAATAAATTATAAACAAAAAAGTGTTAAAAAGCAAATTGTCAACAAAGGACATGGTAATAATTGTATTAGCAATCCTTTTTGAGAACATGAAAAAGGAACATATTTTGTTTAAAAGTAACTGTTAAATAGCGGTAATATAATTCTATATTTAAATAACTATTATCGCTAAAATCTGGTAATACTACTGATATGAAGGATTTACTAGGTGCTTCTAGGCGGAAAGTAGTGGGGATATGGTGGAGGGTAGTGGGGAGAAAGTTGAAAATGCTATTCTGACCTCCCACTCTTCAAAAGGCTCATGATTAGATTGTACACATAGCTGAGGCAATTAATGGAATCTATTAGGGTTACGTTAATTAAAAAATTTGAACCAGTAAATCTACAATGCCTGAAGTGATATACAGTTAGTGAAACAATAATAAATATAAAATCTAATAAATAGTAATAATTTTAAAGGTTCATCTTATAATACACAAAATTATATCTTTGGCAAATAAGTCTTTCATGTTTAACTACCCACAAATGGTGCAATATTTCCAACACCTTAATAATATTATTGCTATGGAAAAATAATATTATTTCCAGGCTAAAAACTGCCTAAATATTTTTTAAAAAAATTAAAACTCTAGACAGAACTAATTAAATTAAACCAATCTCTTTAATTCAGTTGCTTGGTTTATTGTTAATTCACCCCTCTTAATTTCAGTGATAAGTTAAGTAGCTACCCCATACATTGTTAAAATTGAATTACCATTAATGAGTGCTTATAAAGTTCTATTTTTCGAATTCTGTTTAATATTGCAATTCTACAATTCAAGTTGTTTAATGATAACATATTTTCCATATTTAAAAATCAATTGTATGTATACATAAATATGAAAAGAAATATAATTTTAACATCATTTAAGCATATTTTAATTCTCCAAACCATCCACAACCAATCAATATTAACAAACAATATTTATCTTTATTCATACTTTGTATATGATACAAAACACCTGAACTTTCTTTCACTTTTTCAACCCTTTAGGATTTACACTGCATTATCCAATTGTCAATATATTGAGCTAACCTTCCCATCAGCCATCAGTTTTGAAGAGTAATGATCTTCTCATTATTCATTAATTCAAATACTTTGTCAATCTAACTGGATATCGCTAGACTAAACTTTCTTTCCTTAAAGAATATTTGGAACTTATGTATTAGCCAGTCAGCAGAGACTGTTATCTGCTATTGCTTATAACATGAACACTGATAATTCAGATAATGGTATTACCTGCCTTCTTATTCATGTTTATGGAAATCAAAATATACAAAATGTAGTAATAAAACACTAATTCTAGACACCTTTAGCCACATTCCTCTTCTTATATAAATGTTTATATAAGACGAAACCACCTCTTCACTTTCGACAAAAATATCTCCATTTCTATCCTTGTTAAAATCCATTTACATTGTGGAAAAGATCATCCACATAATTATTTCATCTTTGGAATTATTCCAAACTTCTGGAAGTATTTCACATCTTCATCTTTTAAAGATGGCTATTCTTAAAGTTTTATTCTGTTCATTTTAAATAGATAATAAGAAAAGGAATAAGACCAAAACAGAAAAATTAAATTTAATTAGCAATACAGAAATTTAAATAGACAATATACAAAATTAACGCAACCAAAAATACTAAAAAACAAATCAGAAAACAATTTAATAACGCACAGACAAATAACTCAAATGAGACAGGTGATAAGAGGAGACTATATAAGATAAGGAGGAAGGTTTCATGGAGACTGGCTTATACATAAGTACCCAATATTTAATTTATTTCCTGATTACTTCTTCTCATACAGTTTTATTGAATCCAGCAAAATCAAAATGCTTCTGGTGGGCTTACCTCCTTTAACAGATTTTTATTCTCTAAAGTGATGTCCCAAGCATATATGCTATAGGTTCTATCTATAAATTTAACATTATAAGTTTGGATTTTGTACTTATTTTTTACCTGAGAACACATAGACATCAGATTGTAGCTTTAATCTTAAAGTCAATGTCAACATATTTTTTTTAATTTCTTATTGTCCTCAGATATAGAATTGATTTTCCACTGTCTTTCTTAATTCAACATCTTCATCCAGTATTAATTGCCCTGGATTTTAGGTAAAGTATAAGCTTTTCACTTCCTTTCAATAATAAAAAATGTAAAACTCTGCATTCAATAACAAATTAAATACTCTCAGCAACTTGAATGGTAGAAATAAGATGTTTATTTTTTATAAGATTTTAAAAATTATTAAATAATTAAAATTTGTTGTCAACAAAAAAATTTACAAGAAAACTTTTTTAAGTGACATATTCCATTACTAAATAGCATGGATCCTTAAATAAAATACTAATTTTCCTTGTCATATGAATTGTGTGTAGTTAATATTTATAGATACCTTTCAATTATTACAAAAGAAGTTGATAAAAAAAAATAAATAAATAATATATATACATATAATGTGTGTTTTAAACTTTTATTCATTAATTAATTATATAAACCAGACAGAATATGATTAAAGTTTGTAATTTTATATAATGTTCTTGAACAAACAGTTTGACAACTCACCCTCATTCTGTCATTTGATCACTAATTATGAAAAATTTATTGAATTTAACTATTGAACTGAGCAGACTGGATTGCTCATTTAACAGCAATAATATTTCATTTGTTTAAAAATTGATATTTTAAATATAACATGGAAATATATGTAAAATTATAATTAAATTTCAATATAGTATATGTACGATTGTTATGTAGAATCTAGAAGTGGTAGTTACAGCTAGTATTATAATTGGTAGTTCATAAATCAGAATCTCAGTAAAATAACATACATTTCTAATAAAAAAAATTTACTTATAAAAACTGGGATGTTCAGTTTGTAGTTAATATAAGTGTATAATAAGACACAAGTTTTGTTTTTGTTAAAATGTAGTTTTATTTAACCTTTTCAGAATATATTATGGTTTACTTTTAGAATACCATTATGGTATTACAATCAGTGTTTTCAGATTTTAAAAGATCTTCAATGTGGTTGAACTATGATCTCACTAGAAGCCTATAGATGCTTTAAATTAGGCAAAAGGAAAATTCCTTGATCAGATTTGATAAAAATCTAAAGTTAGGGCTTTGCCCTTAATATAGTTCTTCTGAAAAAAATTAACTAAATAAAATTAACACCTGAGGATAGGGTTTACCTTTAGAAGACCATTATAGTATTACAATCAGTATTTGCAGATTTTAAAAGATCTTCAATGTGGTTGAACTATGATCTCACTAGAAGCCTATAGATGCTGTGAATTAGGCGAAAGGAAAATTCCTTGATTGAATTTGAAAAAAATCTAAAGTTAGAGGTTTGCCCTTAAGATATTTTTGGTGAGAAAAGATAACTAAATACATTTTTTTCTTTCTTACACCCTGAAGATTGCTTACAATGTAGGCCAAAACGTCGGCACTATTAAAAAATAAGTTAAGCTTATTTTAATTTTATTATTGACTGCACCCCCTGACCAATTCTAAATAAAATTCTGACTAAATAAAATTAGCACATAAGGATAAAATTGAATACAAGTGAACTAATAATGAAAGTAAGCCAACAATTATATATTTATAAGTATAATCTTCATTAAATTATAATTTAGATTTAAGATAGATTAGTAAATTGTTATAATATTATTAAACCCTATAGTCAAAGGAGAGTTTACCATAACAAATAAAAGTAGAAAGGATAGCTCATAAATGGAGTTAGAAAAAAATCAAACTATAATATCCTAAATAATCGTTGACATTGATTGCAAATTTGTATAATAAAAAGTAATTCAATGCAGTATGTAAAGTTTTAAACTGTTAATGATACTATACCTCTCGCCGGTTATATATAAAATTTAAATGAAAAAAAAAATTAAACAAATATTAAGAAAATTGAAGATCAGGCAGCAATCAAACCAGAAAAACAAGACCAAAACAGGTGACAAAAAAAGAATCAAACATTCTTCTTTGAAATGTTAATAGGCTAGTGAAATAAAGAAAAATGATAAGATTTAGTGTTTCTAGAGCTAAAAGCATGTTTGCCATTGTACTAAATGAGAAATAATGGGAATTTATTGACTGGATATTTATTTACTGACAAAAGAACAAAAGAAAACTATATGTTTTGATATTTTTATGAACCTTTGAAACCTTTCTATAAATACTAGAAGTTTATTTCTAACCGTTATTGTTGATTTTTTTTTGCCCGTCTGTCCGTTGTACCCCTCCCCCAGAAAAAAATCCTGATCCGCCCTTGCAAACACTTATGGGGGGTTGCAACCTTAGGAGTGGATAAAATATAATATCCAAACCACCAAATATAAATAACTTCTTCTGCGCCTTTTCCCTTTCATATCAATTATGAATGATAGAAAATCTAATGTTTTTTACAATGCACCTCTAGCCCATAATTTATTTTGAATCGGCACAGGTGCGTGCACTAAAGAATGATCAAGGGAGTTAGAACCTTTATTATAAATAACTTTCTGTTTATCTTTTTTGTTACCTTGAGGGAGGGAGGGGTGAGGGAGGACACATGGGGAAACTGGGTGAAGAAATAAACCCCACACATTTATCTATCAACAAACAAACACTAGTATATTGAAATGAAAGTTACATTTAGCATAATGAAAATAAAACTCTAATTGAACATAAGAATCACCCTCAATAATAGTACTTAATAATAACATATGAACGAGACTCATACACCTGATTCTCCATCAATACTCATAGTCCCTAAATCCACTAAAATAATAATAAAACAAGTTTCATCATATATAACAATCAAACTCTTTGTCTATAACAATAATTCTATGCACTAATAATTACAACGTCAACATTCCCCATCAGCACTCATTATCTTATAACCATTAATAACATTAATAATTTAAAATTAAACCTCCATCCATCCTCCATAACAGTATCCTTTATAACAATAATCCTATGCACTATTAATATTTACAACGTACTCATTACCTCATAACCGCTAATAAACACCCTAATTCTATTATAAAACATTTTCCAGAATTTCCATATTACATGGCAGTTACAACTCAATTATCCACCGTCATTAATCCTTATCTCATATCCGCTAATTTGACAATTTCCAAATAAAACTAGATCTATCATTTATAATAATAATCATAGGCACTAATTACAACTTGAACATTCGCCTCAGTATTCATTATCTCATAACCATTAATAATTTTCCAAACAAAACTAGATCTATCAATTATAACAATAATCCTACGCACTAATAACATTTATAACGTACTCATTACCTCATAATCGCTAATAAACACCATAATGTTATTACAAAACATTTCCCATAAGTCCATATACAACGATGACGATTACAATTAATTTATCCACCATCACTAATCCTTATCTCATAACCGCTAATAACATAATAACTCCCCTTTAAAACCAGTTCCCTCTTTTCCAATCACAACTCTACGTGCACTAATACTTAAAGGAAGATTCCTATCTGTCTTGTGGCCAAACGTGATGATTGTCAACGAAATAATTACTGGCTCTATCTTCAACTGACCACCCACTGGCCTCACCCCAAGTCTAGTCAGACTACAGTAAGTAGAGAATCTAATACCTTTCTCTGGTTTCTTGCTCCGGAACCAAGGTTTCTCGCTAGTACTTGCGTTCACTCGTCTCCAGCCCCATCTTCCCCACCTGCCGTCGGCAGAGGTACTCTTCTTCTCTGGTCCACGAGAGGAAAACCGTCGGGTACTTAAGCTTCTCCGAGCTGTCGTCAGCATTCTTACTTCTTCGTCTGACAGGTGCTGCACCTGGTGGTCATCATTATCCCGAGAATCTAATAATTATATTTAAAGTTTCCAAGATTCCAACAGAGTCGTGGATTTTTCGGTGAGAACCGCTGAGCCATTTCCTGCCTAGGTTGACATCGGAGCTATGAACCGCTTGGCTCAGCGTCTCCACAAACAGACGTCACCTTCTATTAAGAATGAACTTTTAATAAAATATTATTAAAACTAAATTTTAAGGACCTACAATGTCTTTAACCAAAAAAATATACAAAGAAAATGTATGTAATTAGTCACAAAAAGAAATAAACTTAGCAAATCTTATTTGGCATAGGATAACATATACCTACATATTAATGTACAAAATCCTTACAACGTAAAATATTTTTAAAACCTATTAGTGAGAAGAAGCAAATAAATGCTAATCATTTTCTATAATACGTAAAAACTAAAAATAAACTTTTGCCTTCAAATGATAACATACTTCTTTTTGATCACAAAGATGAGAGTTCAAAGTTTGTTAGCACAGATTATTCGCTAACATTTTTAGCATTGATTAATTACAAAAGCTGTAATTAATCCACATTAACTATCTATATAAAAAAAAAAATCTCAGCCCGTTACATTTTGCATACTACAATTCATATTAAATTAACTGCTGGAGGAAGGTCATCATTGCGAAATGGTACTTTTGTTCTTAGGTTTCTAGACGTTAATGGTTAAGAAGGATAACTATTCAAACCTGCATCTGTTGAGATTTTCAATGCCGCCAATAAGGAGCTCATGCTAATGATAGAATAAAGGATTTACCAAGCGTCTATCATCCCCTAGGCAAACCCACTGTACAGCGTGTGGAAAAAGGATGGCGGCATAAAGCCCTGTGGGGACTATATATATATATATATATATATATATATATATATATATATATATATATATATGTTGAATCAAAGTTCGTAGGTCAACTATTTTCTAATTCAAAACGAAACGTGACTTCGTCTAAATTAAAATTACGCTCTGGGTAGGACTATATATAATATCATTTGAAAAAGAGTTCGCAATGATAGAGGAAGTAGTTAGAAGAAATCTAAACCAATTACATAAAATTGACACCTAAGACGTAGGTCTGGTAGTTGCCCCGATAAAACCTCTCTGGGCATCTGAATGCATTCGTCAAACCGGAAAAAGCTTGGGGCGCCTTTCTAGATGTTGAACCTGTAGGTTGAGAGATCTTCCGGCTGAATTAACACTTTATTCAATTAACACTTGTTGTTTGCAAGTAAAATATATAAAGTCGTTTAAATGAAAACCATAAAAATGAAAACTGGAAGGCAGCTGCCTTGAACTGACGCGGGAGGCAAGGGGCTTGAACAAAAGGTAAAAAAACATGTAGTCCGAACGGAAGCTTGTAACAGAAGGAGGGTATTAAGAAAAAACAGGTGAGGGAAGAACAAATAGAACGCACTCTATCTCTATTTCTATCGATGGCCTAGTCAATCGATGGCACGAACATTCCCTAGATAGAGAGTAATGCGCGATTTCAACATTTATTTTACACTTTCCTTTTTATAAGTATTAAATTAATTTATTTACACTAAGGACGCCTAATGGCGTGAACAATATATATATATATATAGAGAGAGAGAGAGAGAGAGAGCAGACAGATATGTAGTCCCTAATTAGGCAGACTTCAATGTTAATATGCATGGTAAGAATATCTTCACGAATATCTTGCGGCGCATGTTACCAAATTTCGATGGCTGAAGTAGACATTCCGAAGACGGCTGTCATCAAACACTTCTATATATTATTTCCAGTGATGTAAAACCGCTAAATAACATTTTTTTATTTTTAAATAGTTCATATCCAATAATATTTCTGAGCCAATGTTTGTTTAATGTTTAATTAAAGTATCTCTTTCGGTTAATTTCTTATAGGAGTTAAATGTTCTCTTTTTTTTTTATGACGGCACTACAACCCGGTTACAGGTCTTGGCCTTCTCCAACCGCTTACTCCAAAAGTCACGGTCTTGTGCCGACTCCATCCAGTTTCAAACTCGTAAGATGTTTCGAGCATCTTTTATGCGTGGGGAAGTGGCGACCGCATCTCCCGGTCCATGTACCGCAATCAGCCTCTGGCCCTCCAGATTGGGGGAGCAGTACACTAACACTCATATAGTACACAATCACGACACACAATAGTGTCACACTTAGTACACACATTCTAGGGACACCTTCCCTAGGAAGCCTAGGGGATGCATATCTGCATGCATAGAGATGGCAGCCCAATAAGCAGACAATATCTAATATTGCGAAACCCATAGCAGCCTTCGATGTGGTCAGTCTTAATGTTCTCAGTTGATTTAAAATAAGAAAAGAAAATGTTTTAAATAATAATATAACGATGGTTGAAAAATGCATTGACTTTATTCTTTTATTTGATTCTGCTCACATAGTCTTAGAAAGTTTGTTTGTAGTGAGGCGGGCGCTTTATGGCTTTGGCGCTAGAATTAGCATAAATTCAAGTTATTTCAACTAGGATGAAGGTGTTACATTGATTTGAAATGTGTTGGGTAATAATTAAGTTTTTCTTTTACCAAATTATTTTTAGAGCTTCGAGAGAAGTACCACTTCCGGTTGCTGATTTCAACCAAAATCTAGTATTTTATTTATAGTATATTAAGATACTTGTTTAAAATGTCAAATATGAGAAGCTTGAAATATATTATAATAATTATAGTTCCGGGTGGTTTTTATATTAAGCAAGAGTAACATATTTCATTAAAGGTTACCTGAGCATCATGAAGAATACCGACGTTAACAATATCAAAAATTTTCCAATGTATCGAAATAGTAGTTAGATCTTGCAATATGTTGGGCCTAGATATTATATATTTAAGGAGGGGTTTAGAGGTATAGTCACCTATTAATCATATATTGATTGTTCAAAGACATTGAGATCTGTAAAAAGTGAAAGGAATACACTGGATTGAATATATAATCTAGAAGTCGTGTTTTATACTTGATGAGATGAAAATGAATAACATAGCAACGGTGCTCAGGATGACAAAACATTTTAAGGGGATGAAAATGAAAGGGAACTTTGAATCAAAACTAAACATGGAACACAAGCAACCACAATAATATTCAACAATGTCTGAGAATGTTGTGGTGCCACACTCAAACACAACCACTAATAGTGGGAATCAACAACACAATTTCATTTTTGTTGCTTATCTGCAGAACTCGAATATCAACTGCATATTTGCTCATTTATTTATTTTTAAGGACCGAATATCCTCTATTTTCAGTGTAGACAGTACGTCATATCGGACCATATTATCGATATCATGTTTAAATAACTATCGACCTATCAATATATTCAACGCCCTTAGTCCTTAGTCTTAACCAACGTATTAAGCTGTTCTTGTATACTCCTCATTCAAGAGGACTTAATGTTTAACCATTTGTATGCCTCGTGATTGTAATTGTTGTGTTTGTTTAAATAAACCTAAAATCATCATAAAGCAAATGAAGACTACTTATTATTATTTGATTTTTTCAAGATACCGTAAGCATCTGAATCAAATGCTAAGGCGAACTATACGATTAATTAGCCACTGAAAGGATGCGAGAGTAATGACTAATGGAAAATCTGAGGTAGTGGTGGTGAGGCGGTGAGGTTGTGAGGTTGTGAGGCAGTGAGGCAGTGAGGAGTGAGGAGTGAGGAGTGAGGGTGAGAAGTGAGAAGTGAGAAGTGAGGAGTGAGGAGTGAGGAGTGAGCAGTAAGGGGTGAGGAGTTAGGAGTTAGGAGTGAGGTGGCGAACTACTCCACTCAGTGACTCAGTGCCCCTCCTACGATGAGATGTGGGCCGAGCAAACAGTTGGAACCAGTCTCCTCCTCCAGCTCCTACATTACAGGTAACAAACATCTCCTACATTACCTACCAATCATCAAGTAAACATTTTCCATATTTTTTCTAATTTTATCTGAGCTTCAAATTTCTTTCTAATTGCTATCGTCCTCAGCAACTTTGCCGGCATTTCATCTCAATAAGTAGAGTTAATTTAACGATTGAATTCAATTTATATCCAACCATAATTACTTGTACAAAGTATTTTTTACAAACCACGCGTTCTATATAGTGCTTGGAGACTCCTACATCTATTATTTGACAATCTGTTTCATCTATTTCCCTCTTTCACAGACTTAAAATTTTTCCCTATTAGCTGCATTCAGTTTAGTAGATGGTACACTCAATTAGTATACATGTGTGTATATATATATATATATATATATATATATATATATATATATATATATATATATATTCTAAGAAACACTTTCAGTAAGAGATGGTAGTTGAGATATAATCTTGGATCGCTACCCTCTATTTATCTGGTAACTTGTTAGGCAGAGTGAAACCCAGTTGGTCTGCAGATTTTTTTTAACTTGGCCATGTGGACTCAGTCATTTATGAATACCTATCAGTGCGTATTAATTCACACTCAATTATTATTTCTTTCTTTTTTCGTTATATAATTGTTCATGTTTCCCGTTTATTAAAGTAGCAGAAACCTGATTTTGGGACGTAAGATGCCCAGCCTGACAGACAGAACACTCCATGTTTTAAAGATATTTTACTGTTTATTCTTCCATGCCTACTTAATAAAATCCATGTATTTTTAATTTTCATTTGAATGCTCGAGTGATTTTATAATGAATTTAACATATTTTGTTATAAAATAAAATATAGAAAATATTAAGAAAATTATAACATCTAACAATAAAATAAAATATAGAAATTATAGAAATTTTCTCAAGACAGAGCTTTGATTTAATATATACTTTGTTTCCATGGTTTGTTACCATGATAATTTCTTGAATACTGTAAAATCACTTTATCACGGTTATCACCGTTGCATTATAATCC